>ML779993.1:360087-408153 GCA_009831015.1 Picea engelmannii
CATCTATAAATAGACATCATCTATAAATAGAATTTTCTCATCATCTAAAAATAGACTTCCACCTAAAAATAGCTTGAGGCTCCATCCTAGTGTAGGTGCATAATTTTCACTAGGATCTTCTTGTTGAATCTCAATACTGAGGGCCCATAAAATATGGTCCATTCCTAAAAATGAGGTTTCTATATTCTATACTGTCAAAGACATCTACAAAGAAACCCCTACCAAAAATATGGCTTCTGATACCTTCCATGACTAGAGGACTCTAGTTCCTATGCACCCATGCATCTACTGCTTTGGGGGAGGGCCATAGGCTAGTGAGCTATCCAATGAGCCCCCATTCGGCTAAGTTCAATGAAAACCGACAAGTTTATTCTGCAGGGAGGGCGATTGTAGGGATACTGTCAATCTTTTTGAAAAACTTCTACTAATCTTCTGTCACTGGGCATTTGTAGCTGGTCACGACTAGTTTCATGAAGACAACGATCTATGGAGAAATAAGGGGGGAGCCTCGGGGCCCCCTCCTAGGGCTATGGTGACAATAGTTAGTTTGCAAGGGGCGCATCAAAGCAGTCGCATGCACAGTCTCTCTTCCCCTTGTCTTATTAACCCTTTAGCTACACACAGAATATATTCCAAGGGAAACATGGAAAGTATTGTTGAAACGATTCCTATCGATATCTCCAAAACCTCTGGTGTCATGGAAAATGTCTTTGTTGGAGCGGATTTCTCTCTCGAAGAGATTCAAATCTACACTGAATTGTTTAAATAATTCCGCTACATTTTTGTCTGGTCTTATCAGGAGATTCCAAGCATTGATCCATGTATTGTTGAGCACAAGATCATGACTTATTATGATGTAAAAACTATTTGACAAAAGCTTCACCCAATCAATCCTCGCAAAACAACGATGATAAAGGCTAAAGTAGATAAATTTATTAAATCTGGTTTCATCTACCCCATGCAATTGACAGAATGGGTATCAGACCTTGTTCATATCAACAAGAAGCAAGGTACAATCCATGTATGTATGGATTTCTGCAACTTGAACAAAGATTTCTTGAAAGACAATTTTCCAACCCCATTTATTGACCAGATTGTCGATGAATGTGCGAGTTTTGAGGTCTTTTCTTTCATGGACATTTTTTTTGGCTATAATCAAATTCAAATCAAGCCCAAGGACCAACATAAAATGACTTTTATTTTTCCTTGGGGTACATTTGCATATCAAAAAATGCTTTTTGGCCTGAAGAATGTTGGAGCTACCTTTCAGTGGGCCATGCCATGTTGTTTGCTTTTCACGACCTCAAACACATAGTCGAGGTGTACCTCAATGATTTGACATCACGTTCTCGTAAGAGATCCAATCATCCCAACCATCTATGACTAATATTTGAGAGGTGTCACTACTATTGGATTCGCTTGAATCCAAACAAGTCTATTTTTTGTGTCACATCGGGATGCTCATTAGGTTTCATCGTGTCAACAAAAGGGATCATGGTTGATCCTCTAAATATTGAGGCAATATTTCACTTTTCTCCCCCATGCACAATTCCCTAGTAGAGTCACCAATTTTACTAGTGGGGAAAATCCCCCTATTACTATACTAGGTCGAGGTATAGGAAAAACAATGACTTCCCTTAAAAGACAATTTTGTTCCGAAGCTACTCCAAAACTATCTAAACTTAAATGAGAGGAAATTAGGTGTACCTTAGGTCCTTTCGGCTGGTGTAGACGTCCTTCACCTTTGCAACTTCCTTGATTGTTGGTATCCTCCCAAATATGACCTACAAAAACTTAGGAAAACAACGCTACAAGATATACAATCTCTACTTCTCACTATTTATGTTCATACATAGACATAGATGCATTAATCAATTAAGCATAAAAATACAATGTATTAGGACATGAAAAGAACTCATTTATTCAATATGAAGACCAAAAATATTACAATCTTCTTCAGCGAACGCTCCAGTCCAGGATCCTCTATTGTTTCTCCAAGTGCATCATTCCCATGCTTTCCTCTCACAACCAATTGATCTCTTGGAAAAAGGGAAAGGGTTTTATAAGGAGAAAGGGCTAGAGGGGAATTTTGAGGCCAAATCTCATAAAGGGCTACAAAACTTGGGCTAAGAAGGGGAATGAATTTTGGCAGAGTTTACTTGTTCTCTTGCTTGTTGTTGTAAATGGTACCCCAAGACCTATTTTTATATGAGAAAAAGATGGTTATTCAGTTTGGGTATGAGCTAAAATGGGTGAAATGGTTGGGAAACCCTCGATATCCCATAAACTCCACCGAATTACTTGAAATTATATATTTTTTGCAACTTTTGTAGGTAAACGCGGGTTGTCTAGCATGCAGATCGCGTATGTACATGGGATAAATAGTATGCAACTAGCCTGTGTATGTGGGATGTAGTTCAACAGGGTAGGTACATGTTCCAAAAAATAGTTTTTTAAAGAAGGATCCTTAGCAGTAATTTGGAAAATTGTGTAAGTCGAAAGGTCAATGCCATGTATGCATAGGTAGGAAATTTTTGGACTATAAAACTTGTCATACCATTCCATGCCATGTCTTGCATTTCCTTTCCTTTCCTTTCCTTGCCATGCCTTTTCATGCCTTACCTTACCTTGCCATGTCTAGTCTTTCCTTGCCTTGCATTGCCCTGTCTTTCCTTTACTTTTCATGCCTTTCCTTTCCTTGCCCTATCTAGCCTTTCCTTGCCTTGCATTGCCCCTCCTTTCCTTGACTTGTGATTCCATGCCTTTCCTTTCCATTCCATTCCTTGCCTTTCCTTTCCATATCACGCCTTTCCTTTCCATTCCATGCCATGCCTTTCCTTTCCATGCCATACCATGTGATGCCTTGCATTTCCTTTCCTTGTTATGACATGCCATGCCATGCCTTCCCTTTCCATCCCATGCCATGCCTTTCCTTTCCATGACATTCCATGCATTTCCTTTCCATGACATGCCATGCCATGCTTTGTTATGCCATTCCCAAGAAAATGTTCTTGAAAATCGACCTCTTGTTAAAAAATTGCACTATGCATCATAGAGAAAAACCCTAGTCCTGGTGATCCTCCAAAAAAATTTTTTACGGGAAACAAAATGTGAGAAAAGGGGCCCCACTAGATGAAACCTGGTGCCCCAGATCCAAAGAAATCGATGGTTCATCCATCCGAGTCCTGATTTGAGTTTTATTGTGATTCACAACTCACCTCCTCAAGCCATTCAGGGACATGTTGGAAATTTGGTCCGGTGACAGAAAATCCAAAATGAGTAGCATAACAAAGTTTCATAAGCTCTTGCACGTCATTTTTTCCAAGGCCCATGTGACCACGCTACCCAAATCTCTCAGAACAATGTTCTTGAAAATTGACCTCTTGTTAAAAAATTTCATTATGCCTCATTAAGCAAAGTCCTAGTTATGAAGATCCTCGAACAAATGCTTTTGCAGGCAATGGAATGACATTGGAAGGGCCCTACTAGTTGAAAATCAGTGCCCCAGATCCAATGCAATCGATGGTTTGTCCATTCGAGTCCTGATTAGATTTTTATCACAATTTGTTACTCACCTCCTTAATGCATTCATGGACATGTTGGCAATTTGGTCTAGGGGTATAAAATCCAAACCAAGAAACATAATGGAGTTCCATAGCTCCTGCATGTTTTTTTAGCCAAGGCTCATGCAACCACGCTACCCACAATTTCCTGGCACATTTTTCTTGAAAATCAACCTCTTTTTCAGGAATTGCACTATGCCTCATTGAGAAAAACCGTATTCCCAGTGATCCTCCAACAAACGATTTTTTGGGAAATGAAATGATAGTAGAGGGGCCCCACTAGATGAAACCCGGTGACCCAGATCTAATGCAACTGACGGTTCATCCATGCGAGTCTCGTTTAGATTTTTATCACAAGTTGAAACTCTCCTCCTCAAGCCATTCAGGGTCATGTTGGTAATATACATAGACCTAAACCATGACCATGACATAGACCTAGACCTAGACCTAGACCTAAAACATGACCATGGCATAGACCTATACCTATACCTAGACCTAAACCATGACCTAGACCTATATCAAGACCTAGATATACACCGTTTCCATGACCTATAACATGACATAGACCATGACCTATACCATGACCCAGACAATGCATGACAAGGCAAGGCATGGCAAGGAAAGTAAAGGTCTAGGTCTACATGCTATATCTTGTTCTAAAATATTAGTTTTTATTTCTTTGATTTTAAATAAGGCCTTGAAGTTATGTTTTTTCATGCGATCCAAAAGAAATTATGGATCAATAGTATAATGATACTACACCATAAGGATGGAACATAAACATATCTAGTGACATCCCTTTCTATGTAAATCCTATTAATTATGATAATCCATGTTTCACAACTATTAAGATACCTAATATATATGAATAAACATAACTTATGTAATGACATTGAAATTCTCATGCAAGTATTTTGATCTAAGATAGATGGGATAAAAAGTTGTAGAATTACATTCTTAATGAATCCTTTGATTTTAACTTTTAGGTATTAAACTTGTTCATTTAGTACATGCATTATTTTTTTTAAGCAAAAGAAAAGGTATGGTACATGAATGCCATTATCTTTTTATTAAATTAACTTGAAAACAAATTTATTAGAATTTAATTGACTTTGGAAACAATTTAATGGTGTTTATGATTATAGAGACAAATTTCTTGTGGGCTACATAAAGGACAATAAATTCTCTGTAATGAAAAAAATACCTATATTTTTACAAACAATTAGTTTTATGAATATCATAATGAAAGTACCAAGGCATGGCATGGAAAGGAAAAGCAATGAAAGGCATGGCATTGCATGGAAATGCATGGCAAGGCAAGGCAAGGAATGGCATGGCAAAGAAATACATGGCATGGAAAGGAAAGGAAAGGAATGGCATGGAAAGGCAAGGTATGGCATGGCATGGCATGGCATGGCAAGGGAAGGCAATGCAAGGCACGACATGGAAAGGGAAGACAATGTAAGGAAAAAATGGCATGGCATGCAAAGGCAAGGCATGGCGTGGCATGGAAAGGAAAGGCATGGCATGGAAATGAAAGGAAATGCAAGGCATGGCATGGTATGGAATGGAAAGTCAAGGAATTACATGGCATGACAAGGAAAGACATGGCATGGCAAGGCAAGGTGAGTCATGACATGGAATGTCACAACATGGCAAGGAAAGGTATGACATGGCATGTCAAGGCAAGGAATGGCATGTCAAGGCAAGACATGGAATGTCAATTCAAAGAAAGGAAAGACATGGCATGGAAAGGCATGGAATGACAAGGAAAAACATGGAATGACAAGGGAATGCATGGCATGGCATGGCATGGCTAGGCATGACTTGGAAATTCATGACTTATAAAGACAAAGCATGGCATTGCAAGGAAAGGAAAGGCAAGGCATGGCTTGGTAGGAAAAGGTAGGGAATGGAAAGGAAAGACAATGCAAGGCATGAAACTCCATGGCATGGCAAGGAATGGCAAGGAAAGGTATGCAAAGGCAAGGAAATAAATTTTCTATAATTAAGAAAATAACTATATTTTTACAAAAAATTAAGTTTATGAATATTGTAATGAAAGTACCAAGGCATGGAATGGAAAGGCAATGCAAGACATGACATGGCATGGAATGAAAAGGCATGGAAAGGAAATGAATGGCATGGAAAGGAAAGGAGAGGCATGACATGGCAAGGAAAGGCAAGGCATGGCATGGCAAGGCATGACATGGAAAGGAAAATAATGACATGGGAAGGCAAGGCATGGCATGGAAAGGTAAGGCAATGCAAGAAAAGGCATGGAAAGTCAAGGCAAGGCAAGGAATGGAAAGGCATGACATGATAGGGAAAGGCATGGCATGGAAGGGAAAGGAAATGTAAGGAAATGCAATGCAAGGCATGGCATGGAAAGGTAGGACAAGGCATGGTATGAGAAGGGAACGCATGATATTTTTAGAAAAACGGGATAACGGAGAAATAAAATAAAAACAAATGCAGAAATAAAACATAGAAGATACATAATACAATAGAGACACAAATATACATGGTTCAACAAGTGTGGGTTATGTCCACTAGAGAAATTTCCAGGTCCTTCCTTTTTATTATCTAACAAATGAAGGGATACAACCTACAACACACCCGTTGTAACTTCCTCTTATTTCTCTCACAGTATCCAATCTCAGAATACAATATTTGCAATGATACATAGACACAATACAATTCCCCTCATAAAAGAGGGTTGAATTCTAGGGAAAAAAACCCTAACATAACTTCTACTGTCATATCTGCGACCTTATAATGAATAGTCCAGATTTACTATGAAATTAAAATATACATTTACAAGGCAAATTTTCCTTCGGGGGCTTCACCCTCGAACCCCTGCAGGGGGAAAATCCTCCCTGCAACTCCCCCACATGGAGGGGTGTATAGTATTTTGGGGTGTAAAGTCTTCATGGGGTATAAATATGGCTGAAAACAAAAAACCTCTGAATCAGGAAGATAATCAAGATCCACAACCAACAGGAAGATAATCAAGCTCCACAACCAACAATCTATCACTTGGAGACTGATCTCAACAACTACACCACTGATGTATCTACTGGACTATAATCCTTCTTAGACCTGGAAAATTTCTCATCTTCACCTTCATGCTTGAATACCAACTGAAACTGAGTAGGAACTCAATTTCTCCCTGGTTACTCCCTTTGTTAACAAGTCTACGGGATTTTGGCTAGTGTGTATCTTTTCCAACTTCAAATGTCCATCTTCCAAGATCGATCATATGAAATGGTACCTAATTTGTGTATTCTTAGTATTCTAATGTAAGGCTAATTTCTTTGCAATATGAATGACACTCTCGTTGTCAAAGTACAACCTGATATTCTCTTGCTTCTTTTCCAATTCCTCCATAAACCTTTGTAACCAAATCATCTCTTTACTATCCTCTGTAGAAGCAACATAGTCTTCCTCTATTGTTTAAAGTGAAACAAACTTTTTCATTTTTGAAATCCTTCTTACTTCTATTCCACCTATAGTAAAAACATACCCCGTGGTGCTCCTCATGCTATCTTTATCACCTGCCATATCTAAATCAACATATCCTTGTAGAACAATGTCCAAACGTCCAAAACATAATGCATGAGTAGAAATACCTTTCAAATACCTGAGAATCCACTTTACTCCCTCCCAATGTTCTTTACTTGGATTATTCATATACCTACTCATAACTCCCACTGCATGTGCAATATCTGGTCTTGTGCAAACCATCACATACATAAAGCTGTCAATTGTTGATGAATAAGGGACCCTGGACATGTATTCCATCTCCTCTTGTGTCTTGGGAAACATTTCCTTGGTTAATTTGAAATTGATGGCCAAACATGTACTAACTAGTTTTTCATTTTGCATTCTAAACCTCTCCAACACATTCTCTATGTACTCACCCTTAGACAATGTCAATTTGCAATTTTTCCTGTCTCTTGTTATTCTCATACCAAGGATTTTCTTTGCAACACCCAAATCCTTCATCACAAATGAATTAGTTAATTTATTCTTGAGCACATTCATATCCTTCATATTAGAACCTGTAACAAGCATGCCATGTACATACAATATAAATATAATATAGCTTCCATTTTCTAGCCTTTTAAAATAAACACAGTGATCACAATGACATCTACTATAACCTTGTTCTGTCATAAACCTGTCAAACTTCAAATACCACTGCCTTAGGGCTTTCTTTATGCCATACAATCTCTTCTTCAACCTGCATACCACATTTTCCTTCCCTTTGAACTCATACCCTTGTGGCTTGATCCATATTATTTTGAGAATGACATGAAGGTAGAAATATAACCGAGATATAACAATGAAATACACAAAAATATAGAAGAGAAAAAAAAAATAGTGAAACCCAACTTCTATTACTGAATAAGATAGAGAACCATTGTAGAACACAAACTGGAAAAATGGTGTAGCCTATCTCTAAAAAGAAAGAGATGTTGGATATGCTTCATTCACAAGAAG
The DNA here is from genome assembly GCA_009831015.1 of Picea engelmannii. Taxonomy (NCBI): domain Eukaryota; kingdom Viridiplantae; phylum Streptophyta; class Pinopsida; order Pinales; family Pinaceae; genus Picea; species Picea engelmannii. Next base: position 368,157 of record ML779993.1, read on the forward strand.
CTTTACATAACACTCCATTGCATGCTTAAAGGGCCTCCTTCACCTCAATTATATGTGATAGAGTGAGAGGAGAACAATTCCCATGATGCATGTGGGATAAATTCGACTAAGTTTATAAAATTCCATAGGCATGTAAAATACTAGGACTTCTCGAGTGGTCACCCATCCCAGTACTACTCTATCCCGAGTGCTCTTAATTGCGAAGCCACCCGATATTGTATGGCTACAGGTGCGGTGTTTTTGGCAAATCCAACTGCTTGAAAACCTCTGTTGAGATGATATTCTTTTGGCTTTCACTATCAACAATAAAATGCAATGGGGTCCCCTTCACCCACATCTATGAATGGAAGAATCACTCCCCTTCCTCAGGATCCTCTTCTGGTTGGATTGTTGTAGTTGCGATAGTAGCAATGGGTTCTGCACCAATGATCTGTATCCTTTTATCATTTTTTGAATCAGGGTCCAAGTCCGGGTTTGGATATTTATCTTTGATCTTGGCCACCAATGATTGTATTGAGCGACATTCATCATTGTTATGCCAAGGGTTGTTTTGGAACTCACACCACTTTTTGGTATCTTTCTTAGACTTCCCGTTACCCTTATTTGCCTGCATCTAGAGTTGTCTCTCTTGAGGTTGGCCTTCCTTTCTTTGTCTTTCATTATGTGAGTTAGAGTTTCCTTTTCCATCCTCTCCCACTTACTATATTGCTTGAATTTCTACTCAATTTTGACTGCACATCGATAAGCAACTCCCAGTGAGGAGATGTCCAGAAAATCCATCTCTGTTTGGATGTACCTTTATAGACCACTACGGTACTTCAAAACTAGGTGTCGTTCGGAGTCTTTAATACCCAAATTTGAGCATAAGGTATGAAATATGTTGGTGTACTCCAACACCGTATGATCTCTTTTCTGATGCAAAGTTGTCCATATCTACAAAGGATTCCCAAGTGGGTTCTCTCCCAAAGAGTGTAGATTCATATGTGGTGTACCTCTCCCACTAACCTTCCCACCAAGATCTAACATGAAGAAGGGATTTAAGAAGCATAAAGGTAATCTTTTCACTGATGAAAAAAGTTTGGACAGAGTAATAACCTTCTAGCAGATTCTACCATTTTTCTAGAACATCTGCATCTATCCAGCCTTCAAATAAAGGGATATCAAAATTGAATTGTACCTTGAAGGGTGTCGCACTTGTGAAATGGATTCTTTTCGAAGATGCCTCAGCTGCCACCATCGTTAGTCTTCGAAGGATCTGAGCAAATTTGTCCATCATATCGTTCCTCTGTCGCACCAAGGCTTCCTCAAGCAATGTCTTGAAAGGATATCATGCTTTTTCATCTATCTTTTCTTCCTCCATGGGAGGTCGCTTGGGCTGGCGAGAACATTTTTCCTCAAGTGAAACTAGCTCGAGACACAACTCTCTATACCCTGACCTCGTTGGGGACCTGCTATGGGAAACAACAAGAAGCAGCATGCTCCGATACCACTGATCCAGATTATTTTGAGAACGACATAAAGGTATAAATATAATTGAGATATAAAAATGAAATACACAAAAATATAGGAGAGAACAAAAAAATAAAGTGAAACCCAACTTCTATTACTGAATAAGATAGAAAACCACTATACAACACAAACTAGAAAAATGGGGTAGCCTTAGAGCCTATCTCTAAAAATAAAGAAATGTTGGCTACGCTTCATTCACAAGAAGCTTTACATCACACTCCATTGCATTCTTAAAGAGCATCCTTCACCTCAGTTATATATGAGAGAGTGAGAGGAGAACAATTCCCATGATGATTGTGGGATAAATTGGACTAAGTTTATAAAATGCCATAGGCATGTAAAATACTAGGACTTCCCGAGCGGTCACCCATCCCAGTACTACTCTATCTTGAGCGCGCTTAACTGTGGATTTCTAATGGGATCTGATGCATTAACACTAGTATATTATAGGCATGTACATAAGACCATTACATGATGTCTGTAATTAACAAATGAAGATGATATTACATTCTATTCTCCACCAAAAGGGTGAATGTCATGGTTTATCAAAACCACAGGCTCAAAATGGTGATTCAATGGAAAAGGTGGATGGCCACCGAGATCCATCTGGATCATGGCTGCTGCATATAAATATCTTCCTCCAAATCCCCATGGAGAAACGTTGTTTTTGCATCTAACTGTTCAAGATGCAAATATTCTACTGCCACAAGACTTAAAATAGTCCTAATTGAAGTCATTTTAAAAACATGATAAAATATTTCATCAAAATATATATCTTTATTTTGTGCAAACCCCTTTACAACAAGTCTAGCCTTGTATCTATTTTTTCCTCCATCTTCTTCCTTCAACTTGTAAACCCATTTATTCTGCAATGCTCATTTTCCTACAGGAAACTGAACCAAATCCCAAGTCTAGTTATTTTCCAGGGAATCCATTTCCTCTTTCATGCCTTGCTCCCACTTCTTTTTAGTGTTTACTTGCATTGCCTCTTCATAACATTCTGGTTCACCAGAATCAGTCAACAATAAATAATACAATGAAGGAGAGTATCGTTCAGGGGGTCTACTTAACCTGATAAATCTTCTAACAACAATTGTAGGAGTTTGAGGTAGATGTTGCTCCTGTTGTTGTACATTTTGATTTTCTGGTACCTATGGAATTTCTTTTTCAGTGATCTCATCAAGCACTATGTATTCTAGTTTTTATTTTTCATGTTTCTTTCCCTACAACTGATATTTGTACATGACCTTATCATTGAGTATGCCATATATACTACTAATTATTTTGTGATTTTCATAATTCCATAAGTGATAACCAAAATCATTAACACTATATCCAATAAAGGTACACTTCTTGGATTTTTCTTCAAGCTTTGTTTTATTTTATTTATCAATATGGACAAATGCTTCACAACTGAAAGTCTTCGAAAAACAATAGTTTACCTTTTTACCTGTCCATGACTCCTATGGAATTCCACCATCCAAAGATCTTGAAGGTCCTTTGTTTATTAAGTAAACAACAATATCTACAACAGCTTCCAAGAAATGTAAGGGGAAACCAACATGCAATCTCATACTCCTTGCACGCTCTATGATTGCCATGTTCATCCTTTCTGAAACACCATTTTCTTTTGGTGTTCCTGGAACTGTCTTCTCTCTATGAATCCCATGGTATGAACCGTAATAATCAAACTCCTAGCTGCAATATTCACCTCCATTGTCTGATCTAAGATACTTCAAGCTTTTTCTTGTCTCATTCTTAGCCAAAACTTTCCATTTCTTAAAAGTATAAAAAAAATGATTTTTTTGTCGAATGCAATAAACCCAAGTTTTTCTAGTTGCATCATCAATAAAAGTAACATAATAAAGAGAGCCACCAAGATATGATACTTGAGTTGGTCCCCATACATATGTATGCACAAGATCTAACCTTTCACTCTTCTTTTCTTTTATGACTTTGAGAAATATGACTCTCTTATGTTTTCCATAAACACAATGCTCACAGAAATCCAAATCAATTTGTTTAAGATCTGGAAACAAATTTCTTTTGTGAAGTTTCTACATCCCCTTTTCACTCATGTGTCCAAGTATATGATTCCACATTGTTGTATCCACTCCTGTAGAAGCTAAAGATATAGAAGAGTCAATATTACCAGTACATAAATACAATGTACCTACCTTCTCTTATTTTTCTATCACCAATGATCCTTTGGTGACCTTCCACACCTTATCTGTAAATATGGATATACAACATTCACTTGCCAATTGCTCTATTGAAATTATATTTTTCCTTAGATATGGAACATGTCTTACCTCTTTCAACAACCATTGGTTTCCATTCCTTTTCTTTATTTTTACCTTTCCCATATTTCCAACAATTTTGCATGGTGCATCATCACCCAAATGAACCTGTCCAGAATCACCTTGAAAATAATCTAGAAAATGTTTCCTATGGGGTGTGGCATGAAATGAAGCCCCTGAATCTAATACCCAAGACTCATAAATATTATCTACATAAATAATCAAAGCATCTTGTAACACATCACCTGTTACATTTGCTTCCTGATTTTTCTCCTGTTGTCCATCTCTTTGTTTCTTTGGAGCTCTATGGTCTTTCTCCAGATGTCCTTTCTTCCCACAATTCCAACACTCTATATTTCCCAGGATGGATTTGGATCTTCCCTTCTTAGAATTACCACGGTTCCCTGATCCCTTTCCTCTATCCTTTTGTCTTCCCATGTTCTCCATGTTTAACACATTACCTGATTTCTCACTTGTGTTTTTCCATCGCATTTCCTTACTAAGGATAACAGCAAAAACATCATCAAATTTTAAAGTCATTTAAATAGAGATAGAGTTACTTACAACCATGACCAAGTCATTCCAACTTTCTGTAAATGAGCACAAGATTAGAAGATCCCCGACCTCATCATCAAAGTCCACTTTTACAAAACTTGGTTGATTAGTAACTGTATTAAATTCATTTAAATGATCTGCAACTGACCCACCTTTTGACATCTTCATATTAAATAATATATTCATTAGAAATACCTTATTGGAAGCCGAGGGTTTTTCATACAGTTTAGCCAATGCATCCATCAACTCCTTCATTGTATTTTTCTTTCGAAATATTGAAAGCCACCGACACTTCCAGGCTTAGCTGTATCGTTCCTAGTGCCTTTTTGTTAATAACCTCCCATTATTCATCCTTCATGGCCTTCGACTTATTTTCTATTCCACCCAATGGTAGGAATAGATCCTTATGATATAAATACTCTTCCATCTACATATTCCATAACTGGTAGTTTTGGCCATTAAATTTCTCGACTCCAAACTTTCCATCTTCCGCCATTGCTCCCACTTGAACCAAGAACCCTCTTTTCTTAGGAGTTACCTTTTTCTATGATACCGATTGTTAGAAAAATAGAATCGCGGAGCAATAAAATAAAAACAAATGCATAAATAAAACACAAAAGATACACAAGATAATAGAGACATAGATATACATGGTTCACCAAGTGTGGGCTACGTCCACCTGAGAAATTGCCAGGTCCTTCCTTTTTATTATTCAACAAATGAAGGGATACAACTTACATCACACCCACTATAACTTCCTCTTCTTTCTCTCACAATATCCACTCTTAGAATACAATATTCACAATTATACATAGCTGCAATACAATTTCCCTCATAAAATAGGGTTTCCTTCTAGGGAAAAAAACCCTAACATAACTTCTACCGTTAGATATGAGACCTTATAATGAATGATCCATATTTATTATGAAATTAAAATATACATTTACAAGGAAATGTTTCCTTCGAGGGCCCGCTTGCCCATGGACCCCCCATCGGGGGGATCATCCCCCTCGACCCTGCAGGGAAGACAATCCCCCCCGAAACTCCCTTGTATGGAGGGGTGTACAATGGCATGGAAAGGAAATGGAATGCAAGGCTTGACATGACAAGGAAATGTAATGCAAGGAATGACATCGTATGACATGGAAAGGAAAGGCATGGCATGGAAAGACAAGGCATGGCATGGAAAGGAAAGACAAGGCATGGCATGGAATGGTATGGAAAGGAAATGCATGGAATGGAAAGTCAAGTCAAGGTAGGGCATGACATGGCATGGAAAGGCATGGCTTGGGAAGGAAAATCTTGGAATTGCAAGGAAAGACAAGGCATGGAAAGGCATGGAATGAAAAGGCAAGGAATTCTATGGCATGGAAAGGAAAGGAAAGGATTGACAAGGAAAGGAAGGGCATGGCAAGGAAAGACAATGCATTCCAAGGAAATAAAATGCATGGCATGACATAGAAAGACAAGGAAAGGCAAGTCAAGTCAAGGCATGGCATGGGAAGTCAAGGCATGGCATGGAAAGGCAATGAAAGTATGGAAAAACATGACATGGCAAGACAAGGCATGCAAACTTTTTCACCCAGGCTTAAAATGTCATAAACACTTCATTGGATGGAAATAAATTTTTTGATATAAATTTAAGTCACATGTCCCTAGAAAAAAAATGTTTTATATTTATTTATTTCTTAGGATGAGATTTTTTTTTTTTGTTGTGATTCTTGTTTCATTGCAATCCACATTTTGATTTGAATTTTTCCTTGCATAATGTTATGGAAATATATATTTATTGTTGTATAGGTTAAAATGGGAAGCTACATGGCAAGACATGCAAGGACGGTTAGTCATGATAGTGGTTTTCTAGGGATTTGTAAATGTAACGACGTATAGTTTGGTCTTAGAAGGTTAGAACTTTGTTTTTTACTTATCTTAGTGATTCATTGCTTAGTATTTGTTGGGTTTAGTTAGAATGATATATACATTTGATATGTATACATTTGAAACTATTTATGTGTTGCGGGATATTATTTTTATTGTTATATATTTATGATGATGATAGTTATGTTATTTGTTTAAACATGAAAACTGAAATGTGGAACTTTGGTATGTGTATACTAGTTCAAACTTATGGTGTGGATGTACAATATATGCAAGACATCATGTAAATAAACACACATTTCTTAATTGGACATTAATACAGATAATGATTCTCATATGAAATTGGTAATGTATATGCATTGATATGAGCTATGCAATATCCAAATGACTATAGTGTTGAGGTGACCAAGCCATGGCATGGCATGGCAAGGAAAGGCATGGCATGCAAAGTCAACGAAAGGCATGACATGGAAATGAAAGGCAAGGTAAGACATAACATGGAAAGAAAAGGCATGAAAAGGCAAGGTAAGGCATGGCATGACAATTCAAGGCAAGGCATGTCATGGCATGACAATACAAGACATGGCAAGGCAAGGCATGACATGGCATGGCTTGGCAAGGCATGGCTTGACAAGGCAAGGAATGAAATGAAAAGGCAAGGCAAGAAATGACATGAAAATGCAAGGCAAGGCAAGACATGGCATTTCATGGCATGGCAAGGCAAGGAAATGAAAGGCATGGCATGGAAAGGAAAGGCATGTCATGACATGGCATGGAAAGGCAAGGTAAGGCATGCCATGGAAATGAAAGGCATGGCATGGCAAAGAATGAAAAGGAAAGGCATGGCATGGAATGGAAAGTCAAGGCATGGCATGACATGGAATGGAATAACATATCAAGGCAAAGCAATGCAAGGCATTTCATGACATGACATGGCAAGGAATGGAAATGAAAGGAAAGGCATGGAATGGTATGGCAAGTCATGCCATGGCATGACTTGCAAGTGAAAGAAAGGAAAGGAATGGCATGGAAAGGAAATGCATGGCATGGCATGACAAGGCAAGGCATGTCATAACATGGTAAGGCAAGGCATGAAATGACATGGCATGGAAAGGAAAGGCATGACATGGAATGGAATGGCATGGCGTGGAAAGGCAAGGCAAAGCATGGCATGGAATGACATGGAATAGCAAGGAAAGGCAAGGCATGGCATGGAAAGGAAAGGCATGACATGTCATGGCATGGAAATGCAAGGTAAGGCAAGGAAATGCATGGCATGAAATAGAATTGCAAGGAAAGGTATGGCAAGGAAAGGCATGGCATGGAAAGGTAAGGAAATGTAGGGGAAGGAAATGCAAGGCAAGGAAATGCATCATAAGGAATGGCATGGCATGGTATGGAATGACAAGGAAAAGAATGGCATGGAAATGAAAGACAAGGCATATCAAGTCTAGGAAAGGCAGGTATATGCAAGGCAAGGCAAGGATAGACATGATAAGGAAAGGAAAGGCATGGAAATTCAAGTCAAGGAAGGACAATGCAAGGTAAGGAAAGGATAGACATGGAAAGGCAGGGAAAGGCATGACAAGGCATGGAAAGGTAAGGTCTAGGTCTAGTTCTAGGTCTAGATATGGAAAGGCAAGTCAAGGAAATTCAAGGTATGGAAAGGAAAGGCAAGGGATGTCAAGGAAAGGCATGGCATGAAAATTCAAGGAATGGTAAGGTATGGCATGGAAAGTCAAAGAAAGGCATGACATAGCATCGAAATGAAATTCAAATGAAGGCAATTCAAGGAAAGGTAAGGGAACATAAGACAAGGCAAGTCTAGGAAAGAAAGGAAAGCAAAGGCAAGGAAAGTCTAGGTAAGCAAGGAAAGAAAAGGCAAGGCAAGGAAAGGCTAAGCATTGATCACATACTTTGTTGTGGATGCTCCATCCACTTGGAATCTTTCACATTCATCCATGGAGTTGGATACCTTGGAATTCACACATGTGGAGTGGTGCATGCATGCACATTCTTGGAAGGAACATTACATGTGGACACTTGGAATTTGAATTATCTTGATGCCTATTTTTTGTGGTGTTTCCTGTTCATGAGCATTATTTGGTGCATACTACTACTATTTTTGGATGCAAGCAAATTGATTTGGAGAGGCTAATTTCCACATGTTGTAACATGATAAGCCATGGATTGAGGAAAGATCTAACTAATCTATTATTATAATATTTATTTGACTTTTCATGGATTTAGTTATCAAATAATAATATTTTATTGTATAAGAGAAGAGACTCACTCTATAAAGAAGAGTTATCTCTCTCCATTGTAAAGGGTGGATAATTTGGGTATTTAGGAGCTCTCCTCTTGGGCTACATTGTAGAACATTTTGGCGAGATTAATGGAGAATTTGAGGTATATTTTCATTTGATGTGAGGATTTATTGTGCACTCATATTTTATGTGTTGATTTTGTATTAAAAACCCTTGTAACATGTTGTGATTTCCTTTATAATGAACCATGCTTCATTTAGGATAGAGTAATATGAGGTTTCAAGTATCTTATTTCTATTGTGATTATGTTAGCCTACATGATTCTTATTATTGGTTCCTAGAGTCTTAACTAGGATGGGAGTTCATTCTTTTGTCAAAGTTAGGTCCTTAAGAACAATTAATTGTGTATGGATTTATCACTTAGCAATCCTTTCCACCATAAGAGATTCGTTAATGCGTAACCCAAGTATTTATAATCTCTTTAGAAAAAAATGAACTATTCTTACTTACATATACTTCCTTAACACTTTAAAAAGTAATTAATCAAATTAAACAAATTCATACATTCATACACATAAAATTCATACATTCATCAACATAAAATGCAGAAACAATGAGATTCATAAAAAATGTGTCATGATATATATATATATATATGTATGTATGTATGTATGTATGTATGTATGTATGTATGTATATTCAACATCATCTAAATTGTGCATTTTTTTATAAAATGACACATTGTGCTCAATATACAAAATGACAGCAAGTTCCCTAACATAAAAATCAACCATATGGTGGCCTAGATACAAAATGGCAGTCATTGGTCACTCATTAACCATTGCCACCTGTTGTTCCAGAGTTTATACTTAAGGCTTTAAAATATAAAGTCTAGGCATCTGAGAAAAAGGCAGAGAGAGTTAAGGTATAAAATTTGCCAGTTACTAAAGAGAGAAGCTATGTCTGGTTTCTTAACTGTCTCTGTCTAGATTCCTAGTGTTCCTGGATGCTTATATCCCGTTCAATTGTTTCCCATGAACTTTCTAATTCAACCCAGGTGTTTTCTATCTATAAAATAGTGTTAAATAAGTTTAAATCAATGCTAGTATGATCTGAAATGCCAGGTTCTATATTGGGCTGTCTTGTAATAGGTACAATCATGAGGGATAAAGGTTAAAAAATCTATTACTTTGTTTTCAAGGTTTGCTACTTCTGTTTCAGATTATAAGAGAAAATTTCCTAAACTTAAATTAATAATATAACAGTTTCAGAGGTCGTTTCCTGTTCTTGAATCAAATTCAAAAATCATGAAAGTGACGGGAGGAAAACATAAAGTTGTTTAAACAATGTGAGGCATCAATCATGGAGTAATATCACTTTGCAATAGGAGAAGAAGAAATACACGAGATATCTGATGAAGCATAAAAATATAGTAATCTGAATGATCTACAGGTCTTGAGCCTGCTAATAGAAAACACAGAGGAAAAACTTTAAACAATTAGACAACCAAATAACTCTTAACCACAATAGATGTTGTACTAAATTGCAGTTAAACATTCATCAAAGATATATAAGGGAAAGATGCTGAAAATGAAAGTAAAGAGGAACACATAACTCATGGTGGACAGAATCTCGAATCTATGTTTTGTATTCTCTTTAATCACTGTAAATGAAGAAAACGTCTCTAGTACAATCGGTCACAAAAAAGCCATTTCTCAGTCTTATGAAATTATATTTATACAAAGTCACCAATTCTTGACGGTTGGTGATTTCCTAACTCCTAGGGGCTAACGGTTACAAAAATGAAAAATTGAACCATTTGCATGGTTATCTTTTATTTCTCTATCATCTTGATAATATGAGCCTACAATATGATACTTCATTGCTTCTTTGAAATATATCCTTCTTCGGTCCGAGACATTCAATACATTTTTCTAGAAAATGCACTAAAAATATAGGAGGCTCTGGTATATCCTTTGCCTCGAATAGATAAAGTTTCCTCAGAATTTTTGGAACTTGGTCTTCAAACCCTTTGTCATCAAACTTAATTGATTGCAAATTTAAATTTGGCTTCACCAACCACCTGTCTATTTGGGTAACATCAATCTCCTTTAATTGCGAAATTTTAATATGAATTTCATTCAAGTTCTCTTTGAGTTTCAGTTGATGTCTTACAATATTGATCTATCCTAGTAGCCTAGGACAATTGTCTTTTCCGATTCCTAATGATCCTTTGTCTATCAAATCGAAGGTCTCTTCGAAATCATCCTTGAATTCCTTGGCCATTTTCTTGTTTTCGTCTATGTTGGCCTCCCATACTTTAAGCATGATATCGCCCCTGATTTTATCTACGACAGACAACCTTGGAGTTTTTGACACCTCTTCTTTTTCCGAAAGTACAACTGACTTTTGAAAAGTATCACGGGTTGCTTTAGCCTCTTTTTATTTGAAAACAATGTTATCGAAAGATTGACTTACTTCTTGGAAATAGTTCTGAATAACCTCTACTTTAGAAATCAATCTTTGTTTCTTTGCTTCTATCTTAATATGCACCTCTAGTGCCTAGGCTTGAATGTTTGTTAAATCTATCACCTGATTTTGAATTGAATTCAACCTATCCTGCAACTGCCTCGCTAACTCTTCCTGCTGGATGACTTGCCCTTGACTGACTTGCATCTTCTTATACATATCATCTAAACTAGACTTGAGTAGTTGAATCTCTTGTTTGTCAATAGCTCTGGCTTGTTCCAGTCCTTTGTTTATCTCCTCTCTAATACTACTCTCTGAGTTCCTTGTTTGACTCTGCAACTGGGCTCTCATTTGATTCTTCTGCTTCAACCTTGTTTTCAGATTATCAATTGAAAATAAGTTAGTCGTTGCCAAAGCTCCCATAGAGCCTGCTACCTTTGTGGTGAATTCTTCCTCTTCTAGGTTCTGTCCATCTATGAGCACTCTGTGTTTCTTTACCATTGTGCCTTCTTTCAAATACATTTCCTTTTTCACTACAACCTTCCTCTTCTTATTGAAAAAGTAGTCAGAGGAAGGTATCTCTTCTCTAGAGATTGGAGCAAGGTCACTTACATATATAATTTCCAGATGGGGAGTCCCAAAAGTTGACTGTAAAGGAGTCAATGATGCAATAGGGATGCCCAAATTGGTGAGTTGTGTTCCTTCTGCTGTTTTGGGACTATCGGAAGGAATAGTTGATGATGAAGGAACAATTGTTTGATCTGATTTTAAAGGAGTCTTGAATTTTGAATTTGTTTTAGACCTCGGATGCCCAGTTTGCAAAGTTTTTGATCTTTGTGGAGACTTTTTAGGATTCTTTGGGTGCTCCTCTATAGTCCCTTTATCTTGATATTTTGATTTGAAACCTATAGGCATCTCTTCTTGTTCTGAAGGAGAGGTCATTGATTCCCCTTGTAGTATTTTTGGCAACCCACTTCGTCTGTGCTTCTGGAAATCAAGAAAGATGGTCTACAGGTCAGGGGGTAACGCCTAGACTCTCTCTAATATCTCCTCATATGCTATGGTTCCTTTGAATATGTTGTCACAGGGGGAGGCTTCATGCTCAAACATTTTCATGTTGCAATGAGGTAGATGATTTACCACAATTTGGTATGGGCCATGCTTTCTGAGTTCAAGATCTATCAGATTAATGTCTTCTAATGTTGTGGCTTCCACTTTAGAATGGCCAATATTAAGAAATGAAAAATTCCCAATCTGTATAGGAAAAACTAGCCAGAATTTCTTCTGAGATGCCTTTAACTCTATACCAATGCCTCTTGTTATTATCTAGTATGCCACTTCTATGCACACTAGTCTGTTAGGGATAAATTTAGGGAGAGAATGGGGGGAATTGAACAACCAAAGACTCTGACATAAGAGAAAATTTCTTCGATAAACCAATCAAAAACTGTTTTGAGGTTTCCCATGATTTTCTCTAAAATCCGAGGGGGTGGGTATCCATACAATACTTGATGCATAGGTATCACTACATAGTGATAGATCTTGTAAAATAAATCTTTTGCTTTCTCTTCCCATAATTGAGAGTGATAGATATGGATGGGTTCTGTACAGGTTGAATTCCAGTTCCAATTCATTAAAGGGAAAGGGGTCATATAACAGATAGCATCCATAATATATGCAGACATATAAAAAGATGCAGGTTGTCCCTTTTATGTTTTTGTTTGGTACTCTGCAATCTCCTTGCTTAGGTTATCTGATAAAATCTTATCCTAGTTGAAAGTGTAATCCTCTACTACCTCGTGTATGATTGGCACCCATTTCACGGGGAAATGGGTAGGGATTTTCCTCTCGAATAGTCTACATAACATCATTTCTATATAAACTATGTATTCATTTAACGATGTTGTGGCATAAATGCCATGGGTATCAGCTCTAAATTTTGCTAGGATTCCCCACCATTCTTTGATTATATCTGGATATGTTTGGTCAAATTCTATACACTCCTTTCTTTGAAATTCCTCTACGAATTCAAAATTATAAATGTATTTAGAAACAAGGGATAGCTTGTACATTACTTGAATATGTTCTGGTTTGAACGAGCCGACGACGACCTTTTGATGGTTCATGATACTCCTGGTCTACACATCGGTGTTCATTAGAGCCCAGTTTATCATGTCGTTGTATGGCGTGAGTTTCGGTCGTGTAGCTATTTTATGGAGCTCAGCCTCTGCTATGTCTCTGAGTTTATTTTCAGTATTTTCATTTCCGAAATCGTCGGGGCAATTCCTAACCTCATGCACCAAGATTTCAAAAATATGCATCCAGGACCGAACTGAATCTACAACATGTGGTTTAGTATCAGATATAACATTTGAATTAGGACCCGATCTTTCACCAGCTTCATCATTCTTTTTCTACGTTTTCCTGGGTGCCATGATGCCTATGATAAGAAGCGAGTGGATGTTATAGAGAAGAAGGCGTAATCTTTCTCAGATACAACTTACTAATTTACTGAAAGTGAGAAATAAATTTGAATTAGAAATCTTTATTCGCCTTTAGCCTATGCTTTCTATGGTTCATAAATTCATTTGCCTTAATAATATATTTCACTATAATATATTTCATTAATTCATAATAAGTGCTGACAAATATCGACGATTCAAAACTGAGATTTCGAAAGGAATGTCTTCGAAAACTCCCGAATAGTGAAACACGAAAAGTCATTTAATATCATTAACCCTTAAGTTAATTATGCTTAAGCACCTAATCCTTTCGAGATTTTGGGCTTCGAGATTTTTTGAGTGTGAAAGAGTGATAACTCTTTGATTTTCTGAAATGCGATTGATTAACAATTTGTTAAGTATGTTTAAAATTTAATTGACCGCGATTAAAAAGGGATTTCGTAAAAAAGCGCATCGAGACTTTGGATTACTGTTTAAGTTGAGATGGTCGAAAAAGAAAATATGAAAAACTTAGAAAGTCGTTAAACATTTTTAATTATTCCCTTTAATTCGTTTTAATTTATTTTAAACAAAGTACTTTTCGAGACTTCGGTATCGAGAATTTGGAGTTATTTAAAAATCATACTTCGTGAATAGCTAAACCCCCAAAACCCGAAACTCTTGAAAGACTTTTTAGAACTAAGTGTGGTTCCATAACCAAAGAAAAAATGAGTTTAAGGTTAAAAGAAAATAAATAAATAAATAAACTTTGTTTCAACATAGGCTCCATCTAGGGATTTCGTCTCCTTGCGAGATGAGAAGAACATGTAGACCAAGTGCCTTCATTGGGTAAATGGAATCATTAATGTAGCTCTGAGAAACATATTTTGGAGAAAATTCAAAAAGGGAATTTAAGACTTCAACCTTAACTTTGAAAACTCTTCAAAACTAAAACATCCGATGATCTCGAGTTAGGCTCACAATAGATTTCCTTCTCTAGAACTGACCTCAGATTTGTGTAAGATAATCGAAACAAAATTAACCATTCTAGCAGGTTTTATCTGATTCTGTTCGCATCAAGGTAAAGTAATTCCAATGTTTCAAATTAAGGGATCCCATAAGCTTATAATGTAGATCCAGTCGAAAGAGGAACAGTTACCAGAGCATCTTGTAATTCATGTATAACAACCTATCAGATATGCATACATTGCTTCACTACCAGCGAGCCTGTTCAGTACCCCGGTGAAGTTATCATATTTCCCACATTGAATTTCCTTTCACCACTTCCATTGTTTTCTAGCATTTAAACGTTGAGATGAGGGCAATCATATAATGAATTTCCTTTCACCATCCGTCTGTATCTATCTATCTATCTATCTATCTATCTATCTATATATATATATATATATATATATATATATATATATATATATATGAAGTGGGGGCAACTAATCAATATGTAATATACTTGGGAAAATATCTTCTTAAAATTTAACAACGGAAGCCTGTCAATTCACTTTAATTTCTCTAGACTAATCCTCTTCTGGCCTTCAAACATCTTGGGCTTCAGGGAAATTCTTAAGGGAATTATTATTGATATTTTTCAGGGATTTTCCTTGAGCGAAACCAATCATTTTATTCCTGTTAGAATGACTAAGGAAGTTAGGATTAACCTAGACATACTTCCAGTTAAGCTAAAGTTAGAGGAACTATAAACTTTTACCTATTCTCATTTTGAAGGTTAGTTTATGAGTTTCCAAAATTAAGGTGAAACCCTTTCTTCTCTTGAGAAGTTTATGGGAAGATCATCAAGGAAACAGATGAAGAGGTGACTTAATCATGGATAGGGGAAAAGTTAGGGGTTTTAGATATTCTATTGTAGATACAACTTCCCTTAACAAGTTTCTTACTAAACTCTTTGAAACTTTTCCTTAAATTCTTTATTGCTTATTTTTTGAATAGATATCTATATATATAATTTTTTTATTTTTTTTTAGAACATGAGATTACTGTCTTACTCGTTTACGTCTCCCGGAATATTTTAACATGCGTTTTTAAGACATAAATTGATACCTCAGTAGTTTTTATACTTATAACCAAATAAATTGTCATTCTATTACCTTTTTCGGGAGACATTCAATGTGAGTATCCATGCACATCACCTTTTCGATGTTTCTAGTCCTTTGGCTTCTCTGTAGGTCACCTGAAATAAGATAATCATGATAGATATCAGGAACTCTAGTAGATTAGAAACCTTCTTATTGCATTTTTTTTAAATTTTTTTTACCTATTTTGTATATATATATATATATATATTATATTTTCGTTTCAAAAAATGACTCTTTGTATTTACAGTAAAAAATAAACTTACCTAATGAAATATAAAAACAAGATGCAAAAACAAATTGGTACGTACAATGAGAGTTCAGAAAGACATTACTGCATGAAGCGCTTAAGGTACCACCCATTGATAGGGGTGTTAAGGATCTTTCCATCGAGGTTTTCCAATAAAAATGCATTATTTTCCTCGGAGGCTACAATTTTGAATGGTCCACACCAAATCTGATCAAACTTACCATGTTTCCCAACATCCTCTTTTCTGGCTTCCCATTTTATAACCAAATCATCGAGGAGAAATTTCCTATCTTTAGCTTTTCGGTCAAGTAAGGCTTTCATATTATCTTCATACTTCTGTAGCTTTTCATCTACTTCTGCCCTATTTTGCTGAACTTCAATCAGTTGATTTATCCTCTTGGTAATGACATTTGGTTCTTCTTGTGAGTCTTTTCAGAGTTTCATTACCGGCATCGCTAGATTTATTGGTAGAATGACGTCAACACCATATACCATCTGAAATGGAGACATTTCGATTGACCGTTTTGTACCTATCCTGTTAGCCCACAAAGCATACTTTAAATGCACATGCCATGCTTTCTTATTTTCAGTCAATATTTTCTTAATTGTAGTGATCAAGCTTTTGTTAGATGACTCAACTAACCCATTTCCCTGTGGATAATAGGTCATGGAGTGTCCTAGCACGATATTGTATTTTTTGCAAAATCTTATCATGGCCATGGACTTGAAGGCCTGAGCATTATCAGTCACTATTTTTCGGGGACAACCAAATTGTGATAGGATATTCTCCTCCAGAAAGCCGATCACTACTACGTCAATGGCATTTCGTGCAGGAATAACTTCCACCCATTTAGTGAAATAATCCGTTGTAGTCAGAATCCATTTGTGTTGAGCGCTCGAGTGTGGATGTATTTCTCCAATAAAATCAAGACCCCATTGCTGAAATGGAGCTTCAGTTTTAACTGGAACTAAAGATAAAGCTGGGACTTTTTTCTTTCTTGTAAACAACTGAAAAGGATAACAAGTTCGGACTTTAGTGTTGACACCAATGAATAATTTCGGCTAGTAATATTTGGCTCTTATAATTTTATAAGTTGTTTCTCTCCAAGCATGGTGTCCTCCACACACTCCCTCGTGGAATTCATCTATAACCTTTTCGATTTCGGTTTCTACTAAGCATCTCAGTAGGAAACCCAGGGGGTCCTTCCAATATAACTTACCATCTATAATACAATATTTTACAGCATGCAATTTCAATTTCCTAGCCTTAGATGGGGTTAATTCACTGGGGCACTGAAGGGTTAGTAAATAAGAAACAAAATCGTGGTACCAAACTAAAGAAGAGAATCTGGGTAGAATTTTGGTTGTGAACATAGAAACATCGAGTTCATCTGTCTAAAAAATTCCTTCGTTTTCTTGTAGATGGTTTATTCTAAGTTATTTCAAATTTGATTCAGCCATCAATTTAGCCAAACCCTGACCTTTAATAAGATTAGTTGGTTTAACTTCTAGGTTGAATTCTTGGATTTTGGCTAACCATCTACCTCTCCTTCCGTCACTGTCAGGCTGAACCAGTATATCCTTAACAGAACTTGTAGGCACATAAGCAATGATCTTTGAGTGCAGTACACATGTTCTGAAGGCCTTGAGAGATTTCACCATTGCATAAGCTTGTTTTTCCAATATGCCATATTTCAAGTCAGCATCTCTGAGACTTTTACTAAAAAAAGAAATAGGATGATCAAAACCCTCATCATTTTTCTATAACAATACAACTGCGATAGTGTGGTCAGAGACAAAAGAAAAAATCAGAAACTCCTTTATATAATCTGGGCTTGCTAGAACTGGTGCTTCACTTATCACTCTATTGATACGTTGAAATCATGCTTTGGCTTCAGTTTTACACTTCACCTCGTTGTCTTTCTTAAGCATATCTGTAATCAGTTTTACGATTTTAGCAAAGTTAGGGATGGATATTCTCAAGAAATTTATTTTTCCTAAAAAAGACTGAATTTCTTTTACATTTCTAGGAATATTTACAGTATCTATTTCCTCAATCCTTTTCGGGTTGATTTTGATTCCATCCCTAGATACTATATGACCCAAGAGTTTACCTTCTTGCATTGCGAAATGAGATTTCTTGGGATTTAGTGATAAACCAAATTTGTGACATTTCTCGAAAGTTTGCTTGAGGTGTACTAGATGTTCTGCATCAGATTTAGAAAAAATGGTCAGATCATCAAGGTAAATAACAACAAACTTATCTCTTTTACCCACGAAAGCAATGTCCATAGCTCGTTGGAAAGTTTCCCTTGTATTCATTAAACCGAAAGACATTTTTTCATACATAAAGGTACCCCAAGGGGTAGTGAGCGCAGTTTTTTCTTTGTCATCTTGATGTACTTCAATTTGATTGTAGCCTGAAAAGCCATCAATCATAGACATTTTGTTAGCTCTGTTAATAACTTGAATAGATCTACAAATATAATCGACACAAATATTGAATACACAATAGATCAACAAAGCAAGATAGAATAAACCACATAGAAAACCACCACTTTATTATATCAAAACCCTTGAGGTAGGGCAATACCATACAATGGATCTTATTATGGAAGAGATCCTCTCCTGTTGACTTTCCTCTTCAAGGGGGAATCTTCCTATTGAGATTCAACTCCAAATACAATACTTCTCTTCAGATCCCATTACATTGCTTGAATCCCTCTATATAGCACTACCATCACCTAAGAACATTTTAGAGGAGGAATATTCTATAAGTAAAACCTTCTAAGAAGTCCTCTTACATTTATTATATCTAATTGCCCATTTATTATATCTAACTACCATAGTGAGCCTTATTTAATAATATAGTGGAAATATTCCACCTTACATTGAATGACCTCCATTATTATCACTATGGGCCCTCTGCCCCCCCCACTACCTCTCTAGCTACCTTACATTCCATCCCCCTTGTGAAAGCGTTGTCCTCAACGCTTGATGTACAACCATATACCAGGGTCTCATGCATAAGTGTGGACCACAATGTTGAAGTAGACTAGAGAACCATGGTCCCATTGATAAATGGAAGCCACCATGCTTAAGTAGTCCAATCTCCATTGTAAACCGGGGTCCCATGTCCAATTTCTCATGTGAACCCCACATGGAAGATATTGACACCCAATAACGAACTGAAAATGATGCTCCAAAGACTGACACCTGTCATGTGGATCCAAATAAGAAGATCCATACACATAGTGGAAAATGGTTGTAACAGAATATGGAAGGAATAATATCACTGTAGAATATGCAGGATGGACGTTGGTAATAATTATTGACTCCCAATTTGTCACATTGATACTCTCTACAGAAAGTGGATTAGAGTTATCAAATAAAATATGAAAGGGGTTGTCATCCCATAAATGACAAATATACATATACCAATCATCACAATCGGCCTCCAAATCATACCAAGCATATATTTCTTGATTATATTCATCCTTGATGTCCACCATAATAAATATCTCATGCATTTTATCCAATGAATCTTGAATACTACGAAAATTATCACTGAGGTAGTTTGTGAGACCATCCAATGTGTCATACAATTGGGATTTGAATGATTCAGTAATTTGTAGAATTTATTTGAGAGTTTGAGAGGAAATATCCACCTGATCACCCTATAAACTCTTTGGTCCCACAACCGTCATGAAAAAACCCATAAAATAGAACAATAAGTTACGACAGAAAATCACGACTTTTTCCGGAAAAACCCTGAAAAACTATTGAATTTAAAATGCTCATAACTTCACTTCCCGGGCTCTGTTTCGGCTGATTTGTTTTTGAAATTGGGTGAAATTGTGAGAGGAACTCAGATCTGTAATTTGTTTGGGCAAATTCGGTCTCCATATGCTACAGAAATTAAAAAAAATTGTGCCGTCGTCCGCGGAAATAACACTGAAAAATTGCAGATTTTAAAACTTCAATATCTTGACTTCCCGGACTCCGTTTCGAATGATTTTTTTTTTTAACTTGGGTTTTTTTCTAGGAGGCACACATATATACAACCTGTTTTTGCAAATTTTTCACAGAAATATACCTAAAATTTCTGGAATGTCGTGGCCCTCTTTTTTCTTCTCTGAAAACCAATTTGCAAAAAATAGAAAATATTTTCCCACAATGTCTTCTAAGGACAGTGCTATGATACCACTTATTAAGAACCAAATAATTGAATACCAAATATCATAATATATCCAATATATATCTGAATACAATCACCACACAAGATATATGAAACTATATATAAAACCACCACTTTACTATATCAAAACCCTTGAGGTAGGGCAACACCATACAATGGATCCTATTATGGAAGATATCCTATCATGTTCACTTGCCTCTTCGAGGGGGAATCCTCCTATTGAGCTTCAGATCCAAATAAAATACTTCTCTTCATATCCCATTACATTGCTTGAACCCCTCTATATAGTACTAACATCACCTAAGAACATTCTAGAGGAGGAATCTTCTAGAAGTAGAACCTTCTAAGAAATCCTCTTATATTTATTATATCTAATTACCCATTTATTATATATAACTACCATAGTGGGACTTATTTAATAATATAATGGACATATTCCACCTTACATTGAATGACCTCCACTATTATCACTATGGACCCTCTAGGCCCCCCCGCTACCTCTCTATCTACCTTACAAGCTCCAACTACTTTCTCTAAAACGTGATCCATATTAGGCAGTGGGTAGTTTTCTTTAAGTGATGATCTGTTTAGATTCCTAAAATCCACACACAGTCTAATTTCACCATTTTTCTTTCTTACTGGGACTAAATTTACTACCCACTCAAAGTATCTCAGTGGGACAATGATCTTGGCATCCAAGAGTTTATTCACTTCTTTCTCTATTATTGGTAGCAGTATGAGGTTTATCTGCCTAAGCTTCTACCTAGAAGGTTTGACACCTTGTTTCATAGGGATTTTATGTTCATAATGGAAGTGGCATAAGTCCTTAATTCATCATAGGACCAAGCAAAATCATCTTTATATTGTCTAAGCAACTTGACATACTTTCTTTTTATCTCAGGGGGAAGATATTTAGATAAATTTACCAACCTCAGATTTTCTTTGGTACCTATGTCACAATCCTCAACTTCCTCTGGTTTAGGCTGTAGAGTAGACTTTAAAGGGATTTCATTATGATTAAATAACCTCTCTAAAGGGATCAAGCCTTTGGGAATCTGATTATTTTTTAATACAAGCATGCGATGATTTGCAATCTTGTCTTGAAACTCTTGGGGATTTTCCCCTTCCTGCATGATCCAAGTGGGATAATTTTGGTTTTCCTAGTCGACATGTGTTTCGGCAAACTCATCTACCATTTCTAAAAAATTTATGAGTTGTTCATCATCCTCAAAAACCTACCAATGTTGTATGTTATTCAGTATCGAGGGCCTATGTCTCATCTCTATATGATATTTAAGTTTGAAAACCGTTGGAGGTGTGAAGGTCGAGGTTTCTTTAGCCAACGAATATGCTCATTGATTTTTAGTCCTAGGGATGAAATGAAAATTAACTGATGAAAATAAATTCTCAATCAAATCCCAAGAATAGTTCCTATAATCTCTTAGCCTCAGGTGCTTAGCTTGGTATTGACAATTGATTTGTTTTATAATTAGTTCAACATCACCGTAGACTTTTAAGTTTTTGATCTTTAATTTTCTAGAAACTTCTAATCCTAGTACTAGAGCCTCATATTCAGAAATGTTGTTAGTATAATCAATGTCCCATTGTGGTCTATAAGAAAAAAGTATAATGAATTCATCATCGGGTGCCATGAAAAGAACTCTAACTCCTGCTCCTTCAGAAGATGAAGCGCCATCAAAAACTATTTTCCAAATTCTTGAACTATATACATCTTTATTTATTTTTTCTTATTTTTCTTTTTTCTTTTCTGTACAACTTTCTTCTATACATACATCAATATCATCATCAATAGATAGAATAAAATTCCCTAGATCCTGATCGGCAATATAAACAGGGTAGTTATTTGGGTTAAGTGGGTCACTTACCATAAACACCAACCTGGTTTCTCTGTACAAGTGCGTGAACTGTCCTCCAAAAATCGGGATCGTGGCGTACGTCATGTCGAGTTGGAGGGATCCTCCAAGTTTGGCGCCCCAAGATCTGGATAACAACATGCCATACTTTGGGGGTATATCAGCAACAACCACATCCATTAGAACTCTCTTCAAAGGTATCTGTGCAAGATTAACTACTAAATATTTTATCATACCTATACATTTGAATTTTCTCGAATCAAATGAATACAGATCTCCATAAGGTCGAGTGATTTCGAGACCAATTCTATCCATAATGGCTTTAGGATTTACATTGTGAGAGGCTCCAGAATCCAACATGCAATTATGGAGCAGGTGATATTGCACAATTAGTGTGATATAGAAAGGGGCAACGTTATCTCTAGCACCTTCGAAATGTGGACTGAAAATTATATTAGGCTTGTCATCTTCTAGATTTATCACATCAGCCTGACTTTCAGTGTCTGAAAAAATAATTATTTTGGCAAATTGCTTTCTATATATTGGATTTTTTTCCATTTTGACAAGAGGTATAGGGATTTTGATTTTATTAATTTCATTTTCTAGACTGAAATTTCCCGTTGTTCTATCATATTCTGTGGTTTGGGCTTCTATCCATTTCTTTTCATTTTTATTTTTTTTGTGAGGTTTTTGTTTCGGCCACAGGATCCTTTGTTTTCCTTGTGTTGATGACTGATGTTTCTTTTGGTTTTGCCTTAGTAGTTTGTGTGCCAACAACTTTGGTCTTAACAGTCTTCTTTTCAACAGCTTTTGGAACAGCCTCATTTGTTTCCCCCCTTGGCAAGATTTTCTCCGCTGGGGTGGTTGTGACGCTCATGTATCTAGGCCTTAGATTGTACTTCTAGTGGAGTTCGACCATTATGTCATCAACGATTCCTTGATAGGTTGAATCTTCTGTAATCTCGTTGTTCGTGTTATTTTCAGATCTGTACTCTGTTTTTAAGGTTTTTTCATAATCTTGTCTTGTTAAATAAGGTTGTTGACAGTCATCGCCAAGATTATTTATGTCTTCTCCTAATTCCTCAAAATATTCCATGTATTCTCCTCCTATGAAGTTTTCACTTTTAAAGGGGGCTTGGATTTTTTGATCCTCATTCTTAATTTGTCTTTATTGTGTTTGAGGGTTAGGATTCCTTCTGAAATCCTTTCTAGGGAGATGATCATTCTTTGATTGATCCAATTCCATTCTTGAGATCTTATTCAACAATTCTTTAATTATCCTCGCCATGTCATCCATCTTGTCTTTAGAGGACCTACCTGATCTAGAGGGCCCCGCTTAGTCTCTGTACCACCTGGTTTCTCTATTTCCTATTTCAAACTTTGTTTTTATCTTACCTTATTCCATCATATTTGACTCGATTTCTAAGGCATCATCCTGCATCTTGGTGAGGTCTACTGATCTTCTTTCCCTCAATAACAGAGCAAAATCAGAATCAAAAGCTCCAACAAAAGTTACCTTCGTTGCAGATTGGTTTAACCTCAACTGGAATTTTATTATACAGTTTATTAAATATTTGGGTAAACTTGAGAACTGATTCAGAATTTTTCTTTCTCAGATCCCCAAAATCGGTTAGATAGTTGAGATGGCCTTTCCTTTCTCCCCATTATCTGATAAAATCACTTTCCAACTCATCGTATGACCCTATCGATCCTGCTGCTAGACCTCAGAACCAGGTTCTCACCTTTCCTTCAAAGGTTTGAACTAAGAGTCTCGAATAAACATCCTCATGTTCAAGACCAAGGATGTCAGAAAATTGATCAAAGAAATTGATATGTTCGACAACAGTCAAATCTCCCTCCCCAATGAATTTCGACAGATTTTTCATATAATTTTCATGTAGGTAGTAGGGGAACTGGGAGTACTAGATGGGCGTATCTAGCGGCTACCTTAGCAAAAATCCTAGGAGGGGGAGGTGGTCCATGACTGCCTCCTCCTCCTCCTGCACCTCCAGCACCACCTGCTCTGACCGTAGCCAATGAAAATTTAGGAGATGAAACTTGGAGATTATAAAGAGAAATTTTAAAGGGGTGTAGTAACCCTTCGGTTGGGGTTGAATAGGGCGAGATGGTTCCAGGAAAATGGTTGTCAAGGGACATGAAACTTGAAAAAGAAGGGCTTGGAAATCATGGACTGGTTTCTTCGGAGTCATAGGGTGAATATATAGAAGAATCGACAGGAGTCGAGTCAAGGTATACAATATATTCGTTAAAGCTCTGAGAGATGGGAATCAGAACTTCGAGAAGTGAAGAAAGGTCAATAGAGGCAGGGAGCGAGCTAGATATTTTACTTTTATAGGTGAAAGGAACAGTTGAGAAAGTATCAGTTTTAAATTCGGGTAAGAAAAATCTAGGCTCTAGGGTTTCAATTCGATTGGTGGATAGTTCTACGCAAGGGAGTGGGGTATTTGACCTTTCAAGTAGATGCTTAGTGTTCGACTGTGTAAATTTAGGTTGATAAATCTTATTTGTACATGAAGTAGTATGTTTAAGGTATATTCTTGATTTCAAATTTTTTTCTAGATCAGATACAGGCAAAGTCTGTTTGTCATCTGGATTCTTCCTAGTATTCTTTCGGTTAAAAGCCAGTTTATTAATCGTGGAGTCGCCAAGTGAAAGATGAAAGTAACCTTATAAGGTTTTCAATCTTTGTTCACTACCAAAGAAAGAAAATATCAATGTCGTTCTTCCCAAGGAAAACAGTTTCATTTCTTTGTTCCCCGACAATGACACCAAAAAGATGTTGTTCCAGAGTTTATACTTAAGGCTTTAAAATATAAAGTCTAGTAATCCAAATAAAGGTAGAGAGAGTAAAAGTATAAAATGTGTCAGTTACTAAAGAGAGAAGCTTTGGTTGGTTTCTTAATTGTCTCTGTCTAGCTTCCCAACATTTCTGGATGCTTATATCCCATTCAATTGTTGCCCAGGAACTTTCTAATTCAACCCGAGTGTTTGTTGTCTGTAAAATAGTGTTAAATAAGTTTAAAGCAATGCTAGTCTGATTTGAAAGGCCGAGTTCTATATTGGGTTGTCTTGTAACAGGTACAGTCATGAGGGATAAAGGTTAAAAAATCTATTACTTTGTTTTCAAGGTTTTCTACCTCTGTTTCGGATTATAAGAGAAAAGTTCCCAAACTTAAATTAATAATATAACAGTTTCATAGGTTGTTTCTCGTTCCTGAGTCAAATTCAAAAATCATGAAAGTGATGGGAGAAAAACATAAAGATGTTTAAACAATGTGAGGCATCAATCATGGAGGAATCTCACTTTGCAACAGGAGAAGAAGAAAGATAAGAGATCTCTGATGAAGCATAAAAATATAGTAATCTGAATAATCTACAGGTCTTGAGCCTGCTAATAGAAAACACATAGGAAAAAGTGTAAACAATTAGACAACCAAATAACTCTTAACCACAATAGATGTTGTACTAAATTGCAGTTAAACATTCATCAAAGATATATAAGGGAAAGATGTTGAAAATGAAAGTAAAGAGGAACACATAACTCAGGGTGGACAGAATCTGGAACCTCTGTTTTGTATTCTCATTAATCACTGTAAATAAAGAAAACTTTTCTAGTACAATTGGCCGCAAAATAGCCATTTCTCAGTCTTATGAAATTATACTTATACAAAGTCACCAATTCTTGATGGTTGGTGATTTCCTAACTCCTAGGGGCTAATGGTTACAAAAATGCAAACTTGAACCGTTTTCATGGTTATCTTTTATTTCTCTATCATCTTGATAATATGAGCCTACAATATGATACTTCATTGCTTCTTTGAAATATCTCCTTCTTTCGGTTCGAGACATTCAATACATTTTTCTAGAAAATGCACTAAAAATCTGGAGGCTCTGGTATATCCTTTGCCTCAAACATATAAAGTTTCCTCTGAATTTTTGGAACTCGGTGTTCAAACCCTTTGTCAACAAACTTAACTGATTTCAAATTTAAATTTGGCTTCACCAACCACCTATCTATTTGGATAACATCAATCTCCTTTAATTACGAAATTTCAATCTGAATTTCATTCAAGTTCTATTTGAGTTTCAACTAATGTCTTACAATATTGATCTGTCCTAGTAGCCCAGGAAAATTGTCTTTTCTGACACCTAATGATCCTTTGTCTAGAAAATCGAAGGTCTCTTCGCAATCATCCTTGACTTCCTTGGCCATTTTCTTGCTTTCGACTATGTTGGCCTCCCATACTTTAAGCATGATATCGCCCCTGATCTACTCTACGACAAACAACCTTGGAGTTTTTGATACCTCTTCTTTTTCCGAAAGTACAACTGCCTTTTTAAAAGTAGCCTGGGCTTCTTTAGCCTCTTTTTCTTTGAAAACAATGTTATCGAAAGATTGACTTACTTATTTTTAATAGTTTTGAATAACCTCTACTTTAGAAATCAATCTTTGTTGCTCTGCTTCTATCTTCATATGCGCCTCCAGTGCCTGGGCTTGAAATTTTTTTAAATCTATCACCTGATTTTGAATTGAATTCAACCTATCTTGCAACTACCTCGCTAACTCTTCCTGTTGGATGACCTGCCCTTGACTGGCTTGCATCTTCTTATACGTCTCATCTAAACTATACTTGAGTAGTTGAGTCTCCTGTTTGTCAACAACTCTAGCTTGTTCCATTCCTTTCTTTATATCCTCTCTAATACTACTCTCTGAGTTCCTTATTTGACTCTACAACTGGGCTATCATCTTACTCTTCTGCTTCAACCTTGTTTTCAGATGTTCAACTGAAAATAATTTAGTCGTTTCCAAAGCTCCCATAGAGCCTGCTACCTCTATGGCGAAATCTTCCTCTTCTAGGTTTTGTCCATCTATGAGCACTTTGTGTTTCTTTACCATTGTGCCTTCTTTCAAATGCATTTCCTTTTTCACTACAACTTTCCTCTTCTTACTGAAAAAGTAGTCAGAGGAAGGTATCTCTTCTCTAGAGATTGGAGCAAGGTCACTTACATATATAATTTCCATATGGGGAGTCCCAAACGTTGACTCTAAAGGAGTCAATGATGCAATAGGGCTGCCCAACTCAGTGAGTTGTGTTCCTTATGCTGTTTTTGGAGTATCGACATGAATAGTTGACGATGAAGAAGGAATCGTTTGATTTGATTTTAAAGGAGTCTCGAATTTGGAATTTGTTTCAGACCCCGGATGCCCAATCTGCGAAGTTTTTGATCTTTGTGGAGAATTTTCAAGATTATTTGGGTGCTCCTCTATAGTCCCTTTATCTTGAGATTTTGATTTGAAACCTGGAGGTATCTCTTCTTATTCCGAAGGAGAGGTTATTGATTCCCCTTGTAGTATTTTTGGCAACCCACTTCGTCTGTGCTTCTAGAAAGCAAGAAAGATGGTATGCAGGTCAGGGGGTAACACCTGAACTCTCTCTAATATCTCCTCATATGCCCTGGCTCCTTTGAATATGTTGTCATAGGGGAAGGATTCATGTTCGAACGTTTTCATGTTGCAATGAGCTAGATGATTTCTCACAATTTGGTATGGGTCATGCTTTCTGAGTTCAATATCTATCAACTTAATGTCTTCTAATGCTGGGACTTCCACTTTATAATAGCCAAGATTAAGCAATGAAAAAATCCCAATATGTACAGGAAAAACTGACCAGAATTTCTTTTGAGATGCTTTTAACTCTATACCAATGCCTCATGTTATTATCTGGTATGCCACTTCTTTGCACACTAGTCTTTCAGGGATAAATTTAGGGAGAGCATGGGAGGGAACTGAAAAAATGAAGACTGATATAAGAGAAATTTTCTTCGATAAACCAATCAACAACTGTTTTGAGGTTTCCCCTGATTTTCTCTGAAATCCGAGGGGGTGGGTATCCATACAATATTTGATGCACATGTATCACTACATAGTGACAGATCTCGTAAAATAAATCTTTTTCTTTCTCTTCCCATAATTGAGAGTGATAAATATGGATGGGTTCTGCACAAGTTGAATTCCATTCCAATTTATCAAAGGGATAGGGGTCATATAATGGATAACATCCATAATATATGCAGACATATAAAATGACGCAGACTGTCCCTTTGACTTTGTCATTTGGTACTATGTAATCTTCTTGGTTAGGTTATCTAATAAAATCTTATCTGAGTTTAAAGTGTAACCCTCTACTACCTCGTGTATGATTGGCACCCATTCCGTAGGGAAATGGGTAGGGATTTTCCTCATGAATAGTCTACATAACATCATTTCTATATAAACTATGTATTCATTTAACAATGATGTGGCATAAATTCCATAGGTATCAACTCTAAATTTTGTTGGGATTCCCCACCATTCTTTGATTATATCTGGATATGTTTGGTCAAATTCTGTACACTCCTTTCTTTGAAATTCCTCTACGAATTCGACATTATAAATGTATTTAGAAACAGGGGATAGATTGTACATTACTTGAATATGTTCTGGTCTGACCGAGCCGATGATGACCTTTTGATGGTTCATGATACTCCTGGTTTGCACATCGGTGTTCATCAGAGTCCAGTTTATCATGTCGTTGTATGGTGTGAGTTTCGGCCGAGTAGCTATTTTATGGAGCTCGACCTATGCTATGTCTCTAATTTTATTTTTAGTCTTTTCATTTTCGAAATCGTCGAGGCAATTCCTAACCTCATGCTCCAAGATTTCAAAAATCTGCATCCAGGACCGGACCGAATCTACAACATGTGGTGTAGTATTAGATACAAAATCCTAATTCAGACCTGATCTTTCACCGACGTCATCATTATTTTTATGCGTTTTCCTAGGTGCCATGATACTTGTGATAAGAAGTGAGTGGCTATTATAGAGAAGAATGTGTAATCTTTCTCAAATACAACTTACTAATTTACTGAAAGTGAGAAAGAAATTTGAATTAGAAATCTTTATTCGCCTTTATCTTGTCTTAATTAGACTGTGCTTTCTACGGTTCATAAATTTATTTTCCTTAATGAGGAGAGTATGTCTAGAGATATGTGTCTTACACTATAAGATATTTCATTAACTTATAATAAGTGCTTCCAAATATCGGCGATTCAAAACTGGGATTTCGAAAGGAATGTTTTCGAAAACTCCTGAATAATGAAACAAAAAAAGTCATTTAATATCATTAATCATGTTTTAATGTTAAGTTAATTATGCTTAAGCTCCTAATACTTTCGGGATTTCGGGCTTCGGGGTTTTTTTAGTGCGAAAGAGTGATAACTCTTTGATTTTCCGAAATGCAGCTGATTAACAATTTGTTAAGTATGTTTAAAATTTAATTGATCGCGATTAAAAAGGCATTTCATAAAAAAGCGCATCGGGATGTTGAACTGTTGTTTAAGTTGAGATGGCTGAAAAAGAAAATATGAAAATCTTAGAAAGACGTTAAACATTTTTAATTATTCCCTTTAATTCGGTTTAATTTCTTTTAAACAAAGTACTTTTCGAGACTTTGGTATCGAGACTTTGGAGTTGTTATTTAAAAATCATACTTCGTGAATAGTCGAACCCCCAAAACCCAAAAATCTTGAAAGACTTTTTAGAACTAAGGGCAGCTCCATAACCAAATAAAGAATGAGTTCAAGGTTAAAAAAAAAAAGAAAAAAGAAAAATTAAACTTTGTTTCAACACCACCCTCACCACCCTCAGGAGCATCCTGAAAATTGATATTTTTTCTCTTGATCGAAGAAGCACCTCTAGTGATTTTGTGCCTAGGCATGGTTTGTCGCTTTAGAGACTGCACAAAGAAAAACATTGTTATAAGTTTTTCTCCACAATGAATTAAAATACTTACAAAATGATACTTTTTAATTCAACATAAGAAAACTCACCGTAGATGGTATTGACAATCGTGAGGGTGTGGACCTCCTCTGCGACCCTAATCTCTCAGCAATGCCACCCCATGTCAGTTACAAGGATTAAATCATGAAATTTAAACAAATATGTATAAAATAAATTCCATTCATGATACATAAAAATTGATCATCAACACATTATATCACCATGAATATCTCAGGAATCTATGGAGAGTCATTGGTAGGTGGACTGCTTGACAGTACAACTTTCTCCAAGGAAACATCTATGATGGAAACCTCGGTGGGTGGCCCAAATGGAAATGGTGGTGGGTGGCATACAAGTGCATCCACTGTGGATGGATTCGATGAAAGAGGTGGTGTGGGTGGGTGGCCTATGGGTGCATCCACTGAGGATGCATGGAATAAGAAAGATGGTGGGGATGGATGGAAATGAACCCCCACGGGATGTACAAGTGAAGGAACATGGCTTGGCCTGGAAATAGGTAACCCAAAGGCCCTGGACAATTTCCCAAGGACCAGACTACTACTATAACTAAAAAAAATATCAGCATCCTGCATAGATATTAATAATATTTTTATTAATACCAAATAGTAAAATTCAACAACATAATACAACAAATTTGAGATTTAAATGAGATTTAACTCAACACATTATACCTGTGAAGAAGGAAACTTGTCCATCCCATGTGGACATTGCTCAGCACTGCTTCGTCCCGCAACCTATAAAAACACAAGAACATTATAAATTTGAGGATGCCATAAAATAAAGAAATCCTTCTGGTGAATTTATCAAATGTGACACATACCTATGTATGGGGTACACCAAATGAGAAATATGGCTTTACTACTGCATCAATGGTGGAGACATACATGTTGGATTACTAAGAGGGGGGGTGAATCAGTAATAAAGAAATTTAATTCTTTTTAACCATATAATCCAAGTGTTATATCAATGAAGCATTATCATCCAATAACTGCAGAGTAAATAAGTAATGAACAAATGAACAAACATACACATACACAATACACCAGTGTTTTACGTGGAAACCCAAATAAGGAGAAAACTGCACTGGAATGATTTTTCTTATATGTCTTAAAGAATTACATTAATTGGAAGAACCAACTTCCTTTTTTTTCCAGTTGCAACTGGAAGGAGGCTCGAACCCCCTATATTCTCAGGCTACAACCCGAGGGAAGCTCCAACTCCCCAATTATTTGGCTACAACCCCCTATGTTCTCCGGCTACAACCACCTGTTCTTGCCCCATCCTGCCACCCTGAAGTAGAAGTATAATGATGGAACCACTATCAACCTGTCACTGTGAGATATGCCATTGTAAACATGTACAAATAAATCTGAACCATGCATCAACCTGTACCTCAACTTATAATCAACTTGTACCATAAACAAGTGCATCAACCATGCACCAACCTATACCAAATAACCTATAATCAACCTGTACCATAAACAAGTGCATCCAACCATGTACCAAGTATGTACAAATCATGTGTCAACTACTCATCAACTATGACTCATCAATATGTACTAACATCATCAACTATACACCTCATGTATGTGCCAACTCATCAACTACTTGTCTCACCCATGTACTCAACATGTACCTCAACCAAAAGTCCTCATCAATTTCATCATCCAAATCTGATTTGTAGCTCTGTAATAGACCTGATGTATATGATCACATTCCTGCAAACCTTCCTTAACTTTAACAACAAGAGACTAGCATTTTCGTCAAACTTTTCTTTAGTCTCACATGCCTAGTTTTGGATTAGTCAACAACCCTAACTTGAAATAATCGTAACTTTGTACCTGTAATGTATAAAAATTTGAAACTGATACACAATGTTCTTCAGTATGTTGTATGCAATTCATCCAGGTTTCACTACTTGTAACCTCTCAGAAAATTAGTTATAGCAAAAATGACATACCTTGATGAATTCTAGCTTATTCTAGAGAGCGACCTTGTAGAGCATGCCCCGCACATAATATTTGTTGAATTGATCGGAAACTATTAAAAAACATACCAAGGAATGTAAAATAACCAACACATTTGGTTTCACTAAATTTTGATCTTTTATGAAGAAGTTATGACCTTTTTACCTGAAACATCTATTTTTGACTAGTTTCAGGACTAGCCACAAACCCTATTTTCCACGGAGTGTAACTCCAAAAATACAATGACCCATAAGATAAAAATTTTACCACAGATACTTGGATATGTTTTCACAATGGAATACCAATTTCAAGGTCTGAATCATTATAGAAAAACAATTATAGTGAAAATGGTGAGATGACCTGTAAATAACATACCTTAGAAAGCACCATCAAAAGAATTTATCCTTACTTGCATTTCGGCCTTATTTTCTGCACCTTCCCTCAGAATTTCAGCTTATATATCCTTGGTTACCTTAGAAACCTATTGATATTCAATATTCTCAAGTGTGATTAAAATGAAAGAGCCTTGCCTCTTATTTATACTCTCCAAGTAGCTTCCTTAAAAACATCTTTTAGGTCACTTGGCCCCACTTTCCTTATTTTAGGGTTAACCCACTTATAATTTCTCCTTTAAATTTATTATTGAAATATTTTATTTTGTATTCACTTTGAATTATAATACACTCATTACTTCACTTTATTATTTACCTTTTAAAATCTCTTAAACCACTTTGACTACTTTGACCTTTTGGGACTTCTAGATGACATATGAGGGTCCTCAAACTTCGTAAGGCCATAACTCTCAAACCGTGAGGAGTTATGTGACGTTCCACATACCAATAGAAATGGAATGACATGTACTATCCATATAGAATATTATTATATAAAAATATATCATAACTCATACCATTATCCATCAAACAAACTTGGGTCCATTATCCAAACCTGGGGTGCCCAACTTCTCATGGCCATAACTCTCTAACCGTGAGGAGTTATGTGACGTTCCACATACCACCGGAAATGGAAAGAAAAGAAATATCCATATAGGATAGTTTACCTGAAAAAATCATTGTCCTTCATATTATTATTCCACAATTAAGCATGGGTTCTCTTACTCTGCAAATCGTCTTCCCGTGAGAGCTTTCACCATAAGGGGACCACTTTGGAGTTCATCCATATTTACTTCTTACCAACCATGACAAGACAATAATGATTCATATTTACATAAAAAAATATTGGTTCCATTAACCAAACCTTTGTGCTGTGGGGCTTTCTTCAAGGGTTGACATCAATGACAACCAACCTTAATAAAAAATATCCCCCTTTGGCATTGATGGAAACACTCTGATGCAATACTAAAATAATATCACTCATGTTCTCCCTAGAACCATGCCTCTGTCCTCTGTATCTGATAAATTTGCCTTTGTCCTCTGCATCTAATAAATCCTCTCCCCCCTGAACCATGCCTCTATCCTCTGCATCTGATAAATCTCTCCCCCTTTGTCATCAATGACAAAGGTATCTTTCCATCTGAGGCTGCTCCCCCTGACTAAACTGTCCTATTATGGTGCTTCCTCATGTACATCTAAGACATATAAGATAAGCATTCAAAAAGAATTCATTTTGGAGTATAAATAACTCCAATTCTTTGGCGAAGATATTCAAAGGTTTCATGTGGAAGTGGAGATGTCTGCCACTTGTTCTTTTGTGCCCACATACTCAACTCTGATGCTATTTTTTGCAACCTGTTCCCGTAGAAAGTGATACTTGATTGGAATGTGCTTCTTCTTGGAGTGAATCACCGGGTTTTTTAAGATATTGATGGCACTTGTATTATCACAATATATTGGAATGGGCTCATCATACTCAACCTGTATATCTGTCAAAGTTTGTTTCATCCAAAGAACCTGTGTACAACATGTTGCTGCTGCAATATACTCTGCCTCGGCTGTAGATAGAGATATTGATGATTGTTTCTTGCTTAGCCATGATACCAAACACTCACCTAAGTATAACGCTTCTCCTCTGGTGCTTCATCGGTCATCAATACAACCTACCCAATCTGCATCTGTGTAGGAAATAAGTGATATATCTTTTCCTTTTGTATACAATAATCCAAACTCTTATGTTCCTTTGAGATATCTGAAAATCCTCTTTACTGCTAATACATGTGATTCCTTTGGTGCTGCTTGAAAGCGTGCCACCAGTCCAACTGCTTGCATTACATCTGGTCTAGATGTTGTCACATATAGTAGGTTGCCAATCATTGACCTGTATTGCCTCTGATCTGTAGACTTCGAATCATCATCTTTGCTCAACTTACAACTGGTTTGCATGGGAGTGATAACTAGTTTGCAATCTTCCATTCTGAACCTCTTTAGCATTTCTCTGATATACTTGGTTTGAGAAATAAAAATTCCTTGGTTTCTTCGACGTATCTGAAGTCCCAGAAAGAAGGATAGTTCTCCAAGTAATGACATTTCAAATTCATTCTGCATGTCTTTTGCAAATTTCTAGCTTAACCTGTCATCATCACTACCAAACATAATATCATCAACATAAACTTCAATTAATAAAAGATTACCTTGACTTACCTTGATGTAGAGGTTGTTGTCTACACTTCCTTTTCTGAACCCTGCCTTCTACAGATACTTATCCAGTCTGGAGTACCATGGTCTAGGAGYCTGTTTTAGACCATACAAGGCCTTCTTTAATTTACATACATAGTCTGTGCTCTCTGACAACTGAAATCCTTCTGGTTTTTCAATGTAGACTTCTTCTTCAAGTTCCCCATTCAGAAAAGTTGATTTTACGTCCATTTGATATACTTTAACATTTTTGGAGCATGAATAAGCTAAAAGTAAATGGATTGCTTCCATTCTGGAAAGTGGTGAAAATGTCTCTTCAAAGTTGATTCCTTCAATCTGTGCATATATTTTACATGCCAATCTAGCTTTGTTCCTTGTAACTTATCCATCTTCATTCAATTTATTCTTGAAAACCTATTTTGCGTCGATCACATTCTTATTCTTTGGTCTTGGAACCAATTCCCAAGTTCCATTTTTCTCTATTTGATCCAATTCTTCATCCATGGCCTTATTCCAAAATCCATCCTTGCTGGCTTCTTCAAAACAATTTGGTTCAATTGTAGATAAGAGTGTTAGGTGTGCTTGTTCTGGTGAACGGATTTTTCTTCTAGTCTCAACTCCTGTATCTTTGTTTCCAATAATCTGATCTGAAGGATGACTCTTCTGTACTCGTTTGATAGGTGTCTTTGGAGATACTTTCTGAATTTGCTCTTTTTTTTCGGATTATCTTCATATTCATCTTCTTCTTCTACTTCTTTTTCATCTTCTTCTTTGAAAATTTGTTCCATTGATTTGTTTTCTTCTTCCTTTGATTCTGGTCTACCTGTTTCATCAATTTTTACGTTGATGTTTTCCACAACTTTGTTCAATCTTAGATTGTAATACTTGTATGGTTTCCTTGTACTTGAGTAACCAAAAAGTATTCCTTTGTCCACATGAGAGTCAAACTTTCCCATTTTTCCATCTTCTCTTTTGATGTATCATTTTCTTCCAAAAACTCTGAAGTGCTTCACATTTGTTGGTCTTCCTTTCCATAGCTCGTAGGGAGTTTTATCAGTGTTGTTTTTGAGCATTACTCTGTTTTGAATGTGAATTGTTGTATGCACTACCTCTTTCCAAAATATATCTGTCAATTTGGAATCCATTAGCATTGTTCGAGACATTTCTTGTACTATCTTGTTCTTTCTTTCAACAACTCCATTCTGTTGAGGTGTCCTAGCAACATAGAATTGCCTTTTTATTCCATGAATGCTACAGTAGTCCATAAATTCCTTTGAAGTGAACTCTCCTCCATTATCAGATCTCAAACATTTGATCCTTGAATCCATCTCATTTTCAACCATTTCCTTGTAGATATTGAAGTTTTCAAAAGCTTCTGACTTGTTCTTGAGAGAGAAAACTGCAGTCATTCTTGTATAATCATCCACTAATAACATAAAGTATTTTTCAACTTTTAAGCCCTTTTTTGTAGTTGGTCCAACTAGATCAGTGTGCACAATTTCCAGTGGTCTTGTTGTTGAATATTCCTTTGATTTGAACCTGGTGTTTGTTTATTTTCCTTGTTGACAATGCTTGCATAAAGTGTTGGTTGGTTTCGTGATCTGGGGCATTTCTCTTACTACTTCTCTTTTGCTAACTTTGACAAGGTTATCAAAATTCATGTGACCCATTCTTCTATGTCATACCCAACTTTCATCTTCATTTCCTAGACAACACTTTTCATTTCCAATTTCACTTAACACATATATGTTGTTAGAAGTTCTTGCAGTTGTACCGACCAATTTTCCTGAACCTTCTTTTCTTATCTCACACTTTTCTGAATCGAAAGTAAGTTTATGACCCTGGTCACACATTTGACTCACACTTAGAAGATTATGTTTTATATCTTATACCAGTAGAACATTTTGTGCCTTTTCATTCTTGTTCCCAATTCGGACTGTGCCTTCTCCAATGATTTTGGATGAATTATCATTTCCGAAGGAGACTGGTCCATTTTTTTCTTTTCGTAATGTAAGAAATTTGTCTTTTATCACCTGTCATGTGTTTTGAACATCCACTGTCAACATACCAACCGTGTTTCTTATACTTAGCTTCTAGAGTGACTGTGCATTCTTCACTGTTATATTGATCTTGCTTTCTTATCCATGTCATTTTCTAAGGTCCTTGTCTGTGACTGTTGTTATTCTATTGAGGTTCTTTAGGAGGGATTGTCATTCTGCAATCCTTGGCCATGTGTCCAAAATTATTACATTTGTAACATTCTACTTCAGTGCTCAAAGATTCAAACCTGTTGTAACTTCTTCCTTGTGTGCCACTAGGTCTGCTTGAATAATCCCTTTGTGTATAACTCTCAAAGTTGTTAATATTCTTGTTATTAGCTCTGCAATTCATAGATTTTTGTCTAAAATTATTACATGCATAACATAAACCAAAAAATATAGTTTGATACTTGGGAGTTGAAGATCTTCTGAAAGGAGGTGCTCTTATGAATCCTTCTTCTTTTTGAGGCCTATCTCTCTATTGTTGATTCTGAAATCTGAATCTTCTTGGTGGAGGAGTGTCCCTGTAATCTTCCTTGGATATATTCCTATCCTCTTTGATTGTTTCTGCGTAGCTCTTTGGATTTGTTTCTTGCTCTATTGTTTTTTATCTTGATCCATTTTCTGTCTGATTGTATCCAAGTCCGGACTTGTCAAGATGAGATTTTTGACTCCTGATAATGTCATCCATAACTTTTGAGCTATTTTGCATATTTTTCTATTGAATATCATTTCTTAGTGTGACAACCTCTGCTTCCAAGTTTCCAATGATATTTTCCTTTTCTTCTAGTTGTTCTTTGAGTGATTCTTCAATTCTTTTATCTTCTTCTATTTGAACCTTCAATTTTGTGATCATTTGTTCTAGTTCTCAAGTGTCCTTTTTCTTATCTAGTTCTTCTTGCAGTTTCTTGTTTTTCTTGTTTTCTCTTCTGATAACTTCTATGGCACACATTAATTCTTCTCTATAGTCAACTTCTGCCTCTTCAATTTCTTCTTCAACTTCTTCACATTCTTCTTCGGCTTCTTCATATTCTTCTTCGAAGTCTTCTTTGTCAGAGTCTTTTACTACCATGAATAAAACTCTTCTTGTCTCATTGTCACTGACTTCATCTTCATTTGATGATGAGATTTCTTATTTGGTGTATAAGATTTTCTTGAAAACTTTATTTGTAGTTATTTTTCCTTTATATGTGTGTTTTCCTTTTGAGTAACCTTCATCATTTTTCTTTTTCTTATGAGGACATTTGTTAGAAAAATGACCAATACCATCACAATTAAAACAAATTAAAGGGAGCTTACCTCTATACCTACTGTTGGTTCCCTTGTTCAGTCTTTTGATGAAGTTGGTCACTTCTTCATCATCTTCCGAGGCGTCACTATTGTTGCCATATTATTCTTGTTACTTTTTCTTTTGCTTTGATCTTTTGGATGCCTTGAAGAATGCTTCTTTTACATCTAGATTTTCCTTCTCAGTTCTCATTTCATATGTTGTGAAGATTCCATGCAATTCGTCCATGCTTATTGAGTCCAGATTCGATATTTCTTCTAGTGTTGATATCTTAGGGTTGAATCTCATAGGAAGAGATCTTATTATCTTTTGAACTATTACATATTCTTCAATTTTTTCTCCCAATCCTATGATTGCATTCACTGTTTCATCGACTCGTAAGAAGTAGGCTGCAATATCTTCATCTTCCTTCATTTTTAGTTGTTTGAACTGATCTCTGTAAGTATGAAGCTTTGTTGCTTTGACTTTTGTATCTCCTTCATAAATATTTTGAAGCTTGTCCCAAATCTCTTTAGCGGATTTACAGTGTGAAAAATTGGTAAATACCGTATCACTGATCATTCAAAAGTGCATTTGTGGCTTTGGAATTATTCTCACCGAGTTTTACTGCTTTGTCATTTGTTGGTGGAACTGTTGGTGTTGTGTATCCATATGTAATTGATTCCCAAACTTGAAATCCATGTGCCTGTATATATGACCTCATCCTTATGATCCAAAAATAATACTTATGTCCATCAAACTGTGGTATTCCATTTTTATATGAGTTGGTACTCTCCATGATTTACCTTTCAGTGCTTAAACTGATTTCTCAAGGAACCTACTCTGATACCAATTGTTGGATTACTGAGAGTGGGGGTGAATCAGTAATAGAGCAATTTAATCATTTTTAACCATATAATCCAAGTGTTATATCAATGAAGCATTATCATCCAATAACTGCAGAGTAAATAAGCAATGAAAAAATGAACAAACAAACACATATACAGTACACGAGTGTTTTACGTGGAAACCCAAATCGGGAGAAAACCACATAATGCTTTTTCTTATATGTGTTGAAGAATTACATTCATTGGAAGCACCAACTTCCTTTGTTTTCCAGCTGCAACTGGAATGAGGCTCCAACCCCCTATTTTCTCAGGCTACAACCCGAGGGAAGCTCCAACTCCCCAATTCTCTGGATACAACCAGAAGGAGGCTAAAACCCCCTATGTTCTCTGGCTACAACCGGAAGGTGGCTACAACCACCTGTCCTTGCCCCATCCTGCCACCCTGAAGTAGAAGTAGAATGATGGAACCACTGTCAACCTGTCACTATGAGATATACCACTGTAAACCTGTACCAATAAATCTGAACCATGCATCAACCATGCATCAACCTGTACCTCAACCTGTACCATAAACAAGTGCATCAACCATGCACCAACCTGTATCAAATAACCTGTAATCAACCTGTACCATAAACAAGTGCATACAACCATGTACCAAGTATGGACCAATCATGTGTCAACTACTCATCAATATGTACCAACATCATCAACTATACACCTCATGTATGTGCCAACTCATCAACTACTTGTCTCAACCATGTACTCAACATGTACCTCAACCAAAATCCCTCATCAATTTCATCATCCAAATATGATTTGTAGCTCTGTAATAGACCTGGTGTATATGATCAAATTTATGCAAACCTTCCTTAACTTCAACAACAAGAGACTATCATTTTCATCAAACTTTTCTTTAGTCTCGCATGCCTAGTTTTGGATTAGTTAACAACCCTAACTTGAAGTAATCATAACTTTGTACCTATAATGTATAAATATATGAAACTGATACACAATGTTATTCAGTGTGTTTTATGAAATTACTCCAAGTATCACTACTTGGAACCTCTCAAAAAAGGAGTTATAGCAAAAATGACATACCTTGTTGAATTTTGGCTTATTCTAGAGAGCGACCTTGTAGAGCGTGCCCCACACGGAATATTTTTTGAATTGATCTGAAACTATTACAAAGAATACTACAAAATGTAAAATAACCAACATATTTGGTTTCACTTAATTTGGATCTGTTATGAAGAAGTTATGATGTCTTTACCCGAAACACCTGTTTTTGACTAGTTTCAGGACTAGCCACAAACCCTATTTTCCACGGAGTGTAACTCCAAAAATACAATGATCCACAAGATGAATTTTTTACCACATATACTTGGATATGTTTTCTCAATTACATACCAATTTCAGGTTCTGAATCAATATAGAATTTTTTTTATAGAGAAAATGGTGAGATGACATGTAAATAACATACGTTAGAAAGCACCATCAAAATAATTTATCCTTCCTTGCATTTCGGCCTTCTTTTCTTCACCTTCCCTCAAAATTTAGGATTATATTTCTTTGGTTACCTCA
>ML779993.1:421298-439503 GCA_009831015.1 Picea engelmannii
TGCACATATTGTGCTATCACTTCCACTAAACTCTAGTTCACGAAGGTGTATTTTCATTAACACTTCTCCTATGGAGCAACGTGCATTTGTTCTTAAAAAAAATAAGGATCTAGAAAGTGAACCAGATGAATCTAAAGATATAATGTGCACATCAATCATTGAGTACTATAATTTGTGCCCTACAACTATTGATACTATATGCCTAGCAAAATTTTCATCTAGTTACACGAAGAAGGGTACAAAATGAAAAAAATATGATAAGCCATATGTCATTCGATATGTAAAGTACAACAAACACACTGACATTGAAAATTATTGTAGAGAACAACTGATGTTATACTATCCATATTGAGTGAATGAAGATACAATCAAGAAGCACTACCCAACTTGGCAAACTGCATATGTTGCACTTTAACAAACTATTAAGAAAAATAAGAGAAAGTTCACATTTGATGTCACAACTGCATGGGGTGACATTGATGATGCAATGAATGAAATAGAAACACATGATGATATGTTATTCAACATTAATAGCCTAGAAAATAACAAATAAGAAAGTACAAAAAATATTGAATGCATAGATGAGCAATATGAAAAATATGATTTTGAAACTGATTTACAATATTTTCAATTCTCAAAGAATATCAATGCAAAATGCATCAGACCATACAAAGTCGTTAAACAACCACATATACTAGAAAACATAGACTATTACAGCATAAGATGACAATTAAACAAAGAACAAGGAGCATTAGTAACTGATATATTGACAAGGAAATCTTATAGGCCAAAGGAACCAATTCACCTATTCTTGACAGGAGGGGCAGGAACAGGGAAAACATTTACAGCTAAAGCAATATTTCAGTCCTTATTATGTTTTCATAATGAGACAATGCCATATGACCCATTGCAACTAAAATGATTAATTAATGCATACACAGGAAATGAAGCATTCAATGCTGGTGGTGTTACATTACACTCTCCATTTTATATGCCCTTTAACAATAAATATTTTCTTTCACTAAACAATGAGAAGATAGACACATTGTCAAAGCACTTCCAACAACTTCGTGTCATTCTTATTGACGAAGCATCACTTGTTGGTTCAACAACTCTTTATCAAATCGATAAGCAACTACGTCAAATCTTTCACACTCCAACCTTGTATTTTGGCAATGTTGACATGATATTCTCAGGTGACTTATACCAAGCACAACCTGTAAGAGACTCGCTTATATTTGAGAACCCAAAAGTTAACAAAAATCAATTCCATATGACTTTTGGAATGAAAAAATCAAATATTATCAATTGCATACAACAATGCATCAAAAAGACACATGCTTTGTCAATGTATTAAATAATATGAGATTAAACCAACAATCTCAGAAAGATATTTCTTACATAAATGACCATTTCCATAGACCACCGCCTTTAGATCCACTTTTCCCATACATATTCTATTGAAACAAAGATGTCCATAACCATAATGCAAAAATTCTTTCTCTAGTGGATGCTGAGCAAATAACAATTAGTGCTAGTGCTATTGATGAACATGAAAGTATTGCAAAATGTTTTTCCTTTCAAAAGACAATATCGTTACCATAAAAAATAATAGTCAAACGAAATATGCTAGTTGAACTATATGCAGGAAACTATAACACTGACGATGGACGAGTCAATGGTGCCAAAGGTATTTTCAAAAGATATACAAATACCAATGATGGCTTAGACATTGTATGGATAGAATTCTCAAGCACAAGCATTGGAAAATATCAAAGAACTAAATTCTCGGAGCTATATGAAACAAACATCTTACCAGATTGGACACCCATTTTCCAAATTGCAAAACCCTTGGCAATAGCTAACAACAAATCAAAAATCACAAATCACAATAGGAAAACAATTTCCAATACAATTAGCTTGTGCAAGAACAATACACCGAACATAAGGACTAACACTAGATGGACTTTCATTTGACCCAACTGGTGTGACACAACATGGATTAGTTTATACTGCATTATCACGTGTTAAAAATATTATCTCACTATACTTGATTCAAAAACTCACACCCAAAAACTTTCATGTAAAGACCAAAGTATCAAATGAGTTGACATGACTAGAAACAATTGTGCCATGGAAACTAGAATTTGCAAAAAAAAAAAACAACAACCATACAAACATATTATCAATTGCAACACTAAATACATGCAGCCTATATGCACATATTAATGATGTCATGCATGATACAGACTTGATGGACAACATGGTGCTATGTTTTCAAGAAACACACTTACACTCTCCACCCAAAAATAAGCAATTATTTTCGTTCAACTTTGCCATAACACATTCAACACATGTCATTCTTACTTGCATAGAAAAAAAAAATCCCAAACAAAGAAACTAAGAAATTTACGAAGAGTAAAATTGAACTTACACTCACTGACATGTACTTCCATCGACCTATTTGCTTAATGAACGTATATGCAACACCATTTGAACAAGTATCTACAATAATTGAAATGATTAACAATGCAAAATGACAATCTACACATACAGATTATGTCTTTTTTATTATTGGGGACTTCAACATTGATATTAGATCAAATACTATTCGAAGAAAAACTCTTTTACAATACATGAAAACTCAAAAGTTCCATGAAATAACATCAAAAATTCGTCCACAATCAAGAACTATAATAGATCACATCTGGACAAACTTGCCAATTTCACAATGTGAAATCAATTTCTCAAATGCATATTGGTCTGATCATGACATAATTTATGCTATGTTAGATCTCTCTTCTAGTTCAAATGATGGATCAAGTATGTATATGCTCCATTCCCCTTTGTTGTTTTAGATTGGCATCATAATATGTTTTCATGCTTCATTCTGCTCTCTTGTTTTGGGTTAGCATCATAATATGTTTTCCAATTTCAATACTAAATACTAAATTCAAATATGTTTTTCTCTTGTAGATACACCATGAAAAGAAGTCGAGAAGACGAACAAACAGAAGACACCATGTCACAGAAAATAAAAAGGTAGCCACTCATTATAAAAATACTCTTCAACTTTCTTAACAAATCATCAAGATAATTCACATGTGTTCCCTAATAGACAAAAGCATTCAAAATGCAGCATGGTAACAATACAAGACCTTAAAGGATTGAAAGTAGGCAACATCTTTCATGGCGATGTCATTGTAATATATAAAACAACTATTGACAGAGTACACAACATAGATCTATTGCATTTTGATATAGTTGATGAAAAAGGTGAGATGACAATCACAGTGAATGTCCCTCACACCTTGATCCCTGTACACGAATCTAAACTTATTTCGGGGCAAGGTGTGTGTATTGAAGCTTTTAAAATTTCTCCCAAAACAATGTACGATCATGGAGATTGTAATTGCATATTGGTCCTCCATGATCGAAGCATTTTAGAGACAATATCGCCCATTTGTCAAAATTACAAATTTATTCCAAATACAACCTTAAGGCAGTTAACAACCAACAAATCTACATTTGCAATTGGCACCGTTGCTACCTTGGTCACATCTGCAAATCAACAAGTCTCCCAATATGTATTATAGCTTAAAGATGGGCACTTAGAAGAAGATAAAACTACAGTAAGTACAAACTCACTTCTTGTTTCTTTTTCCCACTTGCACACTCACCTTTTATTACTTACAACTAATATCCTAACACAATATTTAATTGCAACTTTACCCTTTTTCCACATTTATGTTTTCCTTTACTACAGTACAACAACAATTATCCAAAAAAGAAATGTCAATGCTTCTATTTAGAAATGTTGTCAAGCGAAGAGAAGAACAAACAAAGACGTTGAGGACATGAAACTCTACCTTCATAACCACTCTAAAGGAAAAACGGGCACTGGATGACTTAAACAAATTGATCACCTTAACAACAAAGGTAATTTGACTAAATACAAATTTTTCTTCATAATTTAATTAATTTATTATTACTACACATAATCTAACAAAAATGTTTTCCAATGTGAACTAGGTTGAAGGCATGTTAACTATAGAAAATATACATGCAGACCCATTTGTGCCAATTTTCAACATTTGCAATCTACCCAAAGAGACATTAGGAGCCATTGACGATGACAAACTCCAATGTTCAAAATGTGAACAACTTACCACATACAGATGCTCCCCTCAGCTGCAATGCATTATTCAAACCATGGAAAACATCCAGAAAGAATGCATTGTAAGAGATGCACTACTAATGACATTATGCCCATTCTTACAAGATATCACTTATGAAAAATACTTAGAAAACACGTCTAATATTATTTACAGTTTACG
The DNA here is from genome assembly GCA_009831015.1 of Picea engelmannii. Lineage (NCBI taxonomy): Eukaryota > Viridiplantae > Streptophyta > Pinopsida > Pinales > Pinaceae > Picea > Picea engelmannii. The sequence goes on from ML779993.1 coordinate 425,636, forward strand.
TGATTTCCATGTTCAAGGCACTTTCACAATAGATCATGACAAGGTCATCTTACACAAATAATGAATCATAGAAGTGTGCAAGTAGCCAGATGCATATTAAGGGACAATTGTCCCAAGAAAATAGGATTTACCTCATGTTTATATTTACAGTTTAGATTTACAGTTCCTTTATTTTAAATGTAAAGAGAAGACATATTACTCTTTAGATTTACAATTCCTTCAATTTAAATGCAAAGAGAAAAATTGCATCTATAATTGTTATTATAATAGTGTTGGTGTATGGCTACATTGGTTCTATGTGAATCTCAAGTGAGCTTGTGTAGCTTAATATAGGAACATAATAGTTATATTTTTTTTCTTTCCTTCTTTCAACATTGTTTTTCCTTAGTTCCAATTTATATTTTAAAATTAGGTTTCTCCCAATTGGTCTGTAAGTGCACTAGGCCATACATCCAGGTTATTTTTTTAGTTATTTTATTTCATTACATTGCTAGTTGCTTCTATATCCTTTATAGAATAATCCGGTTATGGTAACATATAATTTATTCAATATACAGTTTAGATTTGCAGTTCCTTTATTTTAAATGTAAAGAGAAGAAATATTACTCTTTAGATTTGCAGTTCCTTTAATTTAAATGCAAAGAGATAGATTGCATCTATCTCCACAATTGATGGCTGCATAGCTCTGTTTGAAAGAAAACCCTCTAATCTGTAAAATGGCCGAAACTGCTTTCAATGACCTGCAACAAACATAATCAACCCAATAATAAGGGATCATGTAATTCTGTAAATAAATTCAATTTGAAACATAAAATACATCTTTAAGACACCATCTACGTTAAAATTCATAAAATGTGTCGTTGTAAGGTATACTTTTTCCTTCACTCGATTACAAACTATAAACTTTAAGGATTTTTACTAATATCATAATCTGATAATAGCTTCACAGTTCAATCACGAACTTTGAATGAAGTCTTTTATTATTCTGATAGTGTTCAACCCACTTCATATTTAACGTTATTGAGATGATCCCCTGACATGTTGTTACGCGCCTCAAAAGATATGTACTACAAAAATTCTTAAATAATGGCATCAAACTATAATAAGAAATACAAAATTTTCTGGTGCATTTACTATGGTTTTACTCTTTAGATTTACAGTGTTGGTGTATCCGAATTCCAACAATTTACACACTACATAAAATTTCATTTTGTCATTTTAACTCTAACTAAATTACGCAATTTCTTTCCTAAGACAAAGTCCTCTACCTTCTCCATAAGGACTTGTTCCTCTGCAGCTCCCCTTGTTTCATTAATGTTATCAAACTTATTTAAAATATTTTTAAATGAGTTAAATCAATATACCATAAAATTATTTTACAAAATTAAATAACTTTAAAAATTTAGCTTAATTGATTGAAAGTTCTACTCTATATGTAAAAATTTTTATTGATAAAAATGTTATCCTTCAAATTCAATAATTTTTTTTTGATATTACAAGCATTTACACATTTATTATGATTAATCTTTGCATATTTTGTATCCATCCTATTAAATATTTCCAAAAAATTATCCAAATATTCCAATAAATTCTAGTCAAATTACTTTCACAATTCAAAATTTGAAATATTATTTTTAATTATTAAATATTTTTTAATATTACAAGCATTTACACATTTATTATGATTAATCTTTGCATATTTTGTATCCATCCTATTTAAATATTTCCAAAAAATTATCCAAATATTCTAATAAATTCTAGTCAAATTACTTTCACAATTCAAAATTTGAAATATTATTTTTAATTATTAAATCTACACAAACAAAAACAATGTTAATATCTTTTTTCCATCACAGTTTTAACTTTAACCATATCAAACCAAATCATTATTTAAAAAATAATTAATAATTAAAAAAAATAAAATAATAATTACTTTCTCCATTCAAATATTGAAATGTTATTTTTAATAATAAAATCTACACAAACAAAAACAATATTACCATTTTTTTCCATCAAAAACCTAAGCTATCCTTAAAATACATTTCAAAAAATGAGCATTGATTATTTCTAAACCCATAGCGAAAGAACATTGATTTTGATGAAGGTTGTATCCATTTACATTGGGACACTATTGAAAAACACTTCTGACATAAGTAATTTTTGGTAAATACTAAAACATATTTAGAAATTTTGTTATATAATTTATTTTTTCATATAACTTTTTAATATTAAAAAAAATAAAAAATTAAATAGTTTAAATATAGATTAAATTCATTTTAATTTAGGTATAATATGTTACAAATATTTTTAAATTTTAATTGGAATAGTATTTAGTTTCATATATGAAATTAAGATAAAATATTATAAAGTATATGATTTTATTAGAGGTTTAAAAGGGAGATTGACTTTATTATAAAAAATAATTACAATGAAACCTTTTGTTTTAATAAGAGTAAGATTGTAAAACTACTTATAATTGGCTAAACCCTCATCTTCTTGGCATGTAAGGAAATGAGTTAAGGACCCTAAACCTAGAGGCATCTAGCAAGAGTGCTTTATGGACCACAATTGAGTCATTTCAAGTGGTTCATTTTTCTTTGAATCACAATAATAAGCTAGCCCGCATTCAAGAATAAGAGCTATAACTATCCTCCCTCTCAATTAACAAGTAAATTATAATAGTTTTTTCCACTTTACTTATAAATAAACCAACTTAGATCCATTTTAACTTGGGATCTATCATGCAMARAGAGGGATCAAATCTCCAGAGGTGCAAACCTTTACTCAAATTTYGATCCCTCTATGCACATGATAGATTAGGAGTTAATATGGATCTATRTTGGTTCTTATTATGCMATGTGTCAACTCCATGTTGAGCATGGAAGGAATTACACATCTCCCRCATACTAAACAACACACCAATGAATTGTTTTAACTAAGATCCATCTTAAGTGCAGATCTATCATGGTGGAGAGGGATCAAATCCCTAGAAGTGCAATCCTTTATTCAAATTTTGATCTCTCTTGGCACATGATAAATATGGATTTAAGATGGATAGATCTAGATTTAATATGGATCTACACTAGTTCTTAATATGCATGGAAGGAATTACACATCTCCTTTATACTGAAGAGATTGTAATATTTTACTTAAAGTGGACATTGAAATATTTTATTTATGGTCTACATTGAAATATTCTCAGAGGTGCAAACCTTTACTCAAATTTTGATCCCTTTCGTCACATACTATGCCAAGTGTCAAGTCCATGTTGAGCATGAAAGGAATTGCACATCTCCCTCATACTAAGAAACACACCAATGGAATGTTTTAACTAAGATCCATCTTAACTCTGGATCTATCATGGGCAGAGAGGGATCAAATCCCCATAGGTGTAGATATTTACTCAAATTTTTATCCCTCTTAGCACATGATTAAGAGTTAAGATGGATCTATGCTAGTTATTAATATTCATGGAAGGAATTACACATATCCCTCATACCGAGGAACACAACAATTAAATGTTTTAACCATAAGAAGTTTTTTTTTTTACTTTCAATATATATATATATATATATATATATATATATATATATATTATTTAACATGGATATTGAAATGTTTTATTTATGATCTACATTAAAATATTGTTTTTATTATTAATATTTTTTTAAATTCGGTGTGTCAAGTCCATATTAAGCATACTAGGAAGTAGAAAGCTGCAGAGAGAATAATATTTTTTTTTACTTTCAATTGTTAGTTTTTTAGCTCGGGAGGTACTCTGCATGTGTGTCTTGTATGCGGAAGTAATCTTGAACCTACACTACTAGACACTTGACTTTATAATAGGTTTTTATAAAGTTGTGATAAAGTGGTTCTTTTATTAGAGTGACTTTTTAATAAAGTGTACCTTCTAATATTAAGGTGACTTTATCTCATAAAGTGCACTTATGTTATAAAGTGAAAATGTACTTTAATATTTTAAGTGATTTATTTTGAGAGAATGAATCATGACCCTTGATCTTGTTAAGGCAAGATTAGATCTTGGCCATTAGATCTAGGGTTGGAGAAGGTGAAGGGTCACTTTCAGATTATAAGAGAATGCATTGGGTAGTGTGCAAGACACATTGAGAAGGAGATTGCGAGAGATTTATGAGTAAGGTTGAGAGAGGAAAGAGGGAAGCAAGGAGGACACATTTCCCAAGAAGAATTTATGTTTTGTGAGTGTTGTAACTTTTTTTTGTTAGAGAGGTTGTACTGTATGGATCTGTACATTTTGTACATTCCTTACAACAGGCTAGGAGGGCACACAAATCGAGGTAGCTTGCTGCACAGATTTTGAGGCATCTTTTTCAACGTTTTATGTTGATGAAGAGGGAAATTTTATTTTTCTATTAGTTGGCATAGATTTTGAGGTGTTGAAGAGGGAAAATATGTACAGCAGTACGGATTTTCTAGGCATGAAAATCGAGGCAGAATTTGGGGATAGTTTTGGGTGTTGTAAGTGGATTTCTCTTGCTAGAAATTGTATTTATTGCTGCTGATATGTACTTTCCTAAACCTGAATAATAAATCTCTCTCTCTCTCTCTCTCATTGGGTTTCCCCACATTGAGGTTTTCCTTGGCATTGCCTAAATTTCTGAGTTTTTATGAGTTGAATGGTTGTTGTTCATTGTGTTTTTTCAACTGCAAAGTTGCTTAGCAATGTGTATTTCGGCTTATGGTAATTTATGAATGTGGGTTTAGACATTTCATAGTTCATAGAAGACAATTATCTCTAGGTTCCTATGTGTATGAAAGAATTTGTACTTGTTGATTTTGTCATTAAATTTCTACATGGTATCAGATCTTGGGCTCTGAGTGATAGTGAACAACGAGATTTTTGGGCAAGGCTTGAAGGGGGAAATATGTTGTTTGTTTTCCTTTGAACATTGACAGGGAATATGGTTTCATGCATTAGATTTTAGGATCGGTTGGATAACATTTACAACTATTTGTAGTGGAAGGTCTGGATGTCACTTGTTCTCAAGGAGAACAAGATTTGGAATTATGTTAGTTCTGTTGTTGTGGCTCCCACAACAAATCCTATTTCTTTGGATTTGCATGAGATAAAGGAGGCCAAAGCTCAGAGGATTATTTTGGATGGGGTGAAGGGCCACCTTATCCCACACTTGGCTGAGAAGAAGACAACCCAAGAGATGTGGGATGCACTTAAGAACTTATTTGAGGCAAATAATGAAAACTGGAAGGTGACCTTGAAGGATAAGTTGCATGATACCAAGATGGGTAAGGGGGAGAGTGTGTCTTCTTATATTACCTAGGTAGATCAAGTGAAATATGGGTTGGCTGCAGTTGGGGAGGTCATATCAGATTCAGAGTTGGTGAGGATAGCCTTGAAAGGATTCACCAAGGAATGAGAAGTCTTCATGAAGTGTGTGGTGGGTCATTAGCATCTTCCATATTGGAGCAGAATGTTGAACGATTTCACTTAGGAGGAGATCCGGGAAGGATCTTAGAGCAGTGGACAGAAGACAGGTGGAACTGATGAGAATGTTGCTCTTGTTGCAAAGAGCAAGAAGAAAGGAAATTTCCAAAGGGACTTGAATAAAGTCAGATGTTACTGTTGTAACCAGTTGGGGCACCTTGCTCCTCAGTGTCTTGAGATGAAGAAGAATAAGAAGGAACAAGAGGGGCATGAGACAAATTCGACAACAACCATGGAGGACTTTTCTTCCAATTTTGATAGGAAATTTTCTTTGGTTACTCTAGTATCCAGTGTCGGTAGTGGAGGATTTGAGAGTTATATCAGATGGATTCTTGACAGTGGAGCCTCTTGTCACATGACAAGAATTTGGCGAGTATTCCTTATTATCACAGAGACAGGTCCTGACCGACTAGTGGAGAGTGAAGGTGGTATGGCACGAGCTGTAGGTGGAGTTGGAAGGGTTATATTTTGACCCGAGTATAGAGGATTCCTGGAGCTTGATGGAGTTCTCTTTGTTCCAGGGTTGAGAGTTAACTTTCTCTCAGTATCAATCTTGGAGGATGTTGGATATTGTACATTGTTCAACATGATACATGTATTTATCTACAAGGAGGGAGCGGACTTGATTGAACCATAGTTGATTGGTGATTGGGTGGGCAGGTTGTACATGTTGCAAGGACAACCTTTAGGATATGATTCAATGTCGGATGAGGAGAAGGAGGCTCCTGAGACTGCGATGGGCCCAAGGATTCATTCTTGCATTCAAAGAGATGAGAGTGACTCTCTTATGAGCATCGATAGGAGGCTCAGCTGGTGTGATTGAACTGATGCTCAGGGTAGAGTGGATTCTCCTAGGAGCTTAGGGTTCATAGTGGTTGTCAAGAGAATATATTCTAATTTGAGTTTTGTGCATGTGTTGAGGATGGCTCCAGGTTCAGAGGGAGCTCCTACTGAGTACAATGTGATTGGACCGGATGATAGAGATGACAGCGAGTACATCCATCACTAAGAGGGAGTGTTAGCTTTTTAGCTCGGTAGGTACTTCGCACGTGTGTCTTGCATGCGGAAGTAACCTTGAACTTATACTATTAGACACTTGACTTTGTAATGGGTTTTTATAAAGTTGTGATAAAGTGGTTCTTTTATTAGAGTGAAGTTTTTATAAAGTGTACCTTCTAATATTAAAGTGACTTTATCTCATAAAGTGCACTTATGTTATAAAGTGAAAATGTACTTTAATATTTTAAGTGATTTATTTTGGAGGGAATGAATCATGACCCTTGATCTTGTAAAGGAAAGATTAGATCTTGGTCATTAGATATGGGGTTGGAGAAGGTGAAGGGTCACTTTCAAATTATAAGAGAATGCATTGGGTAGTGTGCAAGACACATTGAGAAGGATATTGAGAGAGATTTCTAAGTAAGGCTGAGAGAGGAAAGAGGGAAGAAAGGAGGGCACATTTCCCGAGAAGAATTTATGTTTTGTGAGTGTTGTAACTTTCTGTTGTTAGAGAGGTCATACTGTACGGATCCGTATAGTCCGTACGACAGGTTGGGAGGGCATGAAAATGAAGGCAATATTTTCAGCATTTTTTGTTGATTAAGAGGGAAGTTTTCTATTGTTGTTAGTTGGCACAGATTTCCTAGTGTTGAAGAGGGGAAATCTGTACAATAGTATGGATTTTTTGGGCACGAAAATTGAGGCAAAATTTTGGGACAGTTTTGGGTGCTGTAAGTGGATTTCTCTTGCTGGAAATTGTATTTATTGCTACTGATATGTACTTTCATGAAGCTGAATAATAAATCTCTCTCTCTCTCATTGGGTTTCCCCACATTGGGGTTTTCCCTGACATTGCTTACATTTTTGAGTTTTTATGAGTTGAATGGTTGATGTTTATTGTGTTTTTTTCACTACAAAATTGCTTAGCAATGTGTATTTTTGCTTATGGTAATTTCTAAATGTGGGTTTAGACATTTCAGAGTTCATAGAAGATAGTTATCTCTATGTTTCTAAGTGTATGAAATAATTTGTACTTGTTGATTTTGTCATTGAATTTCTACATCAATTACTTTCTCTCTCTATATAAAGTTGATATAAAATTATTCTACTTAAGTTGGGCACTCAAATATCTTATTTATGGTCAATATTAATTTTTTTTTGTTATTAATATATTTTCAAATACCATGTGTCAACTCTGTGTTGAGCACGTAAGAAATATGAGCGTAGAAAGAGATTTTCCAGTAAGATTTTTTTTTACTTTCGGTATACATGTCAATTTCTATTTCTATTCAATGCCATTTTCTATTCAATTTCAATTTCTATGTCAATCTCACATTTCTATTTCAATTTCTAATGCATTGATTTCACTGTACATGTCAATTTCTATTTCTATTTCATTTTTTAACACATTGATTTCATTGTACATATCAATTTCTATTTCTATTCAATTTTAATTTCAATTTAGATGTCAATGTCAATTTCAATTTCTATTTAATGTCAATTTCAATTTCTATTGTAATTTCTATTTCAATTCAATTTATAATGCATTGATTTAAATTTACATATCAATTTCTAATTCATTGATTTCATTGTACATGTCAATTTTAGTTTCTATTCAATGTCAATTTCAATTTCAGTTTCAATTTGAATTTGAATTTGAATTTGAATTTCTATATCAATTTCAATTTCAATTTCCATGTGTATTTCAATTTCAATTTCTATTTCTATTTCTATTTCAAGCATAAGGAGTGTCTACAAAAGATATAGTTGCACTATGAGGTACACTATTCACTATTATTGATTCTCCAACCTCATGTTAACAATCCATAACATAAAATTGCCATTGCATCCATTTTACAATACATGTTAAACTCTTTGTCATGAGATTTTATTACCGCAAGTGCCACCATATTCTGAAATAGCATATGATATCCCTCAGGGTTTTCTCATATGGCATATCCCTCCTTAGTGTTTTCTCTATAAAATTAATTGGTATATATTGTAAGAGGAATATTTAACAATAATATATAAGGTAAGAGGAAAACCTAAATATTAATGTTTACTTATGAAAATGAACTTGGATATAAATTTTAATATTAATTAAGAAAATGTAATGCTTTCTTTTTTAAAGTAAACATAATATTACTTTCAAATTTAAAGAATAATAAATTATTATATTATTTTATATAAATCATTAATTTACAATCTTTTATGTGCCCGCGATGTTTCATAGTTATTCTATTTTATTTATTTATTTGTTGGGATCTGAAAAATGTTTTGTGCTTCTTTGAGAAAATATTCTAGCCAGGAAAAGCTTCCTAGAAATCTCTGAAACAACTTGTAAAGCATAAGAGAGGAAGGGAAATTTCTCGATGCTGACATGTAGTTATAAGTTGTTTAAGTTATGTAGTCTACTATGTTTAACGGATTCCAAGAATTGATGGAGTAAAGAATTTAAAAACACATTTTCTGTCATTGAAATGTAGCGTCATTTTAACCGTAGAACTAGTCTGCTCAGAAATTTGTGCTATATTCTTCCATAAAATTCAAAACATGGAGTTTGAAATATGTAAATTTGAATTGTGTAAAGTTCATATTCAAATTATAATGATGTAGAGAAATATTTTCACTACTTTGTTGTTTTTATCTCGCGATGCACCATCTTCGATTATCTTGTTGGATTGATAGAGATATAATGATTGTATTAATGTGAATTCAAAGTGAACTAATTTATTATTGTAAACCTAATCAATTAATATAAATTTAAATTTTTTTTTTTGTAAGTAAGAAAAAATTATTGAAATATTAACACAGTATACATGATGTCAAACATGTCTAGGATGCCCACAACATCATAATGTTTGTTAGAAGGATGCCAAAAAAACCATAAATATGTTGGTTTTCCTTTGAAAGGAAATCACATCAACACTCAGAATTTGACTATAGAAAATTAATACCCAAAGTAGCATAAGCAAGCCTAAGAGTCTGAATGAAAACACATGCCATGACAAAATAGAAAATATATACGACCGATATCAAACTAAAACTATAGAGAGTTTAACAAGAAGAATTAGAGTCAAACTCATTTATTGAGATGATACACTTGAGGAGAATACTAGTAGGTACCCATCGCATTCTTAGAATCTAGAGGAGGCCGAAGAGACCCAACAAACAAACTACCATCATAGACTAACTAGAGACATTTCCCATTCATTTTTACTATTGAAGAGACCATGGTAAGGAGTGTCCAAACTCTGCTTGAACTAACAATATTCCTAATATTTCGGTAGCATAGCTTGGGCCACCATTTTCTTGGTGTGCCAATAGAGCTCCAACATTTTATGAAACTTGGTATCTTGATTCCGAGTGAAACCCAAAGCAGGAACATTGTCTCCTACCTTCTTTTCCACATCTTCATCCTCCTGATAGGCTTGGATAATATTAACATATTCTTCCAATGGATACATGGGTTCTTTCACCTTGGGGGGTGGGCGGGGGGGGGGGTTGTGAATGAACTCGAGTAACTTTGTGCAACCTCCTTAGCTATGAGGGAAACCTAGGTTTTCCGTACTAAGGTCCTCCTGGCATGGGTAGTACGAGGGTCATTAAAACCCTGAAGTTAATATCTTTCCACTCGAAGATAGGGATCAAAATAAAAAAAAGGTCTGCAACCAGAGAAGGAACCCAAACCGAATTTATTTGCTTGTAATTCTTCATGATGAAGAAAATATCAAGGACATGCTTTCAAATTTCACTCATCGTTAAGAATGGAAACTCAATTATGATCCGACCTGAGAACATCACTTATGTACTTTTGCACTTCCCCCGTCGTCTCTTATGGAACTGACCTGAATAATTCATGATCTTTTGCATGTGGGAAGGAGGAGGATATGACATTGGTGGTTGGGTGAGTGTTCGGTTTCATACACGAAAGGAAAATTCATTCCTCCATGCCTCCACCACAATTATTATCGTTGTGCCCACTTTTCACTCGATCTTAGGATTAAACTTTGAACGACATGGGGGTGGGATTTGATCCACTTATGTGTGCATGGATCATGATACCATTTAATATAATATGTCTTGGTGCAACCACACATTCGATCACTACCTCAAGGTGCCCCATGGATTCAAGATAGACCCTCATTGGAATTGAACCTTTCCCAAAACATAATTTACTTTGAAAAACATAATTACAGAAAAGAGTTGTGACTTGTTGATGCTTGTTGAATCTTTCTCTGCTCTGTCCATGACTTAAATCATTTGTATTATTGTATTCTCAACCCCATTGTTCTTAGGTTCTGAAACCCTCTAGTTTGAGGCCATTGAAATAGTATTCTTGTTCATAGATTCCACCATGTACTTGAGAAGATTACACTTTGTCTACAAAATTGTTAATTGTTGTTTAACCTGTAAAAGGGTGATCATAATCTTTGTGAATTATTGCATGCATTGTTGTTCAGTTTCTCTGAAATTGGAAATGAGGGAAAAAGGAAAAATATAGAGCCTTCTTACCTAAACCATATCCTCTTGGTTTCTTAAACACCTCTTGAAGTCCATAAGGTCCCGTGGTTCCATAATGTATGTGCAGACAGAGACCTTTGATATCTCAAACGATGGAAGGGAAACTCATTCCCAAATGTTCGAGGAATTCTTGGTGTTGAGAGCGAACCTTTTCCCATAGAGTAGAAGACTCTGTCCCAAAAAATAAAGTAGAAAATACCGGTACTAAAACATAGTATACCATAGAAAAAAATGAATCTGAAAGATACTTGGTCAAAGGAAGTTTATAAATTAGCCTATAAGCAACTAGAATCTCATGGCTAGGGTGCCATATCTGATGACCTAGCTTGATCAATTTGGAAATCAGTAACTCAAATATAAAAATGAATCCAAATAAAATATGAATAGGATTATAACCAGGAGATTCTTAACCATTCCTAAGTGTCTGAGAAAAGGCTAGAGCAATAAAATGCAGTCCGAAAACCAACCTGAAGGGAAGCGGTCTGGTGAATGTAGCACTACTCCACCTATCTGGAATGAAACTAATTATGGGTACTATCCCACCTATGCTAAGGGTGAAGATACTCCACTCCTTCATAACCCATGTCTCCTGTACCTTGGAGTGTGTGTGAGGGTCACTTCAAGTTAATTGCTAGACCTTGGCTTAAGTGCTTACTAGTCAAATCACTAGGTGGAGGGGGTCCCTTGTCCCACAAAAAAGGGGGTCTCATACACCAATTTGGTGTTTGGCTTGGCCATGACCTTAAAATTAAATTATTATTATAATATAATATAACAATATATGCAAGGCTCCAACATCTGGAACACGGCCTGGAAAAATCGTCCCTTGATACAGCAGCACGCCTTCTGGGAGATAAGAAATGGTGAAAGCGCCCTCTTCTGGCAGGACTCGTGGCAACAGCTACCACCTCTTGAGGATATGGACAGTCTTAACACCATCAAGCTCAATCTACAACAAAGGAGGCTCAAGAATGTCAAAGACTTCTGGATCCCAACCCAAGAACGACAATCCTGGAGAAAATGGAAAACTAGCAGATCAGAGCTACAGGTAACGGAAGAGGTCGACCTAACACCGTGGCAGGAATGCATGCAAAATAGGAAAATCCCAAGCAAAGAAGGACCGGATGTTCTCAGATGGGGCCATTCCACATCTGGCATTTTCTCGATCAAAGAGGCCTATTTTCTACAGGGCAGTCCCCCAAATCAGGTTCCTGAAGCAATATGGAACAGAGTCTGGAAACCCTTTCTTTGGCCCAAGATATCCTTTTTTCTCTGGCTCACTGTTCAAAACTGTATCCTCACCTGGGACAACCTTCGCAAGAGAGGTTTCACAGGCCCTTCTAGGTGCACCCTGTGTCAGAACAACGAGGAAACTCTGGAACACCTCCTCAATACATGCCATTACAGCCAGCAGGTTTGGGACTGGGGCGCCCAAGCCATGAGACGCTCACAGAGACACCGAGAAAGCATCAGGGATACCTTAGTTAATTGGGGAACACTCTCCTTTCACAATCCGATTCTCCAGCGCATCTGGCTCTTACTCCCGGGATTCATACTGTGGTTAATCTGGAAAGAAAGAAACAAAAGAACTTTCAACTCCAGACAGTCCAATCCCACCAACACCTGGGAAATGGTCAAGAATCTCATCCGAGAAACTATACATAGCCAGCCCTGGTCTCATGAGGATACGCAATGCACGCCCGAGGAACAGACCATTCTAGAAGGCTGGAATCTGCAAACCTACCCGCAACCTCAAGGGAAATCCAGAAATGGGAAAGATAACAGCCCCTCGCGTTGGACCCCACCCCCGCCTGATGTTTTCAAGCTCAACTTTGATGGGGCATCCAGGGGAAACCCTGGACCGGCCGGTTTTGGGGCCGTTCTAAGGAACAATATGGGTAAGATCATTCACTTGACGACGGGCTTTCTGGGTGAAAACACAAACAACGTGGCAGAGCTCACAAGCCTGGTGAGAGGCCTCCAAAATGCAGTTCATCACCAGTTTCATCGGCTAATCATAGAAGGAGACTCCCAGGTAATCATCCAGCTCATCTCCAAAATTATTCAAGGCAAACCCCCATGGCGGATCTCCCCCAGCTGGAGACTTTCCGGTCTTTTGGAGGATTTTGGTGATACTATCAACCCCAACCTCACCTTAATTCCCTCTCATGTCAAGCGAGAGGCCAACAAACTTGCGGATCACTTGGCAAATGCAGGGATTGAAACCAAGGCTGAACTCATTTACTGGCAGGCCAAGGACTCTGAAGACACAGAACTATCCAGGTATTGCAAAGACCTTTCCTGCAGAGATTTCACTGCCCCGGATGGGGTGACACCTAGCCTAGAGGCCACAGGTGGACTCGCACTAGCCCACAGCATAAATGCCATTAACCGTTCCTCACGTGCCAGCCTTTATCATGAAGGACGACCATAGATGCAGAGACAAAACGGAGAGCTTTCTCACTTGCGCGAGCATTTACGAGCGCAGTGGTTCCGGGAGGCCAAAGGTTAAAGGCGGAGGGATGGCTTCGGCTCTTGTTTATTCGGTCTCGCCCTCGGCTCCGAGATCTATCTGGACTCTCTGGAGCAGCCCAATTTCATGTTCGTTTAGTTTATGCAGCGACGCTCCAGCGCAGCTCTGCATTCTGCTTCTCACCCGGTGGTTTGGGAGTGGTCAAGCTCTTCCGGTGTCTCTCTCTCCGACCGCCCTGAAACAGGAAACGATTAATCAGCAATTGCCATTGCCCTGCTCCTTTCTCATGGCAAGGAAGCGAGGAACCCCCCGCCGGGGCGCAGCATGGGCGGCTCAAAAGGAGCAAAGGCGCCGCAAGGATCAATTGGAGCGGGCCTTAGCTCTAGCGAC
>ML779993.1:440341-450860 GCA_009831015.1 Picea engelmannii
ACAATATATATTATAATATATAATATAATATAATAACAATTTCATAAATTTGAATGTTGATTTTTGTGTAAAGCATACATAACACAAGTTATAAATTCCATAGAAAATGCCATGCACACTACAGGTTACAAATTATATAGCAGATGGGGGTTGCAACTTGCAAGTTGCATGCATAACACATTGCATAAGTTACAAATATTATAACACAGTCTGCACAGTCCTTGCATGCTCACAACTTAGAAGTCACGGGGATTCTTTGAAAATTGGACCATATCACATTCGACAGGTTGAAAAGTGAAGATTGAGAGGGAAGAAAAGATCAAGGATTCAGAAACACCACCCAAAACATGCATGCAACTATCTAGAGAGGTAAGAATCATTAATATTAAATTGCAATTGCAGTGATGAAAATTGTATTTATTTGACTGAAGCTAGAAAACACCTTCTTGCACACTTATTTTCTCATTATATTTGGTTTTTGAGAATGCACAATTTTTTTTTAAAATAAAAAAGTTTTATTGCCTCAAAATTCTGTTGTAATCATACATAATGGAACCATGTTTGGAGGTATTCCACCTATTCCGCCAGACAAGTGGAAACCAAAACATGTGACGACTTGTTGTTTTGTTTAGATCATGGAAAAAACCACTACCTGTTCCACCAAACAAATGGAAACCAGAGTAGTTGGTAGTGAATTTTAATGTCTAAACTGTCTAAGCAAGAGGAGAGAATTATGAATAGGAAAATGTAAAATTCTACAATATTTTTGCAAAAATGGTGCATAGAGTTAAAAGGAAAAGGACTAAGCATTGGATGAACCAGTGAAACCTGTGTCGGCATGAGTTCCACTGTGAGGAGTGAAAACGTACAGTTGCACAAAGGTCGGGCACCATTGTTGTCTATACAAACTCGAGAGTGCATCATAAAAAATGTCAAGATGGTTGTTGATCAGGGTATGCCTGTGTAGTTGATCCTGCATATACCTGCACATCTCAAAGATGAGTTCCAAATGTTTTAGTGCTAGGAGACAAGTGGAGTGCGAGTCCCAATCCATATTTGAGGAGGGAGGTGGAGTCTCCATTAGGCAGTCGATCGATGAGATTTGTTCCTGAATTATGCAAGTAGCCCAGTCCGAGGTACAAGATGCAGCGGGGATAGAATGGTTGGTGCTAGGTGGTTCATGGGGGTATTGAACTGTATACAGAAGGGAGGTCAGAAGGGAGGTTGACGAAAAGATAATTGGCTCTACTAGAATCTCTTCTGCTACAATGGAAACTGGAGGCTCGTCATGCCCCCCATCCCGGAATATCATAGAGGTCGAAGACGCCTGGGAGAGTCTATGAATTCTTCACTTCCTGGAAGCATAACTATACCAAGAGGGCCCTCTCTTGGGCTTACCACACTCCCGTGGCATGGTGGTGGATATGAACTAGACTCTGAGCGGCCTGAGAATACGTAGAGCGGGGAGAACGACATGAGCAAAGGAAAAACACAATATCTGAACTGAATGGAAAGATCCATAACATACCCGAAGAAAGTGGAGGGGTGCTAAAGGAGCTGAAATGACCTTGTGCATGCCTCCCGTACCCATCTCCATCTACTATCCTTGGTGCACTGAAGGAGCCATTAAACCTGCGTGAGAGAGTTGTCGTGCCTTCTCTAATGAGCTTTAAATGCTACCCTCCTTACGAGAAATGTATGTGAGGGCGACGACAGGTGAAATTAAGTCAGGGGATTGCATGTTGGCTACGTGGCACCCCATCCGAGGTTGAGAATCCACATTTAAATACCTTCCCACCTGTGTTTTTAATGTCTTCCTAATATTGATAATAAGAATAAACATGGGTGTGATCCGCCTCTCACTAGCTCTATTTTATTTCATTTTAGAAAACATTAGTACTTTCTGTTTAAAAAAACAAATCCAAAATAATTTAGTAACATTTATTATTTCATTATATAAATAACCATAATTATTTCAAATTTTGCAATCCATAACTTTTATTATTATTTTTACAACAACCATTCGTAACTATTTTTTTCCTTTTCCCATAGGCTGTAGTTGTCTTGGCATCATTGCATTCATACTACTTAGTGTTTGGTAGATTTTTTTTGTATAGTGATTAGATCTATGCGAAATTGAGGCATAGAAAGAAGTTGGAACCTCTTATTTGGTGATTTTAAAAATTGAAACTGTGTGCAAGCTTCTATATAAAGGTAATATATGTTTATGTTTTTAATGGTGTTGTATTCCATGTGAAACGCTTTGATGATGTCTTTTTTGTGTGTGAATAAAGAAGGGAAAATCCTATTAAAACTTTACAAATACAAAAAAACATATAGCAGCAGTCTACCAACTATTCCACCGAGTTAGTGGAAACCAGGACAGATGGAAGACTGTGATGTTCATGACAAAATTGGCGGTCCACCATCTGCCCAGCCAAAAGGAAACCAGGGTAGGTGGAAGCCTTAATTATTTAATCCATTGTTCCGAGCAGTCAAAAAATCTAAACTGGAAGTAAAACTAGACATTGAACTGAAAATTAAACAAGCATCTAAGAAGGAAAATGAAATTGCACTGTAGTAGTGCAAGGAGCCGGATTGAACTCCAATCCATAGAATTACCTGTTAGCATCGCAGCTGTGAGTTCCATTCCGAGTCTGCGGCACAAAAGGCCTTGTGCACGTCGGGCATCTCTAGCTAGCTGGTGCATTTGACCATGCCTCATATAACATGTCGATGCATTGGTGCATGAGTATGTCGTGGTTGATCTGATCCACCATTTGGCCTCAAAGCTCGAACAGTAGTGCCAATTGCTCCGGATGGAATAATGGTGGGGGGTCTTGCCATGGTTCTAGGATCGTAGTAATAGGTGGTGGCACTAGGACCAGCCCACCCTCCATCGCCATACCTCCTCTTGCCTTGCTTGTGGCCTCATGTGATCTTTCCTTGTCTTCCTCCGTCCCGAGCTCCTCGACCTCCTCTACTGCGCTTGAGAGTTTGAAATCACCTAGAAGAATGACATCCTTGGAGTCGAGGTGGAGGAATTCCTCCTCCACTATGCATGTGTAGGCCTCCTTTTTCTCTCGCACATGCCTGTGTGTGTTTGGTGCACTAGCTCCCATTGTAAAATGGTTGGGGGGCTACCAATTATCCGACACAGTGAAGAGGAGGGATTTTGGAGGTAACTGAATTGGTTCCTCTAGGATCACTTCCTTGACATATGCCATGGGAGGTCTCCTAACCTTCTCTCTGTGTTGAGTGTGGGCTATGGAAAGTGCCCGCTCTAACTATTTCCTCCTCCTCTGTCGTGATACAAAGCTATGCTAGGAAGGGATGTGAAGGGATTCTGGAGGGAATTGAATTGGTTCCTCTGGGATCACTTCCTCGACATATGCCACGGGAGGTGTCCTAACCTTCTCTCTGCATTGAGTGCGGGATATGGAAAGTGTCCACTCTAACTGTTGCCTCCTCCACTGTCGTGATGCAAAGCTATTCCAGGCAGGGCCACAATGTGGCCTACCTCTTTCCCTCGGCATGGGGAAGTAATGGAGGGTTCTTATTCTAAGGATAAACATGATGGAAATCCATTGGTAGCTACACCAGAACTCATAGCTTCCAGCCTGGTGTGAAGCTATGGTGAAATGGAATGAATCGTTGCTCTGTCGGATAAGAGCATAGATGAACGACATGATCGTTGCCACCAACGTCTCCCATTCACTAAATCACATGGCCATCATTTTGCTCGTGCTAGGGAGTAGTCCTTCACTGCTTGATGGGAAGTAATGGTGATCTCCCATTTAATGTTGAGGGGAGGCGAGCCAACCTGCCATATTTATGGCTGGGCTCTGGCCTGTGCTACGTGGATGCCCTGTGCTTCGTGGCACCCCATTCAGAGTTGAATAATCATTCCTGGCCAGGTCCAAGCACCAATCTGAGAGTTTGGATCGGGGTGAATTTTGTGCAGTCTAGTGAATCAGCTCTATCATGGAAGCCACTCCTTCATTTTCCAGACAACCAACTACTTTTTTTGCCTCCCTTTTCACATGTGAGGGGATGATGGTGATATTGGGCTGTGTTAGCACTCTATAATTTTCCCAAGGCTATGAGGGTAGTCACGGAGGTAACATCAAAACCACTTAGAGTCAAGGATCTAGTCCTCCAAGACTCAGAGAAGGATCTCTCTATCTGATATAACTTTGTGTGGATTTGGATATTAGGCTAGTTATGCAAAATAGGATTTGTTTTTGAGTTGGGTAGGTGCAGAGAAGAGGAACCATGGGAAATGGAGTCACAATCTGAGATTCAATTGAAAACAAATTCTACAGACATCCTTACAGGGAAAGGTATGCAAATCACTAGATCTTCATAGGCTTGAGGTATGGCAGAGGGGAAAAATGTTAAGAAGTCGAATTAAAGACAAAGCAGTAAAGAATGTTAAGAGCTTTGATACAAGATTAAATCATGGGGCCTGCCTCCTTCCTTGTATATTTGAATTTTTAAAATATACAAAGAAGACTCTCCCCATGTTCAGGAGGTCGAATTCAACCACCTCGGCCAAAAATAGAAATAAAATCCCTAAAAATCTTGAACTGTCCGCCATGAAAGACAGTTCGAACTGTTGCAAAAAAGGGGTCAAATCAGACATTTGTTTCTCTTCAATGGTGACACCTGTTTATAAACTGAAAGAGTTTATTGTAGATGAGAATGTTCCATACAAAATCCTCTTTCGGTTTTTCCAAATTCATCTTTAATTCGTCGAAACAACTCCCGCAAAATCAGGACGAAAACAAGAAAAAACAAAAAGTTGAAGAATGAGGCCAAAAGATGGCTTCGATTATCCCTGATCCTAGCACCTATGTAAAATATGGGAGAGGTTTTTTTTTTTCATCCCATTCTGAAAAAAAAATCTCTTGGATTTTGAAAATCCATCACCGTTTTCCCGGAATCCACCTCGGAAGATGACTCGTCAAACTGGCAAAAAATAGTGTTTTTTTTGGGGGGGGAGGGCGGTTTTGGAGAGGTAAGCGGATTTCTCGGACCCCCTTGAGGTGGTAAGTGGTATTGGGAGGGGGGGTCTGAGTTCACCAGGAGGTGATACTTGTCCCTCCCAATACCACTTGCTCGGACCCCCATGGTGTTGATGGGGTGTGAGGGGGGGGGTCCGAGCATTATGGGAAAAAGGTAGATGGGAACTTAGGATAGTTTTAATTTTGATTTGATTTTATAGTTTATGTTTTATTTATTTGTTTATGTGTTTGTTTTAATATATATATATATATATATATATATATATAATTACTATGTTTTATTATATTTATTTTAATTTTGATATATGTTTTTAATATGTTTTATATTATTTTATTTTTAATTGTTTTTTATTTAATCTTTAATTAATATTTTGATTAATAAAATAGTAACTTAGTACTAACTTAATTATTAATTAATTATTAACTAGTCTAACATATTTTAATTAATCTAACTACACTAAATTTTATTACTAACATTATTAATCTATTGTTTATTTTTTCCTAAGCTTGTTTATTCATGGATGAGTGGCAGGCAATATGTAGCCAATGGGACAAATGGATAAGGGAGTGAGTGGCATAGAGGTGGATGAAGGATGCAACAGGGTGATGAAGGATCAGGCGAAATGGATGGAGGGAGGATGGAATCAATGGAGCTAGATGTCTTCATCATAGGAGAAACACCAAATAAGCGACTAAAGAGTCAGGTTACCTATGATTATAGGACCCCAACAGGTTGTAAGAGGGAGGCAAAATCCTCTAAGATTCCAGCAAGTCTCCAACTGGGGGAGACTTCCAAGGGGTGTTCTCCGTGAAGGATTTTGGTTATGAGCTGAATGATGATATGGGAATCCCCCTCCACTATGATCTTGTTAATTTGGTGGTCTATTGCTATCTTGATTCCTCTGAGGAGGCTCCAGAGCTCAACAACATTGTTTGTGTTGAAACCCATATAGCCCGCTGCGAAGTGGAGAATTTCTCCAACTGAGTTCCTAAGAACCGCCCCAAAGCCTATCGGGCCTGGATTCCCTTTTGATGCGCCATCAAAATTTATTTTGATGAATCCTATTGGTGGGGGGGAATAGGTACAAGGGTTGCTAGTTGACTAGTTGGCCACGGGGGTCTGAGATGTTTCTGCAAGATTGAGTTGCTAGTTTTGAAGGATACACGTTTCTCCCATATTGCACTTTAAGTCCTCTTGGGACCATTTCTCTCTTTTGATTATTTCCCGAATCAAATTCATGATTCTTTCCCATGTTGAGGTGGAGGGGGAAGCATTCCAACGGAAGATTATTTTGTTTCTTTCCTTCCAGATTTTCCAAAGGATGAATCTTGGTAAGAGTTTCCAGATGCGATCGAGAATTGGGTTCTGATAGGAGATCGAGTCCCAATTTTCTATAGTGCCAATGATGTTAGTCCTGTTTCTGTTGGAGCGACGCATTGTTTGCGTCCCCAAATCCAAAATTGTTTCACTGTAGTAGCATTGATTTAAAAGGTGCTCCATCATTTCTTCCTGTTGCTGACAGAGGGTGCAGATGGATGGACCTATGAAACCTCAATTTTTGAGATTGTCCCAAGTGAGGATGCAGTTTTCGACTGTGAACCATAGGAAGATGGAAAATCTAGGCTAGAGTTTTGAGTTCCAGATCTTTCCCCATATGCTCTCCTTGGCTTGATCCTCATAGTTCCCTTGTAACTAGTAAGCTTCTTTGACCGAAAAATTATCGGTTGTGGAGTGCCTCCATCTGAGAATGTCCAGGCCTTCCTTGATGGATATTTTCTGTTGTTTTGTGCAAGCTCGCTAGTCATGTGGGTCCATGTCTCTTGGGAGGTGAAGTTCATGTGGTTCAGTTTTCTAAGTGCACCATGTATGGTGCCTGTCAGACATTATCCAAAGGTCCTTTACCCATCTAAAATTTTCAAGTTGCAATGATTGATGTGGGGGGTGAGTTCTTCAAGAGTGGCTAAAGGTGGTTTTTGTTGCCAAGAGTCTTTCCAGAACAATGCTTGTTCCCCATATATAATCTCCCAGAAAGCATGCTTCTGTATGAGCTGTTTGTTGAGCCAGGTTGTGTTACAAATATTGGATCCCTGGATCTGATCATTGAATCTGATTAGCTTGTCTTCTCGTATGGCAGGAGCATATTTATTTTTCCAGATTTGTGCCCAGAGTTCTGTGGGGTGCTTAATCCATTGCCACCACAAATTTTCCCCCATAACTTGATTCAATTTCCCTGGGTCCCTGAGCCCTAATCCACCCAGAGCTTTAGGTTTTCATATCTTGTCCCAACCAACTAGATCCCACTTCTTATTAGGGTGATGACCATGCCATAAGAATTTGCGTTGAATATTCCTGATGGCTTGGATGACCAACTATGGTCCTGCTAGGGCAGTGAAAAGGTAGGTTGGCAAGGCTTGAAGAACAGACTTTAGGAGTACCAACCTAGCTTCGATATTGAGAGGTATGAAGGTCTAGTTGTTGAGTCTATTGGAGATGGAGAGTAGAAGATTTTCCTAGGACATGTTGTGCGCAGGTGCTCTTGTGAGAAGGATGCCTAGATAATTGGATGGAAGGGAGCTCTTGGGAACACCCAGGAGGTGAGAGATTTGGTTTTGAATGGCCACCGGGGTATTGAAAAAGTAGAGATTATATTTTTCAAGGTTTAGGGCCATTCCTGAAGCATCAACAAAATCAATGAGGATAGAATTGAGTTTAATGGCTTCTTGATCTCTTAGAGTGTTCAACAGGAGTGTGTCATCGAAAAAATGGATGTGTGAGGGGGTTGGCTGAATGTTGTGAAAAGGAAGGCCTTTAAGGGATCCATCCAAAATAGAGGCTTTAAGGTAGCGACCCAGTCCTTCATCCATTAGAAAAAGAGGAAAGGGGAAGGGGGGTCTCCTTGAAGAATTCCTCTAGTGGGAGAGAATAGTGGGAGAGAATGGATGGGTAGGAATGCCATTGACTAGGATGGAGAAGAAGGCTGAAAAAGTGAGCCTCACGATCTAGTCTACCCAGAGGTTTTCAAAACCAAAAGCTTCTAGGAGGGAGCGCATGTACTACCAACTGATTCTATCAAAATATTTAGAGAGGTCAAGTTTGATGAACATAACTGAGGTCTTTGTCGTTTTCAGTGAGTGGATAACCTCCTGTGAAAGGTGTTAATGTTTATGCCATTATTATAGTTCTTTGCATTTCAATAGATAATAGCATAATAAGAACAAGATCACTGAGAAATACACATTCACAAGAGACACAACATTTATTCTGGGAAACCCTCTAGGGGAAGAAAACCCAACAAAACTTCCTTATCATAAATATCTTAAACAATGTTCAAGAGATAACTCAAACTAATACAGAAAGTCCTCCCCAAGATATGTGCCACTCTTCTCCTCCTCTCTCTGGTAATTGCAACTTGCCTCATAAGAGAATGAGCAAGTGAGTTGCGTGTTTGAAGTGAGGCACTATCCTCTTATTTATACAAGACTGGCACGTGTGAAAGGTCACCACTGGCAGGGCCGACCTCTCACTCTGGGTGGGTAAACCCACCTTTAATTAATTCTGGGTCTTCCATAATAACTGCTGGGGCCGACTTCTTATTCTTCCCTTTGTAATTGTTCGATGACCAATCCGCAAAAGGGGATTTGGTCCTTATACAATTACCGACATGATTAATCCACAATGGGGATTAATCCAATAACAATAATAATAATAATAATAATGACATGATTAATCCTCAATGGGGATTTAATCCAATAATAATAAGAATGCTCTTCACAGTTACATTATTTCAACACTCCCCCTTAACAAGAAGGGTATTCTTCATCAGCATTAGATGAGAGAGGTCTGCATCATCAATGACATCTGGAGGATAGTATCATCAATACCATCTTGAAACATTGGTTAGCATATTTACGAGTCATTATAAGTTTTCTTCATCAGCAACATCATCATTCTTGAAAGAATGCTATCATCATCTGCATCAAATATGTATCAGTAAAAAATGATACCTCATCACAGCACTAGGTTGGCACATCACAGTACTACACTAGCTCGATGTCACATCTGTTAATATGGTAGCTTAGTGTCAGTCACATCTTGCTTTACGTCTAACAACTAGGTCAGAAGTAAGTAATATCATCATCTCGCTTTATGTCTAACAACTAGGTCAGAAGCGAGGAATCACAACGTCATGCTTTACGTCTAACAACGAGGTCAGAAGCATGACTCATCTTGCTTTACATCTAACAACGAGGTCATAAGCAAGGAACACATCAACATCTCGCTTTACATCTAACAACGAGGTCAGAAGCGAGGAATCATCTTGCTTTACGTCTAACAACTAGGTTAGAAGCAAGGAATCAACGACGCCATTATTTACGTCTAACAACTAGGTCAGAAGCATGACTCATCTTGCTTTACGTCTAACAGCGAGGTCAGAAGCAAGGATCACATGATGTCATGCTTTACGTCTAACAACGAGGTCAGAAGCATGACTCATCTTGCTTTACGTCTAACAACTAGGTCAAAAGCAAGGATCACACAACGTCATGCTTTACGTCTAACAACGAGGTCAGAAGCATGACTCATCTTGCTTTACGTCTAATGGCGAGGTCAGAAGAAAGGAATACATCTACTCCCCCTTTTAGGGAGGGTCCTTTCGGTCAATACCAAGCTTATCTCGAAAGTGTTCAAACTTTACACGAGATAGAGGCTTAGTCAACACGTTAGCAACCTGTTCATCCGTGCTAATGTACTGGAGCTTCAAGGCTCCTCTCTGTACCATGTCGCGGATGAAATGATAGCGGATCTCTATGTGCTTTGAGCTGTTGTGGAACACAGGATTCTTTGTCATTTTAATGCATCTTTGATTGTCACATAGAATCACAGTTTCTCTCATCTCCAAATCAAATAGGCCTGTCAACAACTTTCGAAGCCATATAGCTTCGCAGCTAGCAGAACATGCAACAATGTACTCTACTTCCGCTGTGTTGAGAGAAATAATGGATTGCTTCCTACTCTGCCATGAGATCATAGCTGATCCCAAACTGAAACAACATCCGAAAGTGCTTTTTCTATCAGCAACGCTTCCTGCCCAATCTGCATCAGTATATCCACTCAATGTGAAGTCATGATCTCCATAATAGCTGAGACCATAATCCATTGTACCTTTAAGGTACCTCATCACATGTTTTGCAGCCACTAGATGAACACGTCTGGGCTCTACCAGAAATTGACTCAAGGTGTTCACTGCAAAATAGATGTTTGGTTTGGTGTTCGTCAGGTACATCAATGATCCAATAATCTGTCTGTATAGTGTGGCATCTATCAAATCTGGCGAAGTATCGACCAACAGCTTCAGCTTTGCTTCCATGGGAGTATTCATGGACTTACATTCTAGCATGTCGAATCTCTTTAAGATTTCGACCGTGTACTTCCCTTGGTTAAGGAAGATTCTTTCCGGACTCTGCCATACCTCAAGACCTAAGAAGTAATG
>ML779993.1:459456-479945 GCA_009831015.1 Picea engelmannii
GGGGGTGGGAAGGTGGATGGGGGAGCCACATAGACATTCAATGAAGCAGGCACATCATAGGAGTATTCAATGAGGAAGGTGTGAGGTAGAAAACAAAATGAATGAAGCCAAAGTCAAAACCCTGGCTCATTATGAGGCCAATGACAGTCGAAGGTGACAAACATTCTGGGAATTTGAACTTCAAAACCTAGCTCGTTGTTTAGTGGAGGCATGCGACAAACATTCAACACTTAGTCTTAAAAAACAAAATGAGCAAGCTCAAATATTTGGAGAACTTGTAGGTGAGCAGTTGACCCTTTTGATTTCTTTTTTGGACAAGATTTTGTTGGGATGTATGATCTTTTTTTCTTAATTCTTGGATTTTATCGTTGTGTATGATCTTTGGCTTCGTGTTGTTATCCATGCGATGTCAACATACTATTTTTCTATCGTGGCATATCCCTATATTGGGATTTCATTTCACGTTAATGCTTTCCTTCCTTTTGGTGAGGTCAAAGGCTAATTTTCGCTAATATGGGTACATTCTACTCAAGGCGTTGTGGGGAATGCATGTTTTCTGAGTTCAACCTACTCCATATTATGAAATTTACTTTAGTGATGCCCTAATTTTTATTCAAACCAAGCATCATCACTTTGTTTCTGAAAAAATGTAGGACCACTACAAAAACAATTTCGTTTTAAAAGTTGAAGACTTAAACATGTTTTGAGTGGACAGGAGACCAAGGCTAGTAAGTCTTAAAGGATAGAAGGAAGAGTCCCCATATCGAAGAATTTATTTAGATCATTTTCAAGATAAGTCTTAAATGGGTAAATTCCATTTCTTGAGACAATTCTTCTCAACGCGTTGTGGGTCATGCTTGTTTTTTTAGTTTAACATACTCCATATTTGGGACTTCTCTACTTGGACCTTTTTATCAGTTTGCATATTCCTTTTGGTTGCATTGTAGTAGATCAATTCCTACCTTTGTCTGTGGATGGAATTTTTGATTTGGTCAAATGAAAGCTAAAGTCAACACCTAAAGGTTGCATCTAGTTGAGAAATGACATAGTAAGTAAAATATTCTCTTATTTGAGAATCATGTTTTTGTGATATATTACTCCTACCTATAGATTCAACATGGTGGAATACCACTGCAACATATTTGTAGTGGCAAACTTGGGAATGAATGTATTCAAAAAAATACAATTCCATGGGAAACACTTTTGGCCAAACCTCCACCTTCTCTTATGGATTAGAAAACATACTACACTATCCAATTAAATCATAACATGGCCTTGGTTTATCAATCCACTCCAAACAGACTGTTCAAATGTGTAAAGTTAAAAGGAGTAAGACTTCTCTCAAAAATTTCTTATATTGCAATAAGTTGTAGAGCCATATTCAAACTACATAATGCATTCCTTACAAATGGAAACTTCCTAAAAGGAATCAAGTTTGTTATAATGGAATAGAGCTTGATTTCATTTTGAAGGATAATAGTCACTAAGGGTTACATTTTAATAATATTCTTCCAATTAAAGAGTACATTGATAGGAAAAATGTTGACGATTTCATAGTAAAGAATAAGTCAATTCTTGACAAATTGTCACTAAAGTCTTGGCCTACCAATAGAAAATAAATGGAAGTAAAATTAATGTTGTATATAGAGTAGATTCAATCCACTCTTCATATTAAACCAGAAGAGGAAGAAATTTGAAATAAATCCTCTAGAGTAGAGAGATACAAAATCTCATCGCAATTTTCACCAGAATTTGATGTCTCTATTACTAAGGTTCCTACTTGTAAACCACATTAGATCTAGAATGAAAATCACATAATAGTCATTAAAAACACTTAATATTAAGAATGTATTACATCCTCCTTGATATTAAGTAAATTATATTTGATTAGACAAGCATGAATCAAAATATCTAAGTTTTTCATCAAAAGTAGTAATGTTTTGAGGAAGGCCTTGGGTCTAGAAGGAAAAATGTATCACAATTAAATCACAATATGAGCCATAAAAGTGACAATTTGCACTCTCATCATCAACCCCCAACTAGAGGGTTGCATGCCCCTATGAAATAGAAAGATAATTCCCCAAAAATGATGTTTTCCCTACTCAACCTTCCTGATATACATGTTGTTATTTACATGATTTTCTGAAGTCATATGCCACTATTTGAGTGACAAAATCCCTACTGTGATACCTTATCTCCTACTCTATACTGTTCCATATCGTCTTCTTTCCCTCAATTTCTAATTATCCTATGGATTTCAATGAGGGAATGGGATGAAGGTTGAGAGGATACTTAAATCTTAATCCAATCCATTTGAGCTTCATCTTTCTTAGTGTTTCTATATAAAAGTATGATTTAAATAGGGCAACGTTCAACATACCCAATAAATGTGTCCTTTCATTTTTGAGAGAAGGTGTAAGATCTTCCCACCTATTTTGGAAAAAATATAAGATATTTTCCTTGGATATCTTAATCACATATTGATACTAAACCATTTCTCTTTTTTTCTTTTCATATAGGAATGGGATCAACTCTACATCTGACTTAAATATACATGGTTCCTCAATATTTCTTTAGGCTTAGTTATTCCAACCTTGACCCATATAATATTTCTAAGTTCTCCATCCCTATATTTTTGGGCCTTTGTAGCTCACGTGTAACTCTATTTTCCTCATTTTGAACCCATGAGTAGAAAACTTTAGTTGGACATCTCCCACATAAGGATAGGTAGACCACTTGTAAGGGTGAAGAATGGCATAGTTGTGAAGATATAAATCAAACATTAGATTCTTCTCCCTTTCATTGCATTGATGATAGATATCAGTAAAGTCCCTTTGGTTTTCTATATATAAAGTAAATTAGTTGGCAATATTACTCAATGAAAACTTATGCCATTGTTGCATAAGCTACATTGTATAGGTTCTTGTTAGGGGACTATACAAGAGAATCTCTTCTACAATCTTAGTAGCCTTAGTGACACATGTTCCCAATGAACAACAATCCTCTCAAGTTCATTCTTAACTTATTCTCTTTTCCTCTCCAAATCTACTCTTGATGTTGGATTTTCATCTTGTAGTTTCTTTATGGTATCTAGTTGTTGCAAATTGAGAATCTAGAATTTTTCCTATAGGTTTGAAATATTTTGTTCATGTTGAAGAAATGAAGTTTATGTGCTTGTGTCCTTTATTTCTCTACTTGATTATGGAATTATTTTCCATTTGATGGCCTCTAACATTTCTTATTGTAATTGGGATATGAGGTATTGTCTACCAATTTCATTCCTCCCTCTAGGGGCATCATCTTAGGTTTCTTCAAAATTCATTGCAGGGCTATAAGGATGAATATATTTTATATTTCCTAGACGAGCACTAGGTGGATGAGTTGTTAGTTTCCTTGACACCTGAGATCTTGTTATAACCTTTTTTTTACTACCTTGATTCTTTTTATATATTAACAAGATTCACTTTTGAAGGGTTAGAGAGCCTGGTTTGGGTGTTCCTGTCTCTATTAGAGAAGAAACAATATCCCCATCCAAATCTTATGTACCTATGAAAAAATATTTTTTTACTTCATCTACTTCTATCTTTTAGTGAGTCCCCATTTTCATTTTGTGGATGGTACTTGCCTTATCCATTAAATTATTCTTCTTCTTAGACTCCCTCAGGGGGTCTTCTTCTTGATTTCTAATAGCTTCATCCTCTAAAGAAGTGAAATATTCATTATTGACTATCAAGAATCTATCCCATGGGAGTTGGAAAGGATTCCTATTCAAAGCATCACATACAATTTATTTCACTATTACATGGTGGTCCTATAGGGCTAAAAGTTTCCCTTGTCATACATTTTCACTCATCTCTTTGAGAGCTTGAAGTAGAGAGTATGAGACATTCATATTTTCTTCATGATTTTTATGTGAATAGTATCTCAGTTGATACAACAACCTAAAATGGTACACATATATCAATATGTATATCCCTTTACAAGTGATGTATTTGATAAGGTGGAGGGGCACCTCATCCCATGGTGCTGGAAATTTATCTCTCTTGATCTCATTTTTAGTTTCTTCCATGGTTTCATAAACCATGAGCAATTCTTGATCGATATCAAGGGTTTCCTATCTCTTCTTTGTATCCTAGCACAATACAATGGTGATCCCTATCACTCTTACTAAGGTTTCTTTATTAACTTGTATCTCCAATCCCCTTACTATATTCATATACTCTTGTATCTCCAATCCCCTTAATTTTTTTGGATATTATAGTCATGCTTTGTGATGGAGTGGAAACAATGCATCATCCTTGTTGAAACTTTGAAAAGGATTAAACAAGTTTTTTCATATAAAATTTTGGTGGCCATGACCATATTGTATTTCTTTTCAAGTATACATTTGTTGGGTGTTTCGAGTATACAGAGAAGACCCCTGGGGCTTGTTGTGTATTCCAAGTGGATTATGAATTTCTAAACTACTTGTAATGTGAATCCTTTTTTTGGGTTCATTCATCTTTTGAAAGTTAATTGATAACTAGGGTAGTTACTATTAAGATTATGTGTTTGGTTTCTCTCACAAATGGGTGATGATGATTTTCTAAATTAATGATCATGGTGAGAAGTCAACAAAAAATTTATTTTGTTTCATATTTCAAATGCATGTTTTTTAGATTTAAAAACACATTATAAAATGTTTTTAGTCTTTCTAGTTTTGTAGGCTTTGTAGGTTTAACAATGGCACATGTAAATGATGTATAAGGACCTTCACTAAATTGTTTCAATATAGCTTTGTTCCTAGTATGATTTGTGATAGAATCTTGTAGCTTGAAGAACTCAAACATGACCCATAATGGATCGATACAGGTGGATATCGGTGGCCACCCATCTTTTCCAACTGGCTCAATACAATTTTCTGGCAATTTTGGTAATTTACTATTTTTAGCAGTTTTTAACTTTCGGGGCCATTTTGAGGACCTAAATGAAGGTTTTTCGGGATCGAGCTTCTCAATGATAGCCAAAGGCTCTGATTGAACCCCCAAAATTAATCTTCTCAACGATACCTTTCCAATGGGCTATCATGCGCCTAAAAAAAAGATGTATGCAAAAGTTATGACCCCGGGAAGTTGATGTACTAACTTACCCAAACAAGGCTCTCCACTTGACTTTTGGTGCTTCATCTCCTAGGGTTAGGTTTTTGGATGTCTAGGGTTTTTTACATTCCTTTTTATTGTAAAAAGGCCTTCAAAGCCTCATTGGAATCATCTTCTTGCGAATGAGTACAACCGTCACATCTCTTCTCAGAGATAAGCCACCACCATTCCAACAAGCTTGTTTTCCGCTGCATTTTACAGTTTCAACTTATTTCCTTATTGAATAGAAAAAAAGTTTTACTGTATCTCTATTATTCTGTATTAAGCATATTTTAATCATCAGTATTCATTTCATTCTGCTCATAAAATCCGGATCATGGATAGAAAAATGTGACCCATAATGGATAGCTTCTTGGTTTGAAAAACAAGTCTCTCATTATGAAGCCGAATGAAACTGCTCTTAAAGATTGTTTAACAGACTTTGAAATTTTGTTTTATGGTGATTTTTTAATAGTATATTATGATTAATCATTTGAAGGTACATTATGTTTAGCATGGGAAGCATAATTGAGAGTCATAATGCTTATTTGTTCGATGAAAATTTCTTTATTGCTAAAGTTGCTAATTATGTGTGCCAAATTGGCATGCCAAGCCCTTGGCATGTTGTGCATGCCAAATTGGCATGCACAGTTGGCCTAGGGATACTATGCATGCACAATAGGCCTAGGTTTGTTGTTGTGCATGCCAACGTTCCTGGGTTGAGTTAGCATCAACATTGTGCACCCAAGTTATATGGATTCCCATGTGAGTTTTACAAAGCTACTTTGGATTTGATCAAGGCTAACCCACTATATATATATATATATATATATATATATATATATATATATATATATATATATATATATATATATATATATATATAATCCATCATGAATTAATCTCTAGGTGTGGCAATTGACCAGGACTTCATCAAGTTTATTCTTGGGGAGGGAGGGGAGGACTAATCTGATTACAAGCTAGAAGCCAATCACACTTCTCAATATTACCTACAAGATTTTGGCCAAATCATTGGTCCTTCATCTCAAGCACATTCTTCATAAGGTTATTATGCAATAACGAACAAGATTCTTTCATGGAAAATTTATATTTTGGATAATGTAATATAATTGTGTGGGAGTGGGATATATATATATATATATAATCCATCATGAATTAATCTCTAGGTGTGGAAATTGACCAGGACTTCATCAAGTTTATTCTCGAGGAGGGAGGGGAGGACTAATCTGATTACAAGCTAGAAGCCAATCACACTTCTCAATATTACCTACAGGATTTTGGCCAAATCATTGGTCCTTCATCTCAAGCACATTCTTCATAAGGTTATTAGGCAATAACAAACAAGCTTCTTTCATGGAAAATTTATATTTTGGATAATGTAATATAATTGTGTGGGAGTGGGATTGTGCTTCAAGCTTAGGTTGTCTCATCAATAAGATTTATTTTGAGAAGTGCTATGATATAGGTTAGTGGCTATTCATCATTGTAATGTTAAAATCATTGAGCTATGGCTCCCCCTTCATTAGCGTTATGGAGATCCTATAAGCTTAGGTTGTCTCATCAATAAGATTTATTTTGAGAAGTACTATGATATAGGTTAGTGGCCATTCATCATTCATCATTGTAATGTTAAAATCATTGAGCTATGGCTCCCCCTTCATTAACATTATGGAGATTCTATTTGTAGGAACTCTACTTGCCTCTCTATTAATAGATTTAAATTTGAGGAAGTTTCTCTTTTATATTATATTAGGAAATTATTTGTATTATATCTAACCTTGTATGTGTTAGCCAATGCAGCCTTGAGTTATTTGATATGTAATAAGGTTTGTGTGGGGCTATTCAAAGGCATATTTCTACTTGAAATTGATGTAGGTTAGTTGGTGAATGGTAATTTTCCTTATGACTATTTTTTACCAGTCTTTGGAAAAATGCCACCCATCTAAACAATTTTTCTAGACTTGTCATGTGCATGGCACAAAACATGTACACAACTAAAAAATGTGATGATTTCAATCTTACAAATGCCAATTGAAACAAAAAAAAATAGAATTGTGTCATTTATAAAACATTTTACCCACCTTTGGAAAGGGGATTGATACCTTTATACATAGATTAGATTATTAGGTGGCCAACTTGTCAACTTATGTAAATGTCACCTTGAGAAGCTTGTTGGGTTGGCTAGTTTAATGTGACAACTAGTTGGTGCAACCCACATACTTAATTGGTCAATCAATGAGTTATGGTACACACTTGTACTTGGGTATAAATTTGTATCATGTGGGAGGAGTAACTGGTAGTTAGAAATATATTATCTTCTTATTTACTTCCATTATTACAACATTTACTTTTATGCATGGTATCATTTATTTTATGATGTGTGTTTGAATGTTGGTTTTATTTTGGTAAATTTTGATAATAATATGATAATAGTTTTAGTGTTGATTGTTCGAGGTAACAGTGTGAATAGCTAATCACACAAGCAAGAGGGAAAATGAATTTTAAGAATGGTGCATTTGAAATATGAAAACTACTTAAGAACTATATAAAAAAATATCCCTTCTCATTGGCATGAACTAATTGGTCTATTGTGCATGCTAATTTGGCATGCACAACACTTGGCCTGCTGTGCATGCCAAATTGGCATGCATGACAACCCAATTTGGCATGCACAACAACCCTAGGAATATTGTGCATGCCAAATTGATATGCACAACAACCCAATTTGGCATGCACAATAGGACAAGGGCTATTGTGCATGCCAATTTGGCATGCACAACATCCCTTGGCCTGTTGTGCATGCCAAATTGGCTTCTGATGAATAAAAGTTGATATGGATTTTGTCCATGACTTATAAAGGAAATCTTATCATATGTTAACGATTTGATATGAAAATAGAAGAAAAAATTCCCTTCAAATGCCTATATTGTTTTCAAACTAACTGCATGTCTATCTATTATCTTATTCAATTTTTTCAGACTACCCCTATAAAGGCATTGATAAAAAAAGGCTAAAAGGAAATTTAAGACCTATTAGAGAAAAGATGCAAAGTTGAAGCACCATACCATGACTCTAATAGTGAAATTACAAGGGCAAAAGATTCTACATGCATTTGAGGAAAACATTAGTTAGGCTGCGACACTTCATCATTTAGGGTCTCATATGAAATATCTCCCAATCACTAGTTCATGTTAAAGGTAATATTTATGTAACATCCCGCTCTGGCGCACTGAGAAAAAATATTATTTGAGGACACTTGCTCGCAAGTGATCTGGAATTTTATGATGTTAGACCATTTATACTTGATTATGATGCGATTGACAGATGACATGATGTGTTAATATTTGATGTGGACAGGTGCTATTGACTCAGTTTTATTGAGTGTGCGGGGTTTTTGACCTTGAGGATGCAGAGGCATCGGTAGAACCCCCTTGGACTCCTGACTGAGTCAGGGAGTGTGCTTTTGGGTTGATATGTTTACTATGATGTTTCATTTGATTTGATGATTTGATGTTGACATTTCTGACATGATTGTTGATGATGCAGGATGACGATAGCTTGCTGACTAGACTCACATATGGAGTAAAGGGGCCACACACGATTTGCAGAGAGGTTGAGGGAGAGGGGTGGACAGCAGCCCTGCCACCGCCTACTAGCACTCCCGCCGTGGCTCGAACTGTAAGTTAACGATTACCTAGTTCGAGAGGGTCCACGATGCCGTGAGGGCAGACTGCGACAATCGCTCATGACGATTCTAAGGGGCGCGCAATAAGGCGAGGGCCTCATTCCTTATAACCCTTAGTCTCCCACAAGTTCACCTGGCGGAGTGTGGACTCCAGGGGTTATAGATGTCTACCAATCAGTCTAGTTAGCGAGTGGCACCCTTGGAGCACGTGGTGCATCCTGAAGGGCATGTCGCACAAAAGAAACCCAGTTGGCGAGTGGCACCCTTGGAGCACATGGTGCATCCTGAAGGGCACGTCGCACAAAAGAAATTCAAGAGGCGAGTGGCACCCTTGGAGCACGTGGTGCGTCCTGAAGGGCACGTCGCAATAATGTTGGATGAAGGATTTAGCCTAAATAACCCTAAGACATCAACACCTGAGTAAATCCTTAAACCATTCCCCTAACCAGGCGTCGCCGGTCCAGAATTTGAGCCCTTGTCAAAAAAAAAAAAAAAACATAATTCACGACTATACATTAAATATTCATTACCCCTATGATTTGCATCCTCCACCTAATCCAAGGAGTTTCCTTCCTTAATTAAATACATAAAACGATTCCTCCGTTAATTGAATTCATAAAGTAATTCATTCCTTAATTGCGTACATAAGGCCTTTCCTCATTCCCAGTAATAAGCTTGATAATCTATCTTTTTAGTGAAGGTACTACTACTTCGCCCTAACATAACAATCAAAACTTAACCATATCCTAATAACAATGCCATTATATTCCAGCTCACAATAGCTCTGCCATTCAAATAACATTAGAAATTTCATTTCCTACTAGCTAGCATTAACAATACAGGTGCTAATAATAAAGTGAACAAAAAAAAACCCCACTTAAGCTAATGTGAGTCTTCATAAAGTGTGTAGGGTAAAATAAAGAGATTAAGAAATTAATTCATTTAGGTGGTTGTAAATTAGAAAAGGAGAAATTAATTAGTTAACTCAAGGGAGTTTAAAAGAAATATATATATATATATATATATATATATATATATAAATTAAAAATAAATAAAATATAATGAAAAGATGCTTAGGCTCATTTACCTTATTGAGTTTTCAAAAAAAGAAAAAAAAATAAAAGGGGGGGAAAACTTAAAAGAAAGAGGATTTAGGGTTTTTGAGGGAGAAACCTAATGGGATTAGGTCAAAAAAGGAGGATAAAAGAAAGGAGAGGGGGAAAAAAGGGGGGATTCAGCTATTAGGTATTGTTATGCTGCCAGACTTGAGTCAGGACTGATTTCTTGTAGGAGTTGGGGATTTTCTCAGCTGACTTGAGTGGTAGCTCAACCTTGGAGGTGAGTTGGGAAGCTAGGCTACTGTCTGGATTGTGTGTGGCCCCTTTGCGGCTCGGGGGGATGAGGGGGAAGTAGAGTACCCCTAGCGTTTGGCTGGGAGGTACCGGTGAGTCCTCTACGATCGACAAGCAGGAGCATGAGCGGCAGGAGCACAAGAATCATTTGCTGCAAGCGATAAGGGCACAGGTATGCCATTCGTATTTGGGCGTTATAAATCTCTAGGCATTTTTACCTTGCTGCAGGTGCTTATAAACTGTAGTTTTAATGGTTATTGTGCAAGTTGTAGTTTCATTGGTTATGGTGTGATTCATGCTTATAAACTGTAGTTTTAATGGTTATTGTGCAAGTTGTAGTTTCAGTGGTTATGGTGTGATTCATGTTTATAAACTGTATTTTTAATGGTTATTGTGCAAATTTGTAGTTTCAGTGGTTATGGTGGGAATCATGTTTATAAACCGTAGTTTTTTTTTATACCGTGGTAGTTTTCATAATGGGTTTCTCCTTTTATATGCTGGGCGTATTTTTATATACCGTGGCAGTGGTCGTAATGGGTTTCTCTTTTATATGTTGGGCGTACCTTTTCTTTTCATATACAGTGGTAGTTTTACAGTGGGTGTTCTCTTGAATTATTGGGCATGTTTATGTCCTCTGTGGGCGATTTCCTCTTACTATGGGCATTCCGTTTCTTTTTCTTTCCTTTGGGGGCATTTCATTTTTGGTTGGGGCATTTTGTTTATCAGCTGTTTTCACCTCGTTTATAAATTACAGTGTGCGTTTCTATTCACTGTGTGCGTTCTTTGTGCGCGCTTGTTTGCTGCGTATTTACTGTGTTCGACACCGTGTGTGTTTGCGTTGGCATTGCCGTGGGTATGGATGTTGACCTTTTTCCTTCGTCCCGTTGTGCCTCTGTGATGGCTGCAACAAGTTCTCGCTTAGCCAGCCCCCAATCCCTGCTTTCTTTCTCCTGTTTTTTTTTTTGGCGTTGATTTGTGATCCCTTGCAATTTGGGGTGGAGGGTATGGTAACCATGCGATCCCAACCACCATAAATGCCACAAACAGAATGACGAATCTACTCATCGCACAGGCACCACCCATTGCAATGCTTTGCTTTCTATCATCTGAGTATCCAACGTGTTTCTCTGTATCTATAGCTTACAGATAACCTCACACAAGACTTCTATTCAATCGCAAACTTTGGAAACCATCCTTTCTGGTTACCATTCCGGTTTAGGTTTACGTTACGCAAAAAAAAATCTACAGGAATTGAAGTTTCACTCATGTGATACTTTGGAAGTTCCGCAAAAAAAATTCTATGGGAATTGAAGTGTCACTCGTGTGAGACTTGGAACTCTGCCTCTTGATTCTTGAAAACCCCAAAAATGAGTATATAGAGGGTGAATTTATCTCTACTGTTATTACGCTTCATTTTAACATAGATGTTCTGTGTGTCTGGTATTCTGGGCTCCCAAACCACCCTTTCATTGTAAAGTGAGCTTATTTCGATTGCAGATTTGGATCATTGAGCATTGTTGACTTTGCTTCCTACCTAAAACTGAATCTTTCTTGGGAAGGAGGAACGTCCTCATCGAAAAGAGGAACCCACAAACAAACTAACATTTCCTGTTAATTAGCTTTGTACGCCGCACGGGGTAAAGGTCGTCCAATATCCTCACGATTTCCTATCTGTCGAGAGGGTTCATGCATGGCCTGGGCGAGGAGAGTGAAGGGCGGAGTTATATCTCCTCAGAGATCGGCCCGCGTATCCCAGGCAGCATTGTCCTTGGGTAGCTCCCTTCTCCTCGAGTCGAACGTTCCTTGCGGGGGTGTCAACGTGCCATAGTCAGAAATTATTCCTTTATTGGACGAATTCCCTGCGGGACGCATGAAAATGGTAACCCTAAATGCAAAGGATATTGATATTTTAATGGTTATTGACTGAAATTTTTATTGTCCTTAATAAAGCCGAATGGGTGTAGTAATGGGTAAAATCCTGGCGTGTGTAAATTCTTGTCCTTACGATGCATTCGGTTATTGACTGAGATTTTATTGTCTTTGATAATGCCAGTTGGTAGTAATGGGTAGAAGCCTGGTGTTGGTAAATTATTGACCTTCAGTTGCATTGATTATAATATTAATGGTATTGCTAATTCTGTCTTGAGGGACTATGGCTGTAACGTAGAGCATTGTAATGGTTTAGAAAACTGTGTTGTTTTTTGTTTTTATTAAAGGTGAATTCAATGATTCTTTGTTGAATCGGGTAAGGGTAATGTTATTGCTTGAATTAATAAACGTTAGTGTCACCAACAGTATATAATTATGAGGTGATTTATGTATCGTCATTTAAATATGGTTATTTTGAATAGTGGCATATTTAATTATTGTCAATTTGGTTATTTTGAATATTGGCATTTTTAATTATTGTTAAAGTGGTTATTTTGAATAGTGGCATTTTTAATTATTGTCAATTTGGTTATTTGAATATTGGCATTTTTAATTATTGTTAAAGTGGTTATTTGAATAGTGGCATTTTTAATTATTGTTGATTGGGTTATTTTGAATATTGGCATTTTAATTAATGTTATTTCTGGTCCCTTCTAAATTCTGTTACTTTTAAATATGATCAATTTAAATATTGTCATGGTTACATATTGTCATTTTAAGTATGATGTCATGATGTTATTTTAGACATGATGTTATTTATAGATACAATGTTGTTTTTATATATTGACATAGGGTAAGGATGTGTCATTGGGTGGACTTAAACAACTAGGTAATGATGGGGTATTGATGCCAGTATTTAGGATAAGGCTTGTTCCAATTTCCATTATTGTTCATGGTAAAGTTTAAAATAATGTATTGATTAATTTTAATGCTAAAGTTATGATAAGGTTATTTTCTACGTTACTTGCTTGAAGGAAATATTAGGTAATGGATTTAGAAAAATTTGTAAGTGGTTAGACGATATCCTTGTAGTTTTCTTAGGACACCAGTCAACTATATTGCAAGGACCTTATATTATAAATGTAAGGATGCTAGCCTGTAGGGCGAGGTAAATTGGCAGATTTTTCAATGACATCTCAATGTTGGGACCCTTACTATTTATCTTCCAATATGCCGCTATCTATCGTATATTATGTTTATTGGAGTTCAGGTAAATTTCGTCCATTATGATACTTACCCCCCCCGATAAGATTTGAAGGTAAAATTGACATGACTTATTTGGAATATATTGTAGGTAAATCAATAGTATGGTTTGTGAATTATTAATGCTATACAAATGGTTATTCTGCATTAGTAATGAGAACTCGCAATTAAATTGATTTTACATTATTTAAGAGTAGAATGGGCCACTCTTCGACTAATGGAAATTTAAGGGAATGACGGGTTGGTACTTAATGCTAATGAAGGCGGAGATAAGGCCTTGTCGTAATAATGGTTTGTCGTTGTTGATTCATTTGTTTCGCACCTTCCATAGAGGTTGTGGTCATGTGTTTATTCATTGTTGTACTTGGCTGAGTCGTTTGAGTATGGGGTCAGTCGTGTCGAGCGGGATGGAGATACCCCGGGTAGCCCTAGGAGATTGCTTGCATGTGTGATTATTTTGGTAAAGAATCCAGTGCCGTATCAAGAGTCTCGGGCCCTTTAAAGGCAGGGTTTCAACTCTTGCGACACACCTGATGGATATTACTAGTTTCTGCCTAAGCAGTAGGCCAGGAGCCTATCTGACCTTCTCTCTCTCCGGAGCAGAGAACTAAGATTAAACGCCCTGCTTTCCTGTCCAGTAATAGTAAGATCTGCTACCATGGATTCTTCCCTCCGTGTTCGTACTGTGCATAAACCAGTATGTCATTAAATGTTCGCATTGTGCGCCTTATGTCTTTGGTCGTTTATTGTTGCAGTTACCTGTAGAGCGCCTTATGTCATGGGTCGTTCATTGCATGCAACTACTTTTTGTGAGTCTTGTCTTCTCGTTGTGATCTTCGTGGTTGCGTCTTGTTAGTCGTCGGGTGGTGACGTAGAGTCAAGTATGTCGGTCCCCTTTTTCATGCGCGCACACACGTCACGTCGAAATCAAAAAAAAATTGCACCTGTTATTAGAGTTGTTGTCATATCTAGGAGGGTTCTTACATATGGTATCAGAGCAAGGTTCGACCCGCGACTTGGGATTCGCCACGGCTTTCGTTGACAGGATTAGATTGATTATGTTGTTGTTGATTGAGTTGATTGTGTGCATGCAGGTAATCATGGTTAGAGGACGCCGCGGAGGTAGACGATGGGGTGCTAGGGGAGGAGGCGTGACGCCTCTAGCAGCATCCACGCCTGAGGGATCTAACCCCCAGGGAGGCGAGCAGGTTCTCGGACAAGAGAAGATAGCAGTTGGTGATGTTATTGGGATGATGAGATCCTTTCAGTGCATGTCCGAGGCTCTGATTAGCCATTTGGATAGAGACGAGGCCAGGGCGTCGGCACCCCCTGAGGTTTCGCCGCACGAACCGGCTGTTACAGGTAGCATTCACCATGAACTCGAGAAGGTAAAATTTCCTGAGTTCTTTGGTGCCCCGGACGGCGCCGCTGCCGAGGCATGGTTGGAGAATATGGCAATGTGCTTCGCACTTTGCGATTATACCTCCAACATGAAGGTTCGCATGGCGGTCTTCCAACTGAAGGGGAACGCTCTTCTATGGTGGAAGACGCTCCTGCCGCAGCTGAACATGGCCGTGGAAGACGTGTCATGGGAACTGTTCGAGGAACGGTTCCGAGAGAGGTACCTTTCAGAGGAATTCATTGAGTGTCAGCTCAATGAATTCAACGTGTTACGACAGGGAGGTCGTACGGTTCCCGAGTACGAGGCACATTTTATGGAGCTGCTCCGGTATGCTCTGCACCTTAACACTGAGAAACTCAAGGTCAACCAGTTCGTGTTTGGCCTTAACGACAGCCTACGTGCAAAGGTTAGGATCTTGATGCCTCAAACCTTGCACGACGCTGTCCAAAAGGCCCTCATAGCAGAGGAGGAGCTTATCAGTGGGGGTCAGACCAGGACTCCAGTGAGACCCGCAGGGCAGAGTTCATCTGGTGCGCCGCAGCATCAGACACCAGCGAGACATACGCCAGGACATCGTGGCTTCCATAGGGGATCCACTTTTGCTACACCCCAACGACCGCCGCCTCAGCAGCAAACACCTTATCGAGGACCACAACACTAGCAGCAACGACGCCCGCAGCAGCAGCAGTTTAGGCCTGTTCAGCAGAACAGACCAGGGTTTCAGGCCGGTGGGCCGTCATATTCTACTTCGGGTACCAGGACTACTGGGATGAAGAAGGGGTGCTGGACGTGTGGGGAACCGCACTACCAGCATGACTGTCCTATGGAGAGGACCAGGGTGTCCGAATCATTGGGACTCGCTACCGTGGGAGATATGGGCAAGGCCCATCAGATTCATGAAGCGGTGACTAACCGCGAAGAGAGCACTAGTCGACTGTGCTCGAGACGACAGGTACGGTCGCTGACCAGACCCTTAGTATTTTGATAGACCCAGGAGCTACTGAGAGTTTCATTTCTGGTGCAGCGCTAAAAAGGATTAAGGTAAAGGCAGTGGAACAGGATGAGTTTAGCTTCGTGGAGATGGCTTCGGAAGCCAAACAGAAGGTGGGAGGAAAGGTTACGAGCTATGCCCTTAACCTGGGAGATTTTTTCACCAGGGTCAACTTGTACGTCACGATCTTAGGCTCTTATGAAGTCATGATCGATATGGATTGGTTGGAAACGCATGAGGCGATACTCAACTGTAAGACGAAACGGTTGAGCTTGGTTGATGACGAAGGATAGAGACGTGTGATTGTAGGAAGGAACCAGGGAGTTTCCCTACGGTTCGTCTCTTCCTTACAGTTACGGAAGAGTATGCGTAAGGGGTGAAAACTTTATGTGATCCTCGCGCTAAACGAGAAGGGAGTAGTGGAAGGTCTAGAACACCTTCTGGTGGTGAAGGAGTTTGTGGACGTATTTCCAGAGGAGTTGCCTAGGATGCCGCCGAAAAGGGAACTGGAGTTTACCATAGACCTGAAACTGGGAACCAAACCAATAGAAAGAACGCCTTATCGGATGTCGACCCTAGAGTTGCAAGAGTTGAAAATGCAACTGAAGGAGTTGTTGGACTTGGGACTGATACGTCCTAGTGTGTCACCGTGGGGTGCACCAGTTATTTTCATAGGAAATAAGGACGGATCATGGAGGCTTTGCATTGACTACCGTCAACTGAACAAGGCTACGATAACGAATCAGTATCCCTTACCAAGAATTGACGATCTATTTGATCAAATGAAGGGGGTGACGGTGTTCTCCAAGATCGATTTGCGATCCGAATATCACTAGTTACGGATCAAGGAGGATGACGTCCCTAAGACCGCCTTTAAGACAAGATTAAGACATTACAAGTTTACTGTTTTGCCTTTTGGACTGACCAGCGCCCCAGGGGTATTCATGAGTTTGATGAACGGGGTGTTCCGCGAGTACTTGGACAAGTTCATCCAAGTATTCATTGATGATATTTTGATCTACTCTCGGACGACGGAGGAGCTTGATGAACACTTGCGCTTGGTACTGAAATGTTTACGAGAACACAAACTATATGGGAAGTTGTCCAAATGCTCTTTTTATCAATCCAGGATTCACTACTTAGGGCACGTCATCTCCGGCGAAGGTATCGCCGTGGATCCAACCAAGGTTGAGGCTATTATGGAATTGCCTGCGTCGACGAATGTCACAGAAGTGCGTAGTTTTATGGGTTTATCAGGATACTATCAATGGTTTGTCGAGGGATTTTCGAAGATAGAAAATCCGATCATGGAATTGTAGAAGAAAAACAAGAAGTTTGTTTGGACTGAGAAATGCGCAGAAGTATTTCAGAGGCTTAAAGAGTTGTTGACAACCGCACCGATACTAAAGGTCCCTAACATGGACGCAGATTTCTTGGTATGCACTGACGCATCCAAGGAAGGTTTAGGCGGAGTCTTGATGCAAGACGGACGAGTGATTGCTTACATTTCAAGGAAGCTGAGAAGGCATGAGGAGAACTATGCGACGCACGATTTGGAGTTATTATCCATCGTATATGCCTTGAAGGTTTGGAGACACTACCTTGTTGGAAGAAAATTTGAATTAAAGACTGATCATTGTGGACTACAACACATTTTTACGCAAAGCGACCTGAACGCGCGACAACGACGTTGGTCAGAATTGCTTAGCGAATATGACTTCGAGATTTCTTACATAAAGGGAACAGTGAACCGAGTGGCAGATGCCTTGAGTCGGAGGCCATGCATCTTTTCGGTCTTACCTCTTCAGACAAATCTACGTGAGAAGATTCTCACCTTACAGCGTGATGATGATTGGTACACAGAAGTCAAGGATTTTATCGGACAAAACACAATGATGGTACCATGATATGAGGGATATTCATTGGATAGCGATGGTTTAATGAGGTTTAGAGGTCATATTTACGTACCGCCAAACGACGAGTTGAGGATGTTGATCCTGAGCGAGGCTCATAGAGCAGTTTACATGGCTCACCCGGGAGTCACGAAGATGAGGGCAGACCTTAAACCCTTATTCTTATGGAAGGGAATGAAGGCCGACATAGTCAAATTTGTGGCTAGATGTCTAGAGTGTCAGCAGGTAAAGGCTAAACATAAACACCTGGAAGGATTACTTCAACCACATGCCATTCCCGAATCGAAATGGGAAGTTATATCGATGGATTTTATTGTTGGATTGCCACTGACAGCAAGGAGACATGACTCGATTTTTGTAGTAGTAGACACTCTGACGAAGAGTGCTCACTTTATTCCTGTGCGCACGACATATCAGGCACCTGACATAGCAAGAGTTTTCATCAGTGAGATTGTGAGGCAGCATGGCGTGCCTAAAAAAATTATATCCGATCGAGGATCTGTGTTTACTGGATGATTTTGGATGAGTTTCCAAGAGGCCTTGGGAACCCAACTTAACTTTAGTACTGCGTATCACCCACATACGGATGGACAGACAAAATGTACGAACCAAACCTTGGAAGACATGTTGTGCATGTACGTGATGGACCAACAAAAACGTTGGGAGGAATTATTGCCTCTAGTAGAGTTCGCTTACAACAACAGTTACCAGAGCACCATTAAGATGGCACCTTTTGAGTTTCTTTATGGGCGACCGTGTCGGACGCCCTTGAGTTGGGATCGGCTTGAGGACAGGATCCTGGTGGGACCAAAAGTGATCCAAGAAATGGAAGAGCAAATGAAAACCTTAAGACAAAGGATTAAAGAAGCGCAGGATTGACAGAAGAGTTATGCCGATTCGCACTGAGTCGACCGCAGTTACGAGGTCGTCGATCGAGTCTTCTTGCGGGTTAAACCGCATAAGAGTTCGATCAAGTTGGGAAAAGGAGCTAAACTCTCTCCTAGGTTCATGGGACATTTCGAGATTGTGGAGAGAAAGGGGCCCATGGCCTATCGACTAGCCTTGCCTGATTCTTTGAGGCGTATGCACGATGTTTTTCATGTATCTATTTTGAGACATTATATTAGTGATCCTACACATGTGATTGACCTGAGTTCCTTGCAGGTATCAGACGAGGGAGCGCTCAAAGCTGAGCCGGTCCACATCTTAGATCATCGCGTTCGATAGTTACGACGTCAAACGGTAAATCAGGTCAAGGTCCAGTGGGACAGTTATAGTACGCACTCGACGACCTGGGAGGATGCATATGATATGCGTCAACAGTTTCCATTTTTGTTTGACAGATAGACTTATGATACTGTGATACATTATTTCTGCATTTCTACTGAGAAACTTCGGGATGAAGTTTAGACCAAGAGGGGGTGTATGTAACATCCCGCTCTGGCGCACTGAGAAAACTTATTATTTGAGGACACTTGCTCGCAAGTGATCTGGACTTTTATGATGTTAGACCATTTATACTTGATTATGATGCGATTGAAAGATGACATGATATGTTAATATTTGATGTGGACAGGTGCTATTGACTCAGTTTTATTGAGTGTGCAGGGTTTTTCACCTTGAGGATGCAGAGGCATTGGTAGAACCCCCTTGGACTCCGGACTGAGTCAGGGAGTGTGCTTTTGGGTTGATATGTTTACTATGATGTTTTATTTGATTTGATGATTTGATGTTGACATTTCTGACATGATTGTTGATGATGCAGGCTGATGATAGATTTCCAACTAGACTCACATATGGAGTAAAGGGGCCACACACGATTTGCAGAGAGGTTGAGGGAGAGGGGTGGAAAAAAACCCTGCCACCACGTACTAGCACTCCCGCCGTGGCTCAAACTGTAGGTTAACGATTACCTAGTTCGAGAGGGTCCACGATGTCGTGAGGGCAGACTGCGACAGTCGCTCACGGTGATTCTAAGGGGCACGCAATAAGGTGGGGGCCTTATTACTTAGAACCCTTAGTCTCCCACAAGTTCACTTGGTAGAGTGTTGACTCCAGGGGTTATAGATGTCTACCTATCAGTCCAGTTGGCAAGTGGCACCCTTGGAGCACGTGGTGCATCCTGAAGGGCACGTCGCACAAAAGAAACCCAGTTGGCGACTGGCACCCTTGGAGCACGTGGTGCATCTTGAAGGGCACATCACACAAAATAAATTCAAGAGGCGAGTGGCACCCTTGGAGCACGTGGTGCATCCTGAAGGGCACGTCGAAATAATGTTGGATGAAGGAGTCAGCCTAAATAACCCTAAGACATCAACACCTGAATAAATCCTTAAACCATTCCCCTAACCAGGCGTCGCCAGTCCAGAATTTGAGCCCTTGTCAAAAAAAAAAAAAAAAACATAATTCACGACTATACATTAAATATTCATTACCCCTATGATTTTGATCCTCCACCTAATCCAAGGAGTTTCCTTCCTTAATTAAATACATAAAACAATTCCTCCGTTAATTGAATTCATAAAGTAATTCCTTCCTTAATTGCGTACATAAGGCCTTTCCTCATTCCCAGTAATAAGCTTGATAATATATCTTTTTAGTGAAGGTACTACTACTTCTCCCTAACATAACAATCAAAACTTAACCATCTCCTAATAACAATGCCATTATATTCCAGCTCACAATAGCTCTGCCATTCAAATAACATTAGAAATTTCATTTCCTACTAGCTAGCATTAATAATACAGGTACTAATAATAAAGTGAACAAAAAAAAACCGCACTTAAGCTAATGTGAGTCTTCATAAAGTGTGTAGGGTAAAATAAAGAGATTAAGAAATTAATTCATTTAGGTGGTTGTAAATTTGAAAAGGAGAA
>ML779993.1:480234-502374 GCA_009831015.1 Picea engelmannii
AAAAAAAAAAATATAATAAAAGGGGGGGGGACTTAAAAGAAAGAGGATTTAGGGTTTTTGAGGGAGAAACCTAATGGGATTAGG
Source organism: Picea engelmannii (assembly GCA_009831015.1). NCBI lineage: Eukaryota > Viridiplantae > Streptophyta > Pinopsida > Pinales > Pinaceae > Picea > Picea engelmannii. The sequence goes on from ML779993.1 coordinate 480,319, forward strand.
TCAAAAAAGGAGGATAAAAGAAAGGAGAGGGGGAAAAAAGGGGGGATTCAGCTATTAGGTATTGTTATGCTACTAGACTTGAGACTGGACTGATTGCTTGTAGGAGTTGGGGATTTTCTCAGCTGACTTGAGTGGTAGCTCAGCCTTGGAGGCGAGCTGGGAAGCTAGGCTACTGTCTGGATTGTGTGTGGCCCCTTTGCGGATCGAGGGCTGAGGGGGAAGTAGAGTACCCCTAGCATTTGGTTGGGAGGTACCGGTGAGTCCTCTACGGTCGGCAAGCAGGAGCAGGGGCGGCAGGAGCACATGAATCATTTGCTGCAAGCGATAAGGGCATAGGTATTCCATTCGTATTTGGGCGTTATAAATCTCTCGGAGTTTTTACCTTGCTGCGGGTGCTTATAAACTGTAGTTTTAATGGTTATTGTGAAAGTTATAGTTTCGGTGGTTATGGTGTGATTCATGCTTATAAACTGTAGTTTTAATGGTTATTGTGCAAGTTGTAGTTTCAGTGGTTATGGTGTGATTCATGTTTATAAACTGTAGTTTTAATGGTTATTGTGCAAATTTGTAGTTTTAGTGGTTATGGTGGGAATCATGTTTATAAACCGTAGTTTTTTTTTATACCGTGGTAGTTTTCATAATGGTTTTCTCCTTTTATATGCTGGGCGTATTTTTATATATCGTGGCAGTGGTCGTAATGGGTTTCTCTTTTATATGCTGGGCGTACCTTTTCTTTTCATATACAGTGGCAGTTTTACAGTGGGTGTTCTCTTGAATTATTGGGCGTGTTTATGTCCTCTGTGGGTGATTTCCTCTTATTGTGGGCATTCCGTTTCTTTTTCTTTCCTTTGGGGGCAGTTCGTTTTTGGTTGGGGCATTTCGTTTATCAGCTGTTTTCACCTCGTTTATAAATTACCGTGTGCATTTCTATTCACTGTGTGCGTTCTTTGTGCGTGCTTGTTTGCTGCGTATTTACTGTGTTCAGCACCGTGTGTTTTTGCGTTGGCGTTGGCGTGGGTATGGTCGTTGACCTTTTTCCTTCATCCCGTTGTGCCTCTGTGATGGATGCAACAAGTTCTCACTTAACCAACCCCCAATCCCTACTTTCTTTCTCCTGTTGGTTTTTTTGGCGTTGATTTGTGAGCCCTTGCGATTTGGGGCAGAGGGTATGGTAACCACGCGATCCCAACCACCAGAAACACCACAAACAGAATGACGAATCTACTCATCGCACAGGCACCACCCATTGCAATGCTTTGCTTTCTATCGTTTGAGTATCCAACGTGTTTCTCTGTATCTATAGCTTACAGATAACCTCACACAAGACTTCTATTCAATCAAAAACTTTGGAAACCATCCTTTCTGGTTACCATTCCGGTTTAGGTCTAAGTTACGCGAAAAAAAATCTATGGGAATTGAAGTTTTACTCATGTGATACTTTGGAAGTTCCGCAAAAAAAATTCTACAGGAATTGAAGTGTCACTCGTGTGAGACTTGGAACTCTGCCTCTTGGTTCTTGAAAACGCCAGAAATGAATATATAGAGGGTGAATTTATCTCTACTGTTATTACGCTGCATTTTAACATAGATATTCTGACTGTTTGGTATTCTGGGCTCCCAAACCACCCTTTCGTTGTAAAGTGAGCTTATTTCGATTGCAGATTTGGATCATTGAGCATTGTTGAATTTGCTTCCTACCTAAAACTGAATCTTTCTTGGGAAGGAGGAACATCCTCATCGAAAAGAGGAACCCACAAACAAACTAACATTTCCTGTTAATTAGCTCTGTACGCCGTGCGGGGTAAAGGTCATCTAGTATCCTCACGATTTCTTGTCTGTCGAGAGGGTTCATGCATGGCCTGGGCGAGGAGACCGAAGGAAGGAGTTATATCTCCTCAAGGATCGGCCCGCGTATCCCAGGCAGCATTGTCCTTGGGTAGCGCCCTTCTCCTCGAGTCGAATGTTCCTTGCGGGGGTGTCAACCTGCCATAGTCAGAAATTATTCCTTTATTGGACGAATTCCCTGCGGGACGCACGAAAATGGTAACCCTAAATGCACAGAATATTGATATTTTAATGGTTATTGACTGAAATTTTTATTGTCCTTAATAAAGACTAATGGGTGTAGTAATGGGTAGAAGCCTAGCATGTGTAAATTCCTGTCCTTACGATGCATTCGGTTATTGACTGAGATTTTATTGTCTTCAATAATGCCAGTTGGTAGTAATGGGTAGAAGCCTAGCGTTTGCTAAATCATTGACCTTTAGTTGCATTGATTATAATATTAATGGTATTGCTAATTCTGTCTTGAGGGACTGTGGCTGTAACGTAGAGTGTTGTAATGGTTTAGATAACTTTGTTGTTTTTTGTTTTTATTAAAGGTGAATTCAATGATTCTTTGCTGAATCGGGTAAGGGTAATGTTATTGCTTGAATTAATAAACATTAGTGTCACCAACAGTATATAATTATGAGGTGATTTATGTATCGTCATTTAAATGTGGTTATTTTGAATAGTGGCATATTTAATTATTGTCAATTTGGTTATTTTGAATATTGGCATTTTTAATTATTGTTAAAGTGGTTATTTTGAATAGTGGCATTTTTAATTATTGTCAATTTGGTTATTTGAATATTGGCATTTTTAATTATTGTTAAAGTGGTTATTTGAATAGTGGCATTTTTAATTATTGTTGATTGGGTTATTTTGAATATTGGCATTTTAATTAATGTTATTTCTGGTCCCTTCTAAATTCCGTTACTTTTAAATATGATCAATTTAAATATTGTCATGGTTACATATCGTCATTTTAAGTATGATGTCGTGATGTTATTTTAGACATGATGTTATTTATAGATACGATGTTGTTTTTATATATTGACATAGGGTAAGGGTGTGTCATTGGGTGGACTTAAACAACTAGGTAATGATGGGGTATTGATGCCAGTATTTAGGATAAGGCTTGTTCCAATTTCCATTGTTGTTCATGGTAAAGTTTAAAATAATGTATTGATTAATTTTAATGCTAAAGTTATGATAAGGTTATTTTCTATGTTACTTGCTTGAAGGAAATATTAGGTAATGGATTTAGAAAAATTTGTAAGTGGTTAGACGATATCCTTGTAGTTTTCTTAGGACACCAGTCAGTTATATTGCAAGGAGCTTATATTATAAATGTAAGGATGCTAGCCTGTAGGGCGAGGTAAATTGGCAGATTTTTCAATGACATCTCAATGTTGGGACCTTTACTATTTATCTTCCAATATGCCACTATCTATCATATATTATGTTTATTGGAGTTCAGGTAAATTTCATCCATTATGATACTTACCCCCCCCGATAAGATTTGAAGGTAAAATTGACATGGCTTATTTGGAATATATTGTAGGTAAATCAATAGTATGGTTTGTGAATTATTAATGCTATACAAACGGTTATTCTGTATTAGTAATGAGAACTCGCAATTAAATTGATTTTACATTATTTAAGAGTAGAATGGGCCACTCTTCGACTAATGGAAATTTAAGGGAATGATGGGTTGGTACTTAATGCTAATGAAGGCGGAGATAAGGCCTTGTCGTAATAATGGTTTGTCGTTGTTGAGTCATTTGTTTCGCACCTTCCATAGAGGTTGTGGTCGTGCGTTTATTCATTGTTGTACTTGGCTGAGTCGTTTGAGTATGGGGTCAGTCGTGTCGAGTGGGATGGAGATACCCCGGGTAGCCCTAGGAGATTGCTTGCATGTGTGATTATTTCGGTAAAGAATCCAGTGCCATACCAAGAGTCTCAGACCCTTTAAAGGCAGGGTTTCCACTCTTGCAACACACCTGATGGATATTACTAGTTTCTACCTGAGCAGTAGGCCAGGAGCCTATCTGACCTTCTCTCTCTCTGGAGCAGAGAACTAAGATTAAACGACCTTCTTTCTTGTGCAGTAATAGTAAGATCTGCTACCATGGATTCTTCCCTCTGTGTTCGTACTGTGCATAACCCAGTATGTCATTAAATGTTCACATTGTGCGCCTTATGTCTTTGGTCGTTTATTGTTGCAGTTACCTGTAGAGTGCCTTATGTCATGGGTCGTTCATTGCATGCAACTACTTGTTGTGCGTCTTGTCTTCTCGTTGTGATCTTCGTGGTTGTGTCTTGTTAGACGTCGGGTGGTGACGTAGAGTCAAGTATGTCGGTCCCCTTTTTCACGCATGCACACACGTCACGTCTAAATCAAAAAAAAATTGCACCTATTATCAGAGTTGTTGTCATATCTAGGAGGGTTCTTACAATTTACTTGGAGCTTCTTTATTTAGTTTTTAGTTCATGCTTTTGTTAATTCTTTAATTTTTAATGTTAGCTTTAGTACATGTTCATATGCTAATTTTATTATATTCATTCACTATTTTATGCATATTTTAATTATTTGTTCCATACACTAAATCAGTCTATTGTGTTTTTCACCTTTGTACTTTAGTACATGTTCATATGCTAATTTTATTATATTCTCTCACTATTTTATGCATATTTTAATTCTTTGTTCCATACTCTAAATTAGTCTATTGTGTTTTTCACCTTTGTACTTTGGTTAGAATTGCTAACGACAAGAAACTCTTTGTGAGTATGTGTTACATTTCGAGTCTTGTATTCTTTTTTGTGCCACTATTTTTTTATTTTTGCTGAAGATACTGAAACATGGTAGCATCTCCTCCGCATGTGATATTTTGTCTTCCATGGTGAATTCATGGAGAACAAAACATTCCTATTGGTATTTTATATCTGTAGTATACAAGTGAGGAGTATTATTATGTATGAATATGTATTTTATGTATTTCCTTTTGAAAAATGTTCATATGCGAAGTGAGATTTTTTTGCAATATCGGATTATCATGAGAGTGGAAATGTATTTTGATCTAATTGAATTAATTGTAGAATAGATACATTAGGTTTATCATGAGAATATTGTGAAGTTATTATGACTACTTTATTGAGAAATGTGAAGATAATTTGGATTGATCATAACCAAGTCTATTTTTGCATGTTTGAATACTAGACATAGATTTCAACACTTGTTTTAGGACTTCATATTGACTTGTTTCACACATTGTGTAGTTGCAATGTTCAATTCTCTTTCTAATAGAATTATTGTCATAGTAGTTTCTTATTGACAATTATTAATGATAATTTTTTGTGTTGTTGTTTTTTGCAGTTATATAGGTAGAATACATTTTATGATGGAAAGACCATCTGGGTGTATGTTTGGAGCATTAGTTGATTCTTTTTCCCCCTTTTCTCAAAAGTTGCATGACAATTCTTTTTTTACTTGTTTGAAGAATTCTTGTTGATCTCTTTTGCATCACTTTCAATTTCTATGTATTCTTTGTCATTTTCTATGTCATATTTTGGAGATTGTTTTTTAAAAACGTTATGGGAATTCAACTCCAATCCTAGAGTGCTTATGCTTATACTCATTTTATGGAAACTTTGGTTTGGTACTTCGAAGACAATCATGTAAATTTTTTTTGTTTTTTAGAGGCCATTGTCTTGAAGAATGACTCTTTGTTATATTCAAGGGATGTTTATGATGCATATTTCTCTAAATAGTCAAATACACCAACCTTTGTCAATATTAAATTTATTAACTATTCATAGAAATCAAAATTTTGACATAAAACGGATCTGCATGGCCTTCATAACTATAATGATGATTATAATTAATATTAATGTTATGATAAATATGTTAATTATTATCGACCAAAAAGATATGTATTATAGTCTACATATAATCTCAAACAAGGTTGTTGTGCATGCCAATTTGGCATGCATAACAACCCAAATTGGCATGCACAGTAGCCCTTGGCCTGCTATGTAGAAAACCATAGAAAATAAATGTCTTTAGTGTGTCACCTTCTTGTGGGCTTGGCTACAGAAGAATATTAGTGAAATGATTTTTCATATTGAGTGCCATTTATTTCAAATGTAGGATGGTGTTTGTTCATTGCATATACAATTCTTTGGAGAGAGATTTTGTTTCCTCACATTGTCCTTGGCTATAAATACTTGCTTGATGCGTTTACAAGATTTTGAGATTTTAATTTCTTAAAATTAAAATATTTTGGGTACAATGCAGTTTTCATCATATTTTTTTGATCTTTGTTAAGTGTTTCTCAAATATGATTGGCCAAGATTGAGTCGCAAATAATTGTTTAGAAAAACACCGAGCAAATCACCACATGCATGTAAACTCATTGTAGATCTCTGACTTCCAAGTTTGTTTTAACTAGGAATTGTGATTTGTTTAAAGCATACTAGGGAAAATAACACACATGCGTGACACATGCAATAGATACTCATCCTAGGCTTCCATCTTTTAGGGTATCCCCATGATGTTGGTTTTTTTTTACTTATACATGTGATGTATTTGGAGGGAACATGGTTCACATCCTCAATAGTGTAACCCAAAAAAGTTATATATGGACTTAAATTTTGAAGGCTTGTTTTGTCTGAAATACATATGGTTTTGATCTATACTTGGATATAAATTGAAATGATTAATTGGTTATTGTTAGAGGTACTCACAATGCACATTTATTGAAGTTTTAATTTGTTACTTTTAGTTCTTTACTACTTTTTGTGCACAAATTGCACGCAAATTGATTGCCAAACTCAAGTATTGAACAAAACCTTGGTTTGTGACCTCTGCATTTATTATCAATGAAACAATCTATAGGATCAATAGTTGCATATATTGCAACACATATTCAATAGATCCACTCATGTATCTATAGGACACACCCCATTTGAGGTCTATTTTGGCTTCCAACCTTTAGCTCCTTATGAGATTCTAGTTGCTACCCCTACTTCATTCATATCCTACGAGCAGAAGGAGCAAGACACAATTTCTTTGTTTGTGCATAACTTGGCCAAGGTTCAAACTAGAGTCCATCCTTCAACATGTTGATATTATGGTAGCTATGGGAGGTATTAACCTCCATGTGTAACCTTTGGCTAGAATAGAATATTCCAAAAGCAAGAGAATCCCTAAACAGATGTGTAGAAACCATAGAAGACAAGTCGGCTCAGTAAAATAATTCATATTAAAGTATTATATTCTAAAAGCACAATTCAGCCTAGACAAGTGATACGAACCACTATAAATAAGAGATGATATAGCTCATTTGTACACACACACCTCTTATGGGATGATCTAGCCTTGCAAGGATGGAAGGTGGATCTTCTGGGATGGTTCTTGGTCTCTCTTGCTAGCGCCATATAGCCAAATATGTGTGCCCTATCCTCTAGTATCTCTTGGTGGTGTTCTTGGTGATGGTTCTTGGTGGTATTCTTGGTAAAGTGCAACTGCAACTGCATTTGCAACAACTGCTACAGCCAAGTATTTTTATTGTTTTGTGGCTTTGGGAATTTATGTTTGGTGAGATATCCTTGGATAAAGTTGAGCTCTCTTGGTTATCTTTTGTTTCTAGTGCTTCTTCCGGAATCATTCTCTCTAGAAAAGGTTATCGTGCTTGGGGGTGGTTGCATGCCTATGGTTGGGTGACAGTACTGATATTGTCTATGGTCAAACGAGAACATATCTTTAACTCTAATAGGTTATGGGTCCACACTATCTTCAGACAATATAGCCACTGGAACATAGATTGGGAAGTTATTTGTTAAGCTCGTTTTGGCACCAGTTACAACTGCAACTAGGTTTTCTAATTATGTTGCTGCAACAAACCCTAACCCTTGTGTCTGGGCACTTCTGATGAAGTGTTTGACCTAATTATTTGACATCCTAGTGCACCCTATCATAGCGCACCTCTTGGTACCATCATCTAGAAAAAATGTCGGGTTTTAATTTTTGGTCAAAGTCAAAGTCAAAGGTTGACTGGTCAAAGTCAAATTCAAAGGTTGACTTCTGGTCAAATTGATTTTGTGGTCAAAGTTGAAATTTTAGAGTTTCTAGATTGTTCAAATCATTAATTCCTTTGATTCAGTTTCTAATATCCTCTTGTCAAGATGGTATATAGTTTCAGATTGGAAGACAAGTTGGAGGATGCTACAAGACTTCAAAGGTATACACTTGTATATGCTATCCAAGTTATATCATCTAGAAAAACATGAGTGTGTTTGCAGGGAAATTATTAGAGACCTTATCCAAGCTGTAATCTTGGATTCAATGCATTCATAGGAACAAGTGCACCCTCCATAGTAGTTGAGGCTTCAGGTTCTAGGTTTGATTAAATGGTTAAGCTTCAAATTTGTACATATTAAGGGTGATAGTTTCTACATTACAAATTGTGAAAGTAGTCTTTTAAAGGATATATTATTACTAAGTGAAATGAATACTTGAATACATATGAATACCATTGATATAGTTTCTTATTGTACTTGTTTGCAAGATGAACTAACATTCCCTCTAGAGAGATATTTATTGTTTTCTCTTGTTGTTCTTGTTTCAGGAAGGTACCCTTGTGAAATATGTTTGATGAACAATCTTTGCAGAAGTTGTCATAGAAGAAGTTTATAAGGATGACACAATGCTTGAAACAACTACCAGATGGGGAACAATAAAAAAAAATAGAAAGAAACTTAGAGAGACTCAGAGGGAGTTAGACTCAGAAAGAAGTCAGTAATCAAGAGGAAACTAGAATAGACTTGTGACACTTTGTAGAAATCAAGAAGGATGTAGATGGAAGCATGGACTCTCTCATATGGAGGGAGATGATTACACAATTACAAAAGAAGAGCATGCATATTTATCATTTAAACATGAAGCCGAGATTAAGAGGGATCTAATCCACAATAATGTGATCCATTGAAGAATCCATGAATACTATGAAGTATATGTCCATGTTCTTCATTGGAAGTAGCAACCATGATAAACATCATGTGTTCATCTTGACTCTAGAAGAAGTATTCCTCAAAAACAATCCTTAAATATCCTTGGTTTTCCATCTACAGTTATGTTCTTATGAAAAAAATAAGAAGTTGGAACCTTTAGGAAGGAAAGGCAAGGAATCTATAAGATATTCCATGGACTCCAACAATGAAGAAGGAAGTTGTGATGAAGAACAATGTATGTGAGAAATTGTGAAAAAGGCATATAAATGCAAGCATTGATAGATACAAGGCGATAGTCATGGATAGAGGGTTCTCATAGAAGGAGGGAGAATACTATGATGACAACTTGTTCCAGTAACTAGATATACCTCTACCTGAGCCATTAAATCTCTTGCAACATCCATGGGTTTGAGTTTACATTAGATGGATGTAAAGATTTTTCTTCTCAATAGAGTAATTGATGAAGAAGCAAATGTATAGAAACCTCAAGGTTTTGAGGTATAAAAGAAAGAGACCCATGTATGCAAATGAAAGAAGACCTTGTATGGATTCAAGAAACTTGGTGAAGATCCTCTCATGTATAGCAGAAGCATGGTGAAAAATTCCTATGATAGAGGAAGCGTATCGAAATGGTTCTTCAGGAGTCTGGGATAATGGATTACAAATATATGAATAACTCCCATGATGCAATATCTAAATAATATGAGAGACTCTGATCTAGTAGACCCATCCCTGTATCGACAATTGAATCGCTTATTAATGTATTTGGATAATACTTAGTCAGATATTTGCTTTATGGGACGTTTGAGTTATGATATACAACTGCATGGATTTATCGATTCAGATTGGGTAGGGAGTTAAAATAACATAAGAAGTTCTTCTTGGATATGTTTTAGTTTGAGTCTTACCATGATATCATGGGCTAGTAGGAAACGGAAGTATGTTGCACTCAACACTACATAAGTAGAATATATTGCAGCTTGTGATGCTTGTACAAAAACAATGTGGCTCTGTAAGTCGGTTCCTGGACTATTTGATTAGGTGCTAGATTCGATCGTGATATATTGTGATAATCATAGCTGTGCGAAACTTTTAGAGAATCTGGGGTTCCATGATAGGTCAAAGCACATTGAGATCTAGTACTATTTTCTCTGTGATAAATTCTAGAGGGGAGAAGTGGTTCTCCATTATATCTCCACTAATGAGCAGACTTCCTTATTGGAAAAGGAAGTGATTACTCTCCAGGTTGGGAGGGAGCACTGAGATGTTTTTTTATTTATGGGGAGTCATTTTCCAGTTCGGAAAATGGTCCAGGTTGGGAAGTCACCTTCCAGTCCAGAAAGTGGGCCAAATTTTCTGATGGACATTTTCTAGTTTGGAAAATGGTCCATTTCGGATAGTGATTTTTGTAATGAAAATGGTCTGATAGATTATTGTTGTACCATAGAAAATGATTCCCCTTATGGCCAGTGTGGGGGAATGGTCTAGGACAATCATTCTTCTTGGCAATGACTTTGAGTAGTGGTCAAGCATAATGGTTTGCCTCTTCGGGAAGTCATTCTTTTGAAGTTCATAGTTGTGATAAGTTTTGAAGAATGGTATGTTATAGGAGGTTGGTGCAGGAAAATCATTTCCATAGGAAATGATATAGATAGTCATTACCTAGGGTAGATTCATTCTCTCTAGGTTGCACTATGATTAGTGCTAGAAGAATGGCCCAGTTAGGTTGAATGGTCTAGATACTTCAACAATCAATGATAGTAATTCCCTAGGGTAGACTCATTCTCTCCAAGTTGCACTGTGAATTGTGCCGAAAGAATGGCCCAATTAGGTGAATGGTTCGGGTTTAGAAATTAGGGAAAATTCTTCTTCTAGTCCATATATCCCATGGTTGGTGTTTAACTTTCCAAGGAAAAATTTTCTTCCAGATCTCACATATGTGAGTGGAAGAATGGCCCAGATGAGTCAATTTGTATCATGACATTGTTGATGCAGGTTGATATCAGATGATATGATTGTTGCGGAGGCTGTATGTCTCTGGAAAGTAGTTTTATGCTATTGTAGTGGACGTGATCCACTGGTAGTGATTGTGTATCACTAGTTAGTAGAAGTGTGCTACTAGGAGTGGTTGTGTACCACTTGCCAATAGTTGTGTACTACTATGGATAGAAACAATTGTGTTCTATTGGATGGATTTGTTTTGATTTCCATGGAGACTACCACTAGTTTTGGAGATGATTTCCATCTAGATGGATAGAAAGATGATGCAGAGGCATTGATCTACATCATGTGAGTACAACTTAGAGATGGTACATTGACACCATGCTAGTATGTCTTTGAGATGATGTAGATGGTACTCCACATCATGATAGATATGTTCATGCTAGTACAGATTAGATATGATGCATATCATCATGCTAGTACAAATTAGATATGATCATATAGCTTAGAGATGATGCAGTGGAGAGGATGCTTCTTGGAGAAATTGAGTACTTTCAACATCTGTTGGGACAATCATTCTTATAGGACATAGGTCCAGATTAGAAGAATAGTCCTTGTATCAGTTTGTTGAGTGAGTGAATTACTCAACATCATGCTTGATTACTCATATGGAATATGGCCTCAAGAGATGATGCAGTTGATGTTATCAGATGATACTGATAGGTGGTGATGTTTCTCATGAACTGATCTATGTGATCATGATATAGCATGTGTGTCTATGAAGTTTTTACCTATTAATACCTCCCTATCTAGGAGGGAGTGTTGATATTATGGTAGCTACGGGGGGTATTAACCTCCATGTGTAACCTTTGGCTAGAATAGAATATTCCAGAAGAAATATAAACCCTAAATAGATGTGTAGAAACCCTAGAAAACAAGTCGACTTAGTAAAATAATTAATATTAAAGTATTAGATTCTAAAAGGACAAGTCAGCCCAGACAAGTGACAAGAACCACTATAAATAAGAGATGATCTAGCTCATTTGTACACACACACTTCACACACTCTCTCAGTAAAGTTTGGTGCAAATTTGGAGATGCAATTGCAAGGATGGAAGGCAGATCTTCTGTGATTGTTCTCCGTCTCTCTCTCTAGCGCCATATAGCCTAATATGTGTGCCCTATCCTGTAGTATCTCTTGGTGGTGTTCTTGGTGATGGTTATTGGTGGTATTCTTGGTAAAGTGAAACTACAAATGCATCTGAAACAACTGTCGCAACTAATTATTTTTCTTGTTATGTGGATTTGGGAGTTTTTGTTTGGTGAGCTATCTTTGGAGAAAGATGAGCTCTCTTTGTTATCTATTGGTTCTAGTGTTGCTTCCATAGTCATTCTATCTAGAAAAGGTTGTGTTTCTCATGGGTGGTTGCATGCCTATGGTTGGATGAAAATAGTGATATTGTCTATGGTAAAATGATCACATATCTTTTATTATAACACAACATACATAGGTCAAGTACAAGGAATTGCATGACCAACATTTATTTGAACCAAAATTTCATGTTAGTGAGAGATTTTTTCTCCGCTTGCATAACCAGTGCTTAAAAAATCAATAGCATCATAAGATCAAACCTGTTTGATATGCTTTGCATGGTCCTTACATACCATCACTCATAAAAAGGGTTTGGACACCTTAAAAGTTGGATTTAGCACCTCAACTTGTCATACATAATGCAATGAATGTAAACCAACTTAAGTTGTATGAACCCCCTCGCTTGTATTAATATATTCCACATATCTGGGCAAAGTAGTCAGAATTGGAACCAAATTGTTTTCCCCCAAAATTATGAACTAGGCTAGAACCAATTGAAGAATTGGTATATTTGATGCAACGAAGGATTTAGGATATGAGACATGTGAATAGGGAAAGGTGATCTGCAAGATACAATGATCTACACTTGGGTGGTGCTTGAGGGATATGTGAAAAGTATTTAGAATGACTATTTGATTAATGTTGCATGGAATTTACCACCCTCCTAGGTCAGGAAACACATTTATTTGAATGAGTTTGGTGACTTATGAATATATATCACTGCAACCTAAGATTTAACATCAACTTAGATGACACACCCCTTGTTTGATTATTTTTAAATTACCTTTGTGATTTGTGAGCGTATAAGATTTTTGTCATGTTTGCATACTAAGGATAGAAATAAAAAGGGGTATTAAAAATTCCATGAAAAAAATGGATACCTAGGATATCTGGTAAAAATACAGGGTTTTAAAATTATACACTCCTTGGAAGGTATGTATGTTGATTATTTCCTTCTTTTTCTGCAATGATATGTTATACACTCATATATTTATGCATATTAATTTTGTATGGTTTTATTTTGTACTACCATTATATCTTTTACTCATGCATGGTTGTGTAAACCATGAATTCCCCTAGGACCTACGATGTGTCATATATAGATTATATGCATTTGTACATGGTATTACATCAAAGGAGATTCACATTGCTAGAATTCCACAAAAGGCATCAAGAGATATATGAGATTGTTTGTATGTTTGAGAAATAACTACCCATGAGCTTCATGGAATTGAAATTCGATATTCTATTTCACCTACTTGATGAGGTTGAATTAGCTTGGGTGGTCTCAAGTCATTGGATGTTCTTCTTAGAGAAATACATGCAAATGTTGAAGGGGGTTTGTTGACAAAGGACAAAACCCAAGGGGTCTCTGAAAAAGGGGTACATAGTATATGATTCATTCTATTATGCTAGTGAGTAAATCAAACAAATAAATGACACACTAGGCATAGTGATTTGGGATGACCATTCAGATGAAGACAAAAGGAAAGGGGGCCTACTCAATATGAATAGGGAAAAGGTGCATGATAAAGAGTAGGACACTTATCTTTTGTCAAATTTCTACAAAGAAAATGTTTATAATAAACTCAATAATATACATTTGATATCATACTATTTGTTTTGATTTTATGAATATATTAGTGAATTTAGAAATTGATGCCATCAATAAATTTATTCTTGACAACACAGAGGAAACACAACCATGGGTCGTGTTATATGAAGAGAATAGAAATAAATGGGATAGTGATAAGAGATAACAAGTAGTTGAATGGTGTAAGCGTTCCTTATCCTAATCATTGAAAATAAAATATGCATCAGAGAGAAATTTAGTGCATATAGGCATTACTTGTGTGGTGAAAAGGATGCACTAAACATGGGGATTGTGTGAAAAAACTCTATAATAATATATCTATGTACATTATCCACTTTATAATGCACCTTTGAATCATAACATGTATTATGTTTTTATTAATCTTTGGGTTATTAAACATATGACACTATCCATTGTTCACATTTTTATAGGTGTATTTGTTCCCATCTATGTGGGCATATGGAAATTATTTTCATACTGAGGATGTTGATGATGGATGTGTCACATTGGAATGTGGAATGGATATCGAGTTACACCAATCTATTCATGCTACCCACCATGGAAAAAACCTACTAGAGGGAAAGTTAGGTTATGTCAGAAATATACAATAATTCATGCAAGTGGACTTCTCATCTTTTGAATGTGTTATTTTTTAGGTGCAAGTGGTAGTATACATTTGACTAGATCAATTTAAAGGAATATCATGATAGTGGAATAATGCATCAACTCTAAAAAGATGTGGGATGAAACTAAGGAGCCCCATGTTTTTCCAAAACACTGCAACCAAGTGTTTTTTACCTAGATGTGTTGGATGGGGATTGGTGGTTCATACCAAAACATGATTTGAGATGAAAATATCTTTTTGAGAAAAACAATGTTATAATTCTATGAAAGGAAGATAATTAGGATAATGTCAATGAAGAGTGATGTGTACATGTTTTATTTCAACATTTATATTCTGGATATGTCATTTTATTATGGTTATCTATAATTGGACAATTATGTTTTTTATTCATTTTATGATGTTGGATATGGAAATTTAACAACCATTTATAACCATCGTGTCAAAATTAAATTAAATTTAAGTTTGTAGGTTTCCAACATTATTCATAATGTTAGATAGAGTTTTTGGATAAAACTATGTATGGGGTTTGGAAACGTCCAACATTTCGAGGGGAGACTCCAACCATCATTAGGGACAAAAGAAGGTACTATATTATTTTGTCCCTAATGATGGGTGGAGTGTGTATATTCTTTTTCCCTAATGATGGGTGGAGTGTCCACTTGAAACATTGGATGTTTCGAAACCCCATACATGGTTTTATCTAGAAACTCTATCTAACATTAAATTAATTTTTTTTGGAACATCGAGTTCTTTAACATATTTATCAAATATAACCAACACAATTCACTTTTTTTAACACAAATAACATATTTATCAAATATAACCCACACTTATAATACTCACATAGATGTGAAGTATGGCCAAAACCACAAAAGAGTGAACCTTTAAATTAACTCCAATTCCAATCAAAACCTTAATCTAGACAAACCACACATGTTGCATGGGGGCTTCACCTTGTTGAACAATATCTTATCATGTTCATTCATAAAGGGGGTTTTTAAATTGTGAAAAATAGAGTCAATATATTGTAGGTATTGGGAGGGGGGGGGTATGGGTATTGAGAGGTATAAAATGGGGTATCTAGTAAAAAAGGGTTTATATTATTGGAAAGATGTATTGGGAGGGTGGTTCAACAAAAGGATTTTTGGAGGTATTTATCAATATCTAGTGAAATTAGGGGTATTCTTTAATATCCCACAAACACAGGTGCTATGTCACGGATTCACTGAGTGAACACCCCATGACATGATTCCATATGTATTTGCAAGGCTCAATATAATTCATAAGTTTAATTTCAACATCACCTTGGTACTTATTTCAATAAGCAACATAAGATCCCATTATTCATCATCTATCTATTTTCCATAATTTTAATGGGAAGTAAGTTTGTACTTTTTATATTTATTTACCAACATCAAATAAGTCTTGAAATCCTAAATACATCATGGGCATCAAATCCCAACCATTTTGATGTGATCATCATGGGTGTAATCCATTTAAACCACATTGTTTGTGTTGGGTGGGAAAATTTTTCTTTGATAGGAAAACTAGTAATCATTGACATCAAGTGTGGGAAACAATGCATGCAAGCATGTTTGGAGTCTATTGATAAACAAATACCCAATGTTTCATCGACGTTGACCTCCATAAAATGGTCACCCTATTGACACAATAATATTAAGAATTAGATCCCAACACAACTATAAGTTTCCTACTATGTCATTTGTGATTTTGAAGACTAAGATTTCACCACCATATGTAAAGATGGATTCTTAATTTACATGTACTTAACATGAACTATCATTTTGAGATTCAATGCCAAAGCATGATAGTACAAATTACAAAATTCAAATATTTAAATGTAGATGTGAGATTCATACTCCTCAAAATAACTTTATAAAAGAACTTTTTAATAATAATAATTTTTATTTTTATTTAATATGCATGATGTTATCACTATATAAAATTTCAGGAATAATTATTTTGTTAGACTTAATTATACTAATTTTAATTTTATCAAAATTAATGAACAATTTAGGAAACTATTTAAAAATATAATTTAACAAAAAAAATTAATCTATTAATAAAATAGAGAAATCATCGATTGAACCATTTAAACAAGTTTGTAAATATGTTAAATCAACATATTGTATCTTATTGCATAACAAAGAATTCACTTTGAAAAATGGTTAAACATTATATAATGACATTGAATGATTACTATAGGAAAATGGCATTAAATGATTGTAACTAGAGTTAAACACTATATGGTATGTTAAACATTAATGAGTGATATAAATCAAAATTGATTTAAAAAATGGAGAAATGGTTAATGATGTTAATCATTAACATACACATAATACATTTTATTAATAAAACAACACCAACATAAACACGATATGAAAATGAATGATAGATATATATATATATTGTAACGTCCCCTCCACTATGATATCAAATAGTGATGTATATATATATATATATATATATATATATATATATATATATATATATATATNATTTACTGTTGTATTAGGATATTAAATTCATTACAACATGATAAACAACATCGAAAGTGATACATCATCATTAATAAATGACACATAAGCAATGCATTAACATAATTAAAAACGACCCCTGGATGGGGTTCCATGAAGCACAAGGCGACCATGTAGCACAGGCCATATCTCAACCATTAATATGGCATGTCGGCTCCCCTCCCCTCACCATTAAATGGAGGATCTCCATAACTGCCCATCAAGTGGTGAAGCATTGCTTCCTCACGCGAGCAAAGTGACAACCATGAGATTTAGTGGATGGGAGACACTAGTGGCAGCATTCATGTCGACCCTCTATGTTATCATCTAACAAAGCATAAATTGGAGCCATTTCACCTTGGCATTACACCAGCTTGGTAGCTCTATGCACTGGTTTCTCATTAGGGCTTCCAGCACACTTGTGTTTCTCATTAGCACCCTCCATTTCTCATCCATGCAACGAGAAAGAGGCAAGTTGCGCCGCGACCCTGCCTGGCACAGCTTCATCGCTAGGCAGAGGAGAGGGCAACTGTTAGAGAGGGAATTATCCATAGCCCACACTCAACGTAGGGAGAAGGCTAGGATGCCACCGATGGCCTATGTGGAGGAGGCGATTCTAGAGGAACCAATCCAGTTCCCTCCGGAATGCCTCCTCCTTACTGTTCCAGACAATTGGCAGCCCCCTAGACAATTTCCAACAGGCACTAGTGCACCAGACATAGACCAGCCTATGCAAGAGGCAAGGGAAGCTCACACTTGCATAATTGAGGAGAAATTCCCTGAGGAATTCCTCCACCTTGACCCCAAGGATGCCACACATCCAGGAGAATTCAAAATTTCAAGCGCAATGGAGGTAGCTGAGGAGCACGGTATGGAGGAGAGATTCGGGATGGTGAAGGACAAGAAAGGAGAATAGGAGGATTCAAGCCAGGAAGTCGATGGTTTGGAGGTAGAGGGTGGTTCAGTCCTAGAGCCACCACCTATTATGACAATCCCATATCCCTGCCAAGAACCACCACCATTTTTCCACCTGGAGCATCTTGCGCTAGTGTTCAAGACTAAAATTTAGATGATAGATCAGATTCACCGCGACATCCTCATTCACCAACATATTGATATGTTGTATGAGGCATACTCAAATGCACTAGTAGGCCATAAATTCTTGACTTGTGCCAGGCCATTTGTGTTTCAACCTAGGAATGAACCTCTCAGTGGAGACCCCAGTGATGCAACCTCTGATGCAAACGGGTAACTTTGTGGCTTGGATTTCAGGTCGGCTACTTGTACTGCTACAACGCAATTTCAATTTCATTCTTAGATCCTTGTTTAATTTCCATTTTAATGTCCAGTTTAATTTCCATTTTAGTCTTCATGGCTTCTCTGAACAATGGTGGACAAACTTAAGGCTGCCACCTGCCTTGGTTTCTGTTTGGTAGGGAATATGGTGGACTGAAAATTTTGACATTGACATCACAGTCTTCCATCTGTCCCAGTTTATGCTAATTTGGAGGAACAATTGGCAGACTGTTTCTATGTGTTTTTTTGTATTGGAAAAGTTTTAATAGGATTTTCTCTCTTTTTATTCACACACACACAAAAAACATAATTAAAAGCGACACTTAATTAATGCATCATCATAATAATTAATGACACAAGCAACACATCAAGATCGTTTGAAGCTGAATACCAATAAGTGATTAACCATTCCACTGAAATAATAATGAGATACCCTCCCAACCTACCCTGGAAGGTTAGGACCTCCAAGACACATAAGCAACGCTCAAGCCTAGGATTCATCCGATTGATTTTAACCACTTAAGGTCTCAGGGCTGGTGATTGTTCTAAGAAAAAAGGAGGTGTCTAAATCCCACTAACACAATCAAGTAGAAATCCAACTAGCTCAATCAATCGACATCATTAACGTTCATGGCGCAAAAGAAATCTAAATACTCAATCATTCATATATCGAAATTATTCATGGTGTAAGAGAAATCTAACTACTAACAATCATACATCAACTTTATTTAAGGGAACAAGAGTAACTAAATTCTAGAATAATCATATATCAACATAATTAATGGCACAAGAGTGATCATCAACTTGTTTTCAAGGTGCCAGAGAATCTAATCACATAACCAACTATACATCACATTAATTCCAAGGCGCAAGAGAAATGATCAATTTTATTTTCATACATCAATATTATTTTCAAGGCGCGCGATAAATCTAACAACAAGGTAACCTTGCGAACATTACATCTATGACAAGGAACCACAATTTACCATGTGTTATATGATAACACCAATTTATAGAGTGTTAGAACATTTATCTCATCTCTCCATTCATCGAATACACACCAGTTCAAATTCCATCTCCCATTATACCAATAATACACTTCATAAAACTTTAAATTCTAAAGGTACATGTACACAACCTTATTATTCACTTTCTCAACACAACATTATGAAACCTATAGTTAAATTATTTCTACATGATTTCACGACAAAAATTCCGAGTCACTACCTACACAAGAGGGCACTAGATGGAGCAAGCCCTGAACTCATTTGTCTAGGAACAAAAATAAAAATACCCCTTACTAGATTCAATACAATTCACAATTATATGGTTTAGACATGATCTCTAAGGAATGTAAGGTGAATTGAAATTAACAAAAATATAACCAAACTTAGTCATTTCCATACCATATTGTTGCGGTCATTTCCCGCTTCCGAAAAATTCCCTCCCCTTCTCTATTCTCCAGAATTATTTTCTCCTTTTCTTTTCCCCCTTCTACACTTACCCGTTTTTCCCTTTTCTTTTTTTTTCCTCTTACTATCCCTTTATAGTTCTAACACTTAGTCTCATTTTAGACCACGGGTTCCCGGGTTAGTGGACTTACAATTTCTCACCTCCATCTACAAATTCACATTACGAGTTCGACCGACCGCCATGTTGTTCCATACTTAAGCAATTCTACGATCGTGGGTTCTAGGGTTGATAGGATCGAGATTTCATGTTCCCATGTTCCGTGATAGACACATTGCACCAAAGAGTTCCACAATCTACATTTTGATCCTCGAACTCCCTGAACTGCCTAAGTGTCATTTTGCCTACATGAATCCATCTGATCGTCGCGTCGTCCCACACTTAGCCAATTTTGTGCCTCATACCATCATGAGCTCTCAGGTTCGTGGGTTGATCCATAATATATTTGCAGAATGAAATGAATACAGATTATTATCAAAATATGCCTAACACGAAATAACAAATATACAATAAAATTGGTTTCTATTCAATAAGGAAATAAGCTGAAACTGTAAAATGCAGTGGAAACCAACTTGCTAGAATGGTGGTGTCTTATCTTTGATAAGAGATGTGACGGGTGCACTCATTTGCAAGTCGATGATTACAATAAGGCTCTAAAGGAATTTTTACAATAAAGAAAAATGTTAAAAACCCTAGACATCCAAAAACCTAACCCTAGGAGATGAAGCACCAAAAGTCATGTGGGCCTCGTTTGGGTACTTTAGTACATCAACTTCCCAGGGTCATAAATTTTGCATATGATCTCTATTTTAGGCACACGATAGCCCGTTGGAAAGTTCTATCCGAGGAATAAACGTTTTTCTGTGGAGATCCCTAAAAAACGTTTTTTAGGGCCTCAAAATGGCCCCGCAAGTCAGGGACCCGAAGACTAAGGAAAAAACTGCCAAAATGAGCTAGTTGGAATAGGTGGGAGGCCACCCACATCCATCTAGATCATGGGTTCCTAGGTTGACAAAAATATCAAGTCACATATTTCCCCCGTCCGTCCCTGCCACCCTCGTGCCCTTCCCAATGCACATTTACTAAGCTAATAACTTACCATACAAGTTCGAAAGGATGGTCATTAATAAGCAAAAGGGTCGAGGAGATCTCCTATTAAAATGCATTAAAATAAGATTTATGGAGGATTATATCATATCCCTCCAGCGTTCATTACTAACATAATTTGGAGCAAGGGAACGTTCTCGTCGACTTATGGAAGCATCTCAACAACAATTCTGTGGAGATACACTGAATATTTTTAGGTGCGAGTATCAAAGTCTTTAGTGGTCCAAGGCATATTCCTATTATTCATCCCCTTCTGCCCATAAGGAAATAATCTATACGTTTGGAATTTCACGCATAGGGTGTGTCCCATAAGTTTTTGATTGTAAGGAGTTGGTCACCTGGTGTGTTGAGAGATACATTCCAAGCTAGTGGATCATCTAGTTGTGGGGCCATTCCCATGTCTCTCTATCACCTCAAGTTTTTCGTAAGATGTTGAGGTTGTTGGATTACTGAGAGGGGGGGTGAATCAGTAATAGAGAAATTTAATCCTTTTATCCATATAATCCAAGTGTTATATCAATGTATCATTATCATCCAATAATTGTAGAGTAAATAAGAAATAAACAAATGAACAATCATACACACACACAATACACCAGCGTTTTATGTGGAAACCCAAAGCGGGAGAAAACCACAGAATGATTTTTATTATATGTCTTAAAGAATTACATTCATTGGAAGCACCATCTTCCTTTGTTTTCCAACTGCAACTGGAAGGAGGCTCCAACCATGCATCAACCTGTACATCAACCTGTAATCAAACTGTACCATAAACAAGTGCATCAACGATGCACCAACCTGTACCAAATAACGTGTAATCAAGTTGTACCATAAACAAGTGCATCAATCGTGCACCAACATGTACCATGAACAAGTGCATCAACCATGCACCAAAATTGTACAACAACCTGTAATCAACCTGTACCATAAACAAGTGCATCAACCAGGCACCAACCTGTACCAAACAACCTGTAATCAACTTGTACCATAAACAAGTGCATCAACCATGCACCAACCTGTACCTCAACCTGTACCATGAACAAGTGCATCAACCATGCACCAAACTTGTACAAATAACCTGTCACAACAATGTGTCCAAACGACCTATCACAACAACCCGTCTCATCAATCTTATTAACCAAATCAGATCTACTCACCAAGATCAATCACCAAGACAACTCTCAAAGATGTGCATCAACCAAGCATAACACAACAACTCATAATCATCACCAACAACTCATAATAATACAAGTATGCTACATCATCCATAAACCATGTG
>ML779993.1:502424-520851 GCA_009831015.1 Picea engelmannii
AACCATGTGTCAACAATACTAATAACAAGTGCCTCCAACCATATACCAAGTATGTACCAATCATGTATCAACTACTCATCAACTATGACTCATCAATATGTACCAACATCATCAACTATACACCTCATGTATGTGCCAACTCATCAAATACTTGCCTCAACCATGTACCCTATATGTACCTCAACCAAATGACCTCATCAATTTCATCATACAAATATGATTTGTAACTCTGTAATATACCTGGTGTATATGATCACATACCTACAAACCTTCCTTAACTTTAACAACAAGAGACTAGCATTTTCATCAAACTTTTCGTTAGTCTCACATGACTAATTTTGGAATAGTCAACAACCATAACTTGAAATAATAATAACTATGTACCTATAATGAATAAAGATCTGAAACTTATACACACTGTTCTTCAGTTTGTTTTATGCAATTCCTCCAAGTGTCACTACTTGAAACCTCTCAGAAAAGGAGTTATAGAAAAATGGCATACCTTGCTGAATTCTGGCTTATTCTATAGAGTGACCTTGTAGAGCCTGCCCTGCACTGAATGTTTGTTGAATTGATATGAAAATGTTACAAATAATCCCACATACTTTACTCTAATCAACATAGTTGGTCTTACTGAATTTGGATATGTTATGAAGAAGTTATGATATTTTTACCCGGAACACTTGTTTTAGACTATTTTAAGGACTAGCCACAAACCTTATTTTCCACGAAGTGTAAATCCAAAAATACAATGACCCACAAGATGAATTTGTTACCATGGATACTTGGATATGTTTCCTCAATGTCATAGAAATTTCATGGTCTGAAGCATTCTAAAAAAAGAGTTATTGTGAAAATGGTGAGATGACCTGTAAATAACATACCTTAGAAAGCATCATCAAAAGAATTTATCCTCCCTTGAATTATGGCCTTCTTTTATTCACCTTCCCTCTGAAATTTAGCTTAGATATCCTTTGGTTACCTCAGACACCTATATATATTCAATATTCTCAAGTGTGATCTAAATGAGAGAGACTTTCCTCTTATTTATACTCTCCAAGTAGCTTCCTTAAAAACATCTTCTAGGTCACTTTGCCCACTTTCCTTATTTTAGGGTTAACCCACTTCTAATTTATCCATTAAATTTATTATTTAAATAATTTATTTTGTATTCACTTTGAATTATATTACACTCATCACTTCACTTTATTATTTACCTTCTAAAATATCTTAAACCACTTTGACTACTTTGACCTTTTGGGGCTTCTAGATGACATATGGGAGTCCTCCAACTTCGTAAGGCCATAACTCTCAAACCGTGAGGAGTTATGTGACGTTACAAATACCACCAGAAATGGAATGACATGTACTATCCATATAGTATAGTATTACCTTCAAATATATCAAAATTCATACCATTATCCATCAAACAAACTTGGGTCCATTACCCAAACCTGGGTTCTCCAACTTCTCATGGCCATAACTCTCTAACTGTGAGGAGTTATGTGATGTTCCACATACCACTGGAAATGGAATGACAAGAAATATCCATATAGGATAGATTCATTGACAAATTCACCGACCTTCATCTCATTATTTTACAAATAAGCATGAGTTCTCTAACCATACTTCTAGGATAACTCAACCTGCAAAGCGTCTTCCCATGAGGGATTTCAACATAAGGGGACCACTTTGGAGTTCATCCATTTTTACTTAGTATCAACCATGAAAAGAAAATAATGAGTCATCGTTTCATCAAACAAACTTGGGTCCATTACCCAAACCTTTGTGCTACCGGGCTTTCTTTAAGGGTTGACATCAATGACAACCAACCTTAATCAACATAGGCTTCTCGAGCCAATGCTCACCTTCAAAGGTGAAGATTACAGGGAGTTCCTAAAAAAGAATGATAATGGATTGGACCTCTTACCTGAATTCCTAGAGAACCCAACGACCATCCCCAAGGAAATCACAAGATTGTAGGTTGGATCATTTAAAAATCCCTTCCGGGAAATTGCATGGCGTTTTATGAGGATAATAGGAGAGGAAACCACCGCCAACATCTCATAGATGATTCTTTACATTCTATATTTTATGGTCAAAGAATAGGCCATATTCAATTGGGTAAGTTGATTTCCATATAAATATCTTCCCAATTGGCGCAATACAAGAAGGAACACAAATTCTTTATGTCATCTTATTTGGTTATCACGATAGCGCATTGCTTCCAGTTCCCGAGATTATCTGTGTGCAAGAAGGTAAACTTTGAATTTGACCCAGTAACCTTTTGGTATCAAACATTGTGGAGGCATAAGGCCTCCCAACATTTTTATGAAGTCTTTAATGATTTTGTCTCAATTTTTAAATAATTGTTGTTTGGAAAGAACGCTCCCCAGATGTCTGACCAGGTGAGTAATTTCCTGGATAGGAAGGGGACACTATAACAAATGGAAAATTATAACGTTATAAGGATTTTTGGATCTAAATAAAATCCTTACTTCCTTACGTGCCACATATTTGAAAAAATGTTTGTTGCTGGAATTACAACGCAGTACACCTACTGGTTGCATTTTTTCCATGAAAAGAGAAAAAATAAATTCATACCTCTGCCTTGGAAAGTCGAGGATTTTGTATTCAGAAATATGAACAAGATTGATGAATTCACGGGCCACTACTACAAACTCAATTTAAAATATGATGAAAAGTTAAAAGGGTTCGATCTTAGTGGTATTTTTGAAGAACATCTATTGGCTATTGGTTTCAACAATTCTTTCATTTACACTATTCTGAATGAAGATGGAGACAATGCCTCAGACACTCCTGCTTGTGACACTGGTGACCTAGAGACAATACTCAACACCAATGAGTCGTACAAGCAGAGAGGAAAAGGTCCGGGTGAGAAAAGTTCCCAATCCCCAACTATCACGCCAAAGAGTACAACATCTCGGAGCAATGCTCCAACGACCTACCCAAGTAAGAAAGCAACCCACAGTTCTTCAAGGGGAGGAGGAGATAAGAACCCTCCTTCCAGAAAAATTGAAAGTTCTCATAAACTTACCTTGAGGAAGAAAAGAAAAAACATTGTGCAAGAAGAGGAGGGACCTTGAGGAGAAAGTGATATCCACGACCTCTCCCTCGATGATATGGAACTCAAATTGACATCAAGAAAGTATTCCCAAACGTTAACCAGATAGAGAACACTGCTCACTAGAACCATCAGATGGAAATAATTGAGATCAAAATCTTCGACAAAGAAGAGTCTTTTGCATTTAAGAGCGTTTTGTTTACAATGAATCCACAAATTTGATTATTGAGAAAAGAGATGTAAAGAATCAGAAGGGGAAATATCGTTCATAGATTAACCTATAGAACATGTGGCCTTCCCAAATTTCCCAGATAAACTGAGCAACTAGAGATGCTCTAGACAATTCTATTGGAGGCCTTGAAGCGAAAAATGTCATGTTAAAGGAGAGAATCAAAGAATTGGAGGAAGCTTTAATGCTCCATTCCAGTACTTGCTAGTCCTTTAGAAATGATCAAGCCTACCACACCTATGGAAAAGATAAAAGGATTGGAATGCTTCCTCACATTAGTTTGAGGCTATGTGGAAAATAATATCAAGAAAAGAATGGAATTAATAGCAAAGTCTTGGGAGATGTCAAAGAGCATGGTCTCTTTTGGAACGAGAGAAGACACTTTTCATGAATATATGCAAGAAGATTTGAAAAACGAGGAAGGTTTCTACCTCGATGCGGTTGTACCATTTGGTGTTAAAGTTACTAATATGACATAATTGAGAAGAAGAGATGACGATTTCCCTTCTCCAAACCAAATAAAATAACTGGACACATGGTGGAAGGAAAAGGTAAAAAGCCTGAATGGTATTGTTCAAGCATGCAGCCAGGCCATAACTAGAAGAGAGGAATTATTCAAGAAGCTAAATGAAATAAATCTAGCTGGAAACACCAATGAGGTCCAAGACCCGAAATTGATACTCAACTCATTGTTCTTAAACAAGTAAGCATTTGATGAAAAAGTTGAGATCTTTAAAGGGTTGTCATTTGAAAAATTCTATGATATTCTTGAATATGGTGAAGATGACGTGGAAAACTAGCTAGTTAATTATTTGATCAAAAATCAAGATATTGAAGAAGCATTGCAGAACATTTCTATTTATCTAAGGGACTTGGAAGGTGAACTCTTTGATATAAAAATCTGACATGAAATCAACATGGCGCTAATGAGAAGCTACATCGCAAGGAGTGGTTCAAAAAGGTTGTCGACAAGCTTACCAATGAAGGGAAAATGACGGTTGCGACGACTCCTATAAGCACCGAGGTGATGAACGAGCATCGTCATCAAAGCTCAAGTGGAGGACAACTCAACACCCGAGCCTGCATTTTGAAGTGTTTTTGAATTTTAAAGATGGCATATCATATAAATATCTTGAAAAGATTGTAATTAAAGAAGATCTTAAATGTTAAGAGGTTGAACCATCGCGTGAGATTGTTTGAGATTGTATTTTATTTAATGTAGTTAATAACAGTATAGATCTGAAGAATTTAGTCTTATCTTTCTGTACCGATCATTTATTGTAATAAATAATTAGTAGTTGAAATCTTTTAATTTGATAAGATAACACTAAGGTAGTTGAAGGGAAAATCTCTATGATCCCTTCTTTTATAAATCATTACATTCATTGCCCAAATGAGACTACTAAAGGTTATTGTCGAGGCTGCTGAGAGTGATTTGGAAGTAGTCGTTGAAGATTATTGTAGTTGAAAACTGTTGGATCTTATCGAGTTGTATGAACCCATGTACATATCATTTGAATGAATATAACATAGAAGCATTGTTCTAAATGTTTGGTGTTTTTTTTTCTGTGTCTATCTGAATGAATGGTAGGATTTTTGTTTAATTGCAATTCTCTGTTATTACTTGTTCTCATGCTATGAATTCTTTACATGGTTGAATGTATGAATATGTGAGGATTAGATAAGTTTCAATTGTTTCTCTTCTACGAGATCATGAAAGGAGTTCATAGTGTCCGCAAGGAGTGCATTGACAGAGTCTAGCTTGAACCAGAAGCTCAGGAGAGATAACGTGGAGCTTTATATGAAAGGAGTTCATAGTGTCCAAAAGGAGTGCGTTGACAGAGTCTATTCTGACTCAGAAGCTCAGGAGGGATAACGTAAAGTTATTTTCAAAGAGTGAAAAAAAACCGAGCAAAGACTACGTAGGTAGAAAAACACTTAACCCCAATTTGTTCAGGAGGAACAATTGAGTCGTGTAGGACCTGTTGCAAGGAGTGCACAGTCACCCACAAAGGAGTTGAGTCATGAAAGAAACCTATTGTAAGGCATTCACAGGGTCAATATTCAGTTAAGTTTCGAAGAGGCATTCTGAGGAGATCAAATTTTCAAAGAGGAACAAGCTCAAAAGAGATAACAGGTGGAAATTATTTAGTAGGGAGGAGCCATTGAAAATTTCCTAATCAACGAGCAAGATCCATTCGGAGGAATCAAGATATTTCTAGACCATGAGAACTGGAGAAGTTTCACGGATGATAGTCTTTGAATCCTACAGTACTTTGTGTGTTCGAATGTTTGAAGGGGTTCAGAGAGCGGGGTCGTCGAAGTCCCAAATATGCGAAGTAAATCTAAGCCATCGGTATCGAGGAGGATACATGGTAGTAGATTAGAGAGTCCAGAAGACAAAGCTCTAGAATATTTGCGTGGAGTAGAATCAAATTTCACGAAGTCGCGAAGGTGAAGAGATATGGACCGGTGGATCCAGGAAGGAAACGCGACAAAGATCCATGTGCTCTGGGAGAAGAGTACTCCAGAGAAAAGTGAGAGTAGTGAAGCCGAAAGTCTCGAAGGCCGAAGCCAGTAAGAGTCATTGATGAACAGAGGGACACGTGGAGAGAAGAGATTTACTTCGGAGGAATTGGAGTGTGAAGGCCCGGAAACAGCCGAAGCCTGAAGTCAGGAAGGGGGCTATCCTGAGGTTATAGCCGTGGTCATAAGGAAAAGAGGAGCCTAGCAAAAGAAATAGCGCTCACCACTCTGTGTTACCAGAAGTGTCAGGAAAAGGCTGCGTGGGTGAAATAAACCTGCATGGGTAACAACAAGGGACCTCTGTGAATTAATTATTGGATCTAGTAGAGGCATGAAGAGCTGATTCGGATCAAGTATTTGAAGATCCTTGACCGGGAGGTTGCACAGCCCCTGGGAGGGAGGGGTCCTGCATCACGAGGAGAGCCATAAAAGGAAATCAACGAGCAAGTGAAAAACCATGAAATACCATCTTACTAAGTTCACACAGATCACATTTTTTTGTCTCTATCAAGCTCGTCATCCAGTTACTCCACCTCTTTAAATAGAAAGGTTTAACCAAAGACTAATATTTTCCTTTTTTTCTTCTTTCCAAGTCTTGTTGCCTTCCACCACCCACTTTCTTCTTTCTATGAGATTCATTCTTATATATATTTTCTTTATGGTCCATGTGATCCCCAATCCCATTCATTATGACAAACACATTTTAATTTCAGAGGATATGTATTGAACTATATATTTTTTTAAAATTCCAAGAGAGCTATTTTGGGAATAATCTTGGTTGTACTTTGTAACCCATTTTTTCTGAATATAAAGTATTTGAGGTTGATCGATCATTATCGCCATTTGAGTTTTCCATGTACTACTTTTTCAAAGTTTTCTTATTCTTGTGGATCATTTTCTTTTAGTTTTTATGTGATAAAAAATATTTAGCCCTATTATGATGGATGTGAGGAATTTTGTTTATTTGTTTTATATGTATGAATGTGCATGTTTCCTGATCCACTCTAAGGAACTCTCTTTTTAAAAGAAAATACAAATATTTTTCATTTTGTGTTATATCTATTTTAATTTTTGTTGACAGACTTCTTATAAAAGTCCCACATTTTATAAATCTCAGACATAGCAGTACCACCTCTATAAAAATGCAGGAGGATTCACATCCTTGTGAGTTTGTTGTTTTGGTCCTATCAGATTCAAGCATCAACAAATACCCTTCTTCAAGTCAAGATTCTATCAAGACCTCACCCTAGTAAAGGAAACTTAGTTACTCTTAATCGTAAACATAGTAACATAAGCCCAAGGTTGAGACTGGAAAACCACACAGTCACTCAGAAAGAGGAGGTTCCCGAGGGAGACAATATGGTGGAAGAAATATTTTTCCTCAAGGAAGAGGAAGAGGAAGAGGAGGAGAGGTGAAGTGTTATGCCTGTGGGAAAAAAATGATACATGTCTTGGGAATGCCCCGAGAAAAACAAAGAAGGAGGAGATGAAGCTCACATTTTGAAAGCGCAGAAGAAGAATGTTGAGGCAGAAGATGGGAGTTCTTTGATGATGAAGAAGGTTATCTTGAAGCCAGAGCCAGAGGTGGAAAAACTCGTGCATAGGAACAGTTTGTTCAGAACTTCTTGCAAGACTAAAGACAGGGTATGCAAGATGATAATTGATAGTGGGAGCTCTGATAAATTAGTATCCATAGAAATGGTGGAGAAATTGAAGTTGGAGACAACTACACATCCGAGTCCGTATAGAGTCTCATGGTTGCAGAAAGGTCACCAGGTAATGGTAACTAAACAATATCTAGTTGAATTTAAGATAGGAGGATATAGGGATGAGATTTTGGGTGATGTGATTCCCATGGATGTATGTCATGTCTTTTTGGGGAGACCATGGAAATTTGATTGAAATGTCATTCATGATGGGAGAAAAAATACTTATACCTTGGAGAAAAATGGTAGGACACACATGATACTACCAATAGAGGATAAGAAAGTGAAGAAAGAAGCCAACACAAGTATACTTCTCATGAGTGGGAAGGAACTCTTAATTGAAGTCAAGAAGGAACAAGAGATGCAATTTGTTGTGGTGAGGAAGCCCAATGTCATCCTTAAAAGTACTTCTATGGATGATTTGATTGAATAAATTCAAGAGTTGTTAGAGAATTTTGCTGACATAGTAGTGTATGAGTTACCTCACTCATTACCACCCATCATGAGTATCAACCATCACATTGATCTAATACCAAGAGCGAGTCTGTCCAACAAAGAAGAATACACATTGACACCTCAAGAGAATGAGGAGGTAAAGAGACAAGTCCAGGATTTGATGGACACGGGTTTAGTCAGAGAGAGCTTGAGTCCATGCATAGTACCAACTATGTTGAGTCCAAAAAAAGATGGAGGATGGAGAATGTGTATAGACTCAGGAGCCATAAACAAAATCACCATCAGGTACAGATTTCCTTTGCCTAGGATGAATGACTTAATGGATTGTTTGAGTGAGAAAACTATTTTTCGAAGATAGAATTGAAAAGTGTAATCACTAGATAAGGATGAGAGAAGGTGATGAGTGGAAAAAAACCTTCAAAATGAACAAAGGGTTGTATGAGTGGCTTGTTATGCCATCTGGATTAACAAATGCCCTAAGTACTTTTATGAGATCGATGAATGAGGTATTGAAATATTGTATTGGTAAGCTTGTGATTGTATATCTGGATGATATATTAGTCTTCAGTAAAAATGAAGAAGAGAATTTGAAACACTTAACATTAGTGATGAGAAGATTGCAGTAGGAGAAGTTGTTGATAAATCTGAAGAAATCCTCTTTTATGAATACAAAACTCATTTAATTGGGTTTTGTAATCTCTTCAAATGAATTGAAGATGGGTCCAAAAAAGGTGAGAGAAATTAGAGAATGGCCATCACCAAGGAACATATTCAAGGTAAGAATCTTCCATGGATTAGCAAGTTTCTATCAGAAATTCATTCGAATTTTCAGTGGTATTTGTGCACCAATATAAGATACGGTGAAAAAGAGACACAAGTCTTTTAAGTGGATATAAGAAGATGAGAAAAGATTCAAGATATTAAAGGAGAAGATAACAGAACAACCGATTTTGGTCTTGCCAGATTTCGGGAAGACATTTCAAGTATGATGTGATGCTAGTGGAGTAGCAATTGGAGTAATCTTAAGCCAAGATAATAGTCTTGTTGCATATTTCAGTGAGAATCTGAATGACACCAAGAGGAAGTACTCCACATATGATAAACAATTTTATGAAGTAATTCAAGCCTTAAAGAAATGAAGACACTACTTTGTTCCAAAAGAATTTGTTTTGTACAATGATAACCAAGCTTTGCAATTCATAACCAGACAATAGAAGTTAAATCAAAGACATGCTATGTGGATAGAGTTTATGCAAAATTTCACTTTTGTCATTAAACATATTTTTGGTAATGCTAACAAAGTTGTTGATGCATTGAGCATGAGATGTTTGATTCTGTAGGAATTTCAAATGAAAACCTTAGGGTTTGAACACCTTAAGGAGATGTATTGTGATGATCTAGATTTTAAAGAGGCATATGAAGCATGCGAAAATCTTGTACTTAGAGACAGAAGTCTGTGGACAGAGTATCTGATTCAAGATCGATTATTGTTTAAAGGTAGCCAATTGTGCATACCGAAGTGCTCGATGAGAGATAATCTGTTAAAAGAAAAACATAGTGGAGGTCTAGCATGAC
The DNA here is from genome assembly GCA_009831015.1 of Picea engelmannii. NCBI lineage: Eukaryota > Viridiplantae > Streptophyta > Pinopsida > Pinales > Pinaceae > Picea > Picea engelmannii. The sequence goes on from ML779993.1 coordinate 512,002, forward strand.
ATTTTGGCCATGACAAGATATTTGCATAGTTAAACAATTCATACTATTGGATAGGTATGAGGGCATAAGTGGAGAAATTTGTAAACATGTGTAAGATTTGCTAGTATGCAAAAGGGAGGTGACATAACACTCGGTTATATCAACCATTTCCTATTCCAGATAGGCCTTGGGATGCAATAAGCATGGATTTAGTGTTGGGATTTCCAAGAACACAAAGGGGAAGTGATTCCATATTTGTTGTAGTTGATAGATTCTCAAATATGGCACACTTTATCCCATGCCAGAAAAATAATGATGCAACACACATTGCAAATATGTTTTTCAAGGAAGTTGTGAGACTTCATGGGTTTCCCAAGAGTATTGTCTTAGATAGGGACACTAAATTTGTTGGTCATTTCTGGAGAACAATGTGGAAGAATCTAAGGACAGAACTATCATTTAGTTCAACATATCACCCTCAAACAGATGGACAGACTGAGGTGGTAAATCAGAGTTTAGGAAATTTGACGAGGAGTCTGGTCACTGAACATCATAGCCAATGGGATCAGATTCTGTCACAAGCAGAGTTTTCATACAATGACTCACCAAACATGATTACAAGGAAGAGTCCATTCTAGCTAGTATATGGGATGAATCCAAGAGGAGTATCAAAGTTGAGAGATTTGGAGCATAGTGAATTCAGAAGCGCTGGAGCAGAAGACTTCACTGCAGAAATGCAAAAGCTTCACAATCAGATCAAAGAACAATTGCAGAACACCAATAGAGAAAATAAATGTAGAGTTGATCAGCATAGGAGAGAACTTCAATTTGAATTGGTAGATCAAGTTCTGGCACATCTCAAGAAGGAAAGCTTCCCAAGGGGAACATTTAACAAATTGAAATTGAAGAAGATATGATCGTGCAAGATCCTAAGAAAATTTGATGCCAATGCTTATGAGATAGAGCTTCCAGAGGGTGTGGGTATATCGTCCATATTCAACATTTCAGACATGTATCCTTACAAGGAAGATGACACCAAAGGATCAGAAGATAAAAAAGAGATCCAATGGGAGAAGCAGATGCCTGTAGCAGAAAATCCACAAATGGAGAAGATCATAGATCAGAGAATTTGTAAGAAGACCAGGAGGAAAACCTATTTTGAATATTTGGTAAAGTGGAAAGGACACCCAATAGAAGATGTTAGTTGGGTAAATGAAGTAGATATTCAGAATCATGGAAAGTCAATGCAGGATCTCATGGACAAGAGTCCATGAATTTTTTTCCAAAGGAGTATGATGCAGGAACAACGTCATCAAAGCGCAAGTGGAGGACAACTCAGTGCCCTAGCGTGAAATTTGAATTGTTTTATAATTTTAAAGATGACATATCATATAAATATCTTGAAAATATTGTAATTAAAAAAGATCTTAAATGTTCAGAGGTTGAACCATCGCGTGAGATCAATTGAGATTATATTTTCTTTAATGTAGTTAATAGCAGTACAGATCTAAATCATTCTCTCTTATCTGTCTGTATTGATCATTTATTGTAATAAAGCCTTAGTAGTTGAAAGATTTTAATTTGATAAGATAGCACTAAGGTAGTCGAAGGGAAATTCTCTATGAGCCCTTCTTGTATAAATCATTGTGTTCATAGCCCAAATGAGGCTATTGAAGGTTATTGTCGAGGTTGCTGAGAGTGATTTGGAAATAGCTGTTAAATATTATTGTAGTTGAAAACTGTTGGAGCTTATCGAGTTGTATGAACCCATGCACATATCATTTGAATGAATATAATAGAGAAGCGTTGTTCCAAATGTTTGGTGTTGTTTTTACTATGTCTATCTGAATGAATGGTAGGCTTTCTATTTAATTGCAATTCTTTGTTATTATTTGTTCTCATGCTATGAATGTTTTACATGGTTGAATATATGAATCCGTGAGGATTAGATAAGTTTCAATTGTTTCTCTTCTACGAGCTCATGCAAGGAGTGCATAGTGTCCGCAAGGAGTGTGGTGACAGATTCTATCTTGACCCAGAAGCTCAGGAGAGATAACGTGGAGCTTTATATGCAAGGAGTGCATAATGTCCACAAGGAGTGTGTTGACAGAGTCTGTTCTGACTCAGAAGCTCAGGAGGAATAACGTGAAGTTATTTTCAAAGAGTGAAAAAGAATCGCATAAAGAGTGCATAGGTAGAAACACACTTAACGTCAATTTGTTCAAGAGGAACAATTGAGTCATGTAGGAACTGTTGCAAGGAGTGCACAATTTCCCACAAGGGAGTTGAGTCGTGAAAGAAACCTATTGCAAGGCGTTCACAATGTCGTAATTCGGTTAAGTGTCGAAGAGGCATTTTGAGGAGATCAAAGTTTCAAGGAGGAACAAGATCAGAAGAGATAATGGGTGGAAATTATTTAGTAGGGAGGAGCCACTGAAAATTTCCTAATCAAAGAGAAAAATCCATTCGGAGGAATGAGGATCTTTTCAAACCATGAGATATGGGGAAGTTGCATGGAGGATAGTCTTTGAATCGTTTAGTACTTCGTGTGTTCGAAGGTTTGAAGGGGTTCAGGGAGCCAGGTCATCGAAGTCTCGAAGCTGCAAAGTAAATCTAAGTCGTCAGTATCGAGGAGGATACATGGCAGCAGATCAGAGTCCGAGAGACAAAGATCCAAAAGATTTGCATGGAGCAGAAGAAAATTTCGTGAAGTCGTGAAGGAAAGAGATATGGACCATTGGATCCAGGAAGGACACGTGGCAGAGATCCTTGTGCCCTGGGAGAAGAGTACTTCGGAGGAAAGAGAGAGTAGTGAAGCCGAAAGTCCTGAAGGCCGAAGCCAATAAGAGTCGTTGATGAACATAGGGAGACGTGGAGAGTGGATATTTACTTCGGAGGAATGGGAGTGTGAAGGCACAAAAACAGCTGAATCTAGAAGTCGGGAAGGGGGCTAGCCTGAGGTTATAGCTGTGGTCATAAGGAAAAGAGGAGCCTAGTTGAGGATCTAGCGCTTAGCGCTCTATGTTACCAGAAGTGTCGGGAAAAGGCTTCACGGGTTAAATAAACCTATGTGGGTAACAACAAGAGACCTGTGTGAATTAATTCCTAGATCTAGAAGAGGCCTAAAGAGCCGATTCAACTCAAGTATTTGAATATCCTTGACCAGGAGGTCGCGCAACCCCTAGGAAGGAGGGGTCCTGCATCACAAGGAGAGCCATAAAAGGACATCAACGAGCAAGTGAAAAAACATGAGATACCATCTGATTAAGTTCATACTGATCACATTTTTTTGTCTCTATCAAGCTCTTCATCCAGTTACTCCACCTCTTTAAATAGAAAGGTTTAACCGAAGACTGATATTTTCCTTTTTTTCTTCTTTCCAGGTCTTGCTGCCTTCCTCCGCTCACTTTCTTATTTCTACGAGATTCATTCTTATACATATTTTCTTTATGGTCCACGTGATTCTCAATCCCATTCATTATGACAAACACATTTTAATTTCAGAGGATATGTATTGAACTATATATTTCTTAAAAAATCCAAGAGAGTTATTTTGGGAACAATCTCGATTGTATTTTGTAACCCAGTTTTTATGAATATAAAGTATTTGAGGTCGATCTATCATTATTTCCATTTGAGTTTCTCATGTACTACTCTATCAAAGTTCTCTTATGCATACAGATCATTTTCATTTAGTTTTTATGTGATAAAAAATCTTTAGCCCTACTATGATGGATGTGAGGAATTATGTTTATTTGCTTTAAATGTATGAATGTGCGTGTTTCATGATCCATTCTCAGGAATTTTCTTTTTAAAAGAAAATAAAAATATTTTTCGTTTTCTGTTATATCTATTTTATCTCGGACATAAGAGTACCACCTCTATAAAAACACGAAAAGATTTGCATCCTTATGAAGTTTCTATTTCGATCTTATGAAGTTTCTATTTCGATCTTAACGGATTCAAGCATCAACACATACCCTTCTTCAAATCAAGATCCTATCGAGACCTCATCCCAGTAAATGAAACTTAGTTACTCTTAATCGTAAACATAGTAACATATTTGGGTTATACATGTACCTTAATTTCAACTATGATATACATACGTAAATCATCATAAGGATTGTCTATCTAAGGGTAACCTTGACTGGACTCCACCCAAGGGAATCATAGTTTCTCCTATTATTACTTTTCTTGACTCAAATAAAGATAAAAAAATACGAGGCGGAATTTAATAAAGGAAAGTCAGTTAATCCAAGACTTTTCTATGGAGAAGATACTATCGTCCACCCGAGAATCGTGGATATACGATCGATTCCAGTTTCCTCTCGGCTGACAGTCAGGGATTAAAAGGATGTCAGCGAGAGAGGTTCTGGATTTGCTGGATGAAATCTTATGTAACTCCAGGTACAGGGTGGAAGGTAAAATCCGACCAGGCAGCGTATTAAGCCTGGAATTCGAGTTTTTATTTTGACTGGCAAGTGCCATTAATGACTCTGGATGTTAGTTAAGGAATGGTAGGTGCCATTGAGTTTGTGGCTGGGAAAACGCCAGGTTGGACGGGAGTTTTGCTACAGGAAAATCGTAATCGTAATGATCTCTACAGGAAAACGCCAGGTTGGACGGGGAGTTTTGGTATGGGAAAGACATAGGTATAGGAAATGCAGTCTTCAAACTTCACAGTAATCGTAACGATCTCAGATTGACTTTTGAAAAACAGTCCTGCAAGGAGGAATCCTCACTCCATTTATAGTCAATGATTGGAGTTAAACCAATTCGAAGTGAGGCGAGAATACTAGAGTTTAGCATAGAGGAAGGAGAAGGTTGCTCGAACCAAGGAGACCTATTTTAAATATTAATAAAAAAATGATGCACGAGGTTGGGTGATCCAACCTGTCACTTGGATCCTTCAGAGAAAATGGGGAAGGTATAAGAAACCATATATTCTTGTAAACATAACCAAGCGAGAGACTGATACTACTTTTATTTACAATATGAATAGAGCACTGCGATGATGAAGGCAATGCGTTAGCTCATGTTCCAAAGAACTTCTTAATCCAGAAAGGGAACCATCGATACCTTACCTTTGTCAGTACAGGTTGAAAAATTTAAATCCCATATTAATAACGATGGTGAAGCTAAACAATGTGGAAATACCAAAAAATGCGCCTCAAGACTCGACAAAAGCCAACAAAATCGTATGACTGATCCATTGCCAAATAAAGTGGTCAGAAGATCATTGTTCGCTCAGGTTTTCTAGGCCACCTAGATTCATTGATTCAAGTTTTAATTTTGTGACATAACCTTCAAGACGCAAACCGTGCTCCAAGGGTGCCACTCACCTTTGATTCAAATTTTTAATTACGCAATGTGTCATTCAATACGCAGTCCATGCTCCAAGGGTGCCACTTGTCTTTGATTCAATTTTTTTTAATTACACGATGTGCCTTTCAAGATACACTCTGTTCTCCAAGGGTGTCACTCGCCTTTGATTGGTTTTGGCATTTTTTCAACCCCTGGGTCAACACTCCATTTAGACGACCTTGTGAGAGACTAAGGGCTTCTAAGGAATAATGACCCTACCTTATTGTGATCCCTTTAGAAATTTTCGTGAGCGACTGTCTCAGTCTACCCTCACGGCATCCTGGATCTCTCAAACTAGGTAATTGTTAACCTACAATTCAAGCCACGACGGGAGTGCTAGTAGGTTGTGACAGGAATGTTGCCACACCTCTCCCTCAATATTTGGTTTATGTGCACGGCCCCTTTACTCCTTATGTGAGTCATATTAGAAAGCAATCATCAACATGCATCCATCAATGAAACACTATCAATGATCCATAAAAAAACATCATAATATAATCGATCATATGTCACATATGCATACATAAAACACTCAAACCAATACAATCCACTCTCTGACTCAATCCAGAGTCCAAGGAGGTCCATTGATGCCATCGACATACTTAATCTGTCAAGTGTCCTGCAAACTCAGGAAAAACTCGTCAATAACATATATCAATATGAATATAAGAAATAACATTAAATCATAATCCATCAACAACATCATAAGAATCCATAAGCGAAATAATAACCATGTACTATAACCGGATCACTGGCACGCAAGAGTCCTCGAAGAATATTCCAATAACATGTGCTCACAAGACCGGGATGTTATATATATATATATATATATATATATATATATATATATTGTAACAATCAAATATATACATGTCAACAAATTCTAAGTTAGGTCCACCATGAAAGCTAGAGGCATCAGTTCCTTTTCCACTAGAGTCAGAGGCATTAGTACATCTACAAGGTAATAATTTTGAATAGTACAACCACTAGTTAATAATGTTGAATGTAGCATCTTAAGTGTCTCTCCACCAGAAATTACAACACCTAATGCGATGATAGCATCTATAAAATCAATAGTGAATGCAATGGGTGTATCAACTGGTCAGTGGACTTATAGAGGAGATGGTGGTTAATCGATTATTAAAGAAGGATATGGTGGTTTCTCTAGTGCTAGAGTTGGATATGGAGGTTGATATACTCATGAAGGAGATGCTGTTTCGTTGGCTCATGGAAGAGATGATGGTTAGTTTGTTCATGGAGGAGGTGGAGGATTATTGTCCTAAGAAAATGAATCTAAAGAAGAATATCGATGGTGATAGTGAGATCTTAACCTCTTTAGTCAGTTGAGAGCACTAATAACATGATGCATCAATAATGTCATATTTCAAGGAAGGGTTTCACATATTGGTGCAAGATCATGATCCCACATGACCTCCCTAGCTCATACAGGGACCACTTTGTGGCAATCTATCAATGCACATATATGATTTGTTAGCTCCAGATGAAATCTATGATTTGGTTTGCATTACATGATAGGTCTCTACCCCTAAGGAAATTCATCAACCTCAACCATATTCTCATCCCATTGGAAAGGAACCTCTCCAATATATGTTCCAACATTTGCAAAATAATAGACAAAAATAATTAGACAATTTAAACAAAATGTTATAATAAATTGCATGTGCTTGAAATAAGACAAACAAATATACATCTAAATTAACCAAAATTTAATGATAATATTACCTCTAACATATAGTGGCTTGGCTTGACTAAATATAATATTCACACATCCTCATAAGGCCATCCTTGCATATGGATACTATACAATATCAAGAGTGTAATCATTCTCACTATTTAAAAACTCTAATACATTTGAACTCACCAGCCTAGATGGCCACTCATAATGGCCCTTATTGAACAACATTTGGCCCCACATGCTCATACAAACATTAGTCATTGGCTTAGGAGGGAGGTGGTGGAATTCTAGTATAATTACTGTAAACCTATCAAAAAATAAAGTGAATGGATATAACTAAAATGGGAATATAATCCTCCCATCAAACACAACACAATAATAATTTAGAGAAAAATAAAATTGTCCCCAAAAATGGCAGACCACCTAATCACTTTGGGCCTCTAAAATAGAGAATCTACTTATTGAAATAGAGGGAAGCTAATGTAATTTCCATCATAGGTACAATGTACCAATGTCATGATCATAAGAAATAGGCACCTAACCTCCTCTGCATCAAATGAATGTAAATTTAACTGGCCACCAACAACTTGGAAGTCAATAGGGTTAGCGATGTCACCACTGACATATATTTACACAAATATGATTTAACCATCTCCTGCAGTGTTAGGTGGGAGATCGAGGAACTATATAAAATCCTCCCCTCTTCTAGACAACCTACTAAATATCCTCCTCTATGGCCTGATATCATAAATTGAGACCAACCCTAAATTCCTACCTAGAATGATCACACCAACGAATCAACTAACTGAACAAGCACATGCTCCCTTTATGAGATGTAGCCTCCTCATAGAAATTGAGGAGGCTAAAATTTCTCAAAAGGACATGAGTCTCTATTGTAATAGGGTGAGAGTGGATATCCCTCCACTAACAAATTTGGGTCATTTTGCGACGGCTATTTCGATGCTCTTGTGACGTTATGTTGTGGATATTGTGACAAATCTTGAGTTTCTGAAATGTCGTATCATAGAACGTGGCAATTTTGACGAACTTGAATTAACGTCGCAAGCGCGACAATCGTAGGGAACTTCTCACAATTGCGACAAAAAAAGAAATATCATCGCCAATACGACAATATAGGAAAACTAAGTGAAACCAACTGTTCGTCGCAATTGCGATGACAATTTTCCATGGTCTATATCGCAAATTCGTCGCAAGATTTTTTATTGTCGTCGAAATTACGACAACTTTTTTTTATTGATTTATATAGAAAATTCGTCCCAGGATTATTATTGTCGTCGCAATTGCGACAACAACTTTTCTTGATTTGTATAGCAAATTTGTCTCAAGAATTTTTATTGTCGTTGAAATTACGATGACATATTTTCTTGTTTTATATAGAAAATTCGTCGCAGGATTTTTATTGTCGTCGTAATTGCGACGCCAACTTTTCTTGATTTATATAGCAAATTTGTCACAGGAATTTTTATCGTCATTGAAATTGAGATGACATATTTTCTTGTTTTATATAGAAAATTTATCGTAGGATTATTATTGTCGTCGCAATTGCGACAACAACTTTTCTTGATTTATATAGAAAATCTGTCATAGGAATTTTTATTGTCGTCGAAATTGCAACGAAAAATTATTTATTTAAATTTTTATTTTTTATTTTGGGCTAATTGTATGCTCTCAATATTGAAGGTATATATTCTCTTTATGTATATCTATGTGCATAAGTGTATTTAGTACTAACATAATGTTTTACAAGACAATTCATGAATGCTACATTAACATGCATTTTCTATAAGATC
>ML779993.1:532557-544168 GCA_009831015.1 Picea engelmannii
AAATGCACTTTACAATTTTTAGCATGAACTTTTTCAAAAAAAAAGTAACAAAAGAGAGACTTGAACTCAAGACCTCTTACTTAATAAGGCAAGTTTTAACCAAATGGTCTAGCAAAACATATTGTAATGTTCAGAAGGAGGATTGAGGGTGTTGTTGTTGTTATTGTTTTGGAAGATGGCCTTGGAGAGCATGCTAAAAAAAAAACTCTTTTCACACAAGAAAAAAATTTCGCTTCTCGATGACAACAAGGGTTAGATCTCGGTTAACTTACCCGGAAGATGCACCTTTTCCTATCTGTTTTTTATTTTCCGAGATTGCATAGGGCACGGGGAAAAGAGAATACGCAGATCTAAAAGAGTAGCAACCTGGAAATAAAAAATACAAACCGAAATAAAATCAAAATAAAACTTTGCAGAAATTTTAAAAACTATGTATTCAGGCTTTATACCTCCGGATCTGACTGTAATGGTCGTATCTTGGGCAAACAAAAACCTTTTTGAGTGAAACGAAAAGTGTTCCTTAATGAAATGAGTTCTTTGGACGCAATGGAACATTCCTCTCAGCCCAAAAATGTATGGAAATGCCAAAAAATGGAGATGAGACAACTCAGCTTCACGATCTCGATCTACAATAGGAGCGGGTCTTCAAACAGGCTCTGATACGATGTTCGACAACATAGGTATTCCAAAAGAGGGTGAACACCTTCAGTAACCACTCACATAACCAGATCAAATATCAACACATTGATGTTTTCACGTGGTAAAACCCCTACTGGGAAACATCCACGACCCCATCCAATGCGGCCACTTGGAGCAGTTTATTAATGCAAAGAAAAAGATTACCGAGAGATTTTACAAGAGAGTTTCTCACAATCGATCATCGACAAATGACCCTCCATGCTCTTTAAATAGATATCATGGACCAATCAGGTGTTAAGCCATAGATCAATGGTTGTTAAGATCAAGGAGAGTATGAACCATCAGATCACTCTATGGCGGGAACATATCGTGACCGTCAGATTTCCTAACTACAAATGCATACTAATGCATACTAAAGAAACACACTATAAAAGACACTTTTACCTAACGACACAATAGACCAAGTAGATCTTACTAACTCCTAAGTGTCTAAATATCCTAACAAACAATTCCTCTTTGTATCCCACCTTGTGGAATCACAAAACCTTAACATTGAAATCCTTGGGTTCCTGTCCTTGGCTTATTTTTCTGCTCGCAATGATTTGTGGAAGGTTCAACATCATTATACATATAATAGATGAATGAATAAGTAGTCTTTGAGGCAATGTTGAGTAGCAACACCATGTCCATTACACAATGAAAAGAATGGTAATGCTCTTTGTCATGTGAGACACAATGAAAAGAAGGGTAATTCTCTGAAAGCATATTATAAAATGATTGACATGGCCATTTCCAACCCCTCATGTTTAACCCTTAAAAATTATATTGCATCTTCCCAAAAATTTCTTTTTGCATGTTGCACCAAGTTTAAAGTTCGCACATTGCTTGGAAAAATATGCTTGCCACATGTCACATGTCACAAGACTTTCAAAGTTGCATATATCATGTCACAAGATTTTGGAAGTTGCATATTGCATATTCAAGTTCTATTTGTTGACTAGAGTCCATAGCCCAAGCACAAGGCACCAGGTCTTGATTGCATTCTCATGTCTTGAATCAAGGAGTAGTGAATCAATATATACCAAGTCTTATAAGAGAAGTTGAAATTATCATTAAGTGTATAACAAAATTACATTCACAGATATATACAAGCCATAGAAATAGCCTTGTGTATATTATCAGATGAAAAAGTACCCATAATGTCAATGCAATATATGCATCATTACATGTTCAACTATATAATGTACATCTAAGTGTCTTATAAAATTATTACATGACATCATGAATTTCTTTTAGTCTTCTTTTGTGCTTTCCAGTTCTTAAGCAATTCATCCATCTCCATGTCTTCGTTTACTGGGTGCTCTTCAGTAGTTGATGTTGTTTCAGTCCTTTCAAGATGAGTGCGTCAGGTCTTGTATCGATGGCGTGGATGCTGCTATGAGGGGACATCACCTAAAAAAATAAAAAATATTAAATTTATATGACCAATTTTTAAATATCATTGAAGTAGTTCATTAATATTAAAAAAAAACTCAGCAATGCAATTATTTACTTGGTCCTCTAGTCGGCACTATTGGAATGGCTACCGGCCTATTCACCTGATCTTTAGGTTAAGGAGGATCATCTATGACATTATCTGCCATTGAAATGTCAAAATTTATAAGTACAAAATTATTAAGTATATGATTAATATATAGACATTTTACTGTCGTGGGCCTCAGTCACAAGAACATCTTGGGGATGCACCTTACTGGGATGGGGCTGCTGGGGAGCACCATGATCTTCTAGATGTGTTGCACTATCAATGCTCTTTTCTCCAGTACTAATGGTTTCTTTGATAGTGCTACTCCCCTGATTAAAACAAAGTAAGACATTAAATTATGGACGATATCAAACATTTACGTATTTTATAAGTAACAAAAGGTTAATGTGGACTGATTTTTATTTACCTTATCCCGCAAATTGGATCTTGCAGTCTGCCCCATGATTTTCCTATGATCAACCATGGTTTTATAACTGTACTTGTAACCAAGTTGGAGGTCTTCCTTCATGGTTTCAATTCCGAAGTCGTTGCCCTACATTGCATAAGGGTATGGGCTTTTAATGTTTTTGGCTACAAATACCTTAAAGTTGTAAGGTGATACAAATAATATTCTTAATATGTTTGGGTACTTATGATTTGTGATTGTAACCTCGAGTAGCCTCCCTGGCCTAAATTATGTTGGCCATGTTTGGTGATCCTTGCTTTGGTTTCCTTCAAAGTGTCAGGAAACCTATCATCAAAATTTTCAAGTATGTTATATATAGCCACACTTTTATTTAGATCTAAATAAAAATAAAGATGGTATTGAATTCAAAAAAATGTAATTTACCTTGGTGTACCAGTTATTTGTTCTCCTGATTTTTTCAAAATCTTCTCTTTTGAATCATCAATGATCGCCTTCCACTCCTTCTCTGGAATTGAGGGAGGACGCTCATACCTAGGATTTCCTTCCAAGTTTAGTCTATAAACATCCCGCGTATATTTTAAATATTCACCCGTTGAAGATGTGACCGCTTTTTTATTGAACGTGTTTACACGAAAGAGGCCTTCAAGATAATTCATAAGTTCCTTTTTGAGGTCGGAATTCTGGCAATTCCACCCCATGTGTAAGGTTGCCCAAAAAATAGACAAGGTCTTGCTCTCTAGGTGCCTATAAAAAAGGTCGTTTCCTACACACAAAAAGATATGATCATTAATTTAAAATTAATAATGTAGATGATTTATGTATGAGGACAACATTAAACGATTAAAATATGAATTAAAACTACCTGGGAGTCTTGATTGTTTTAATGGAAGTCCATTATCGTCGACCAAAAATGTGCATGGAAGGGTCCTCGTGCTTGTCACACGTCTAGCTCCAGGAAATGCAACCATCTCAACCACATCACTATGATCCTCATCTCTGCCACCATCTCTAGACTCTGATCGAGGTGTGGATGCCTGGCGGTGCATGTCATGGATCCTATTTAAATTAGGTGTGGAAGATGGAGAAGTAAATAGTTCTCTAGCAGCTGTATGACCGCCCGCATCAGGACTCTGTAGCGTCTATGTAGTGCCACTACTACCAACACCGGGCTTAACAGGATTCAAAAATTCCTTTATAAAAAAGAAAATGTATTTTCGTGAGATAATGTAAAAGTTAAAGAACAAAGTATCATAATTGAACATATGAGTGCATTAAAAAAAAACACTTTAAATTATGGTTATTATCTTATATGTGTTAAGTTGTGACATAAGGAGCTTGATCTTTACTTTGACGTCGGGAGTTTGTTATGGATAATCTAACAATCTAACAAGTTCCTTGTTAGATTTAATGATCTTTTTTTTTAATAAGAGCATCGGATCAACGCATGAATAAAACCCCTCCTTATTGGTGGAATCATGATCCACATGGCCTGCGGACTACATATAATTTCAGCAAAAACAATGTTATTTCAATAAAATTATATAAGCAAATAATAAAAACAACGTAAAATGAAAGTGGAAATTGATAATCATTTACATGTTCTACGGTTGGCCCTTTTCCACAATCATCCTACCACATTATAATATAATTAGAACCCCCAAATATTTAAAAAATTGTTAATGATGACAAAAAAATAATGTTAAAGATAATATTTACAACAATGTTAAAGATAATAATAAAATATAATGCAATAAATATAGGTTTCTTAAAGAGATGTTGGATAAGAACCTGCACACTATTATTCAATTTTTCTATTCGATTCAAATGGTAATCCACTAATAACTCTTCCCTGGGAGCTATCTTTTTTATTGTGCACAAGACTACCTGATTCTCTTCACGTCCCTCATATATGCAATTCGGTTGTTTGTTTGTTATCTCGGGTCCTGTGTTTTTTATAAACCTTGTGATATTGCCAGAAGATTTAGGCCTTCCATCAATATAGATAGATGCTCCTTTATTTTTATCCTTGTTTATTAGTTATATATAATTTGTGGCAGGTGCATATCTCTGCATACTTCGCATGTATCGGACCAACCACATCCAATCGTTATAATTGTAACATGGTTCGACATAGTCCATAAATTTAGTTATTGTATTGTATTTTACAATTATTCCATCCATGGAAAATAGCCCCAAGCCACGCAGGGAGGATGGTGCAATGCGATATGTCCTATTGTTGAAAACGAAGTCAACATCTATAGGAGGTAGTTCCTTAGGTACCCATTATTTCACCAGATTCTTATACCTGAGTGGAACATTTATGTCCCCTATTCTCTCATCATCATAAGAGCATGATCCTCCTTCGGCAAGAAAAAATTTCATGCGTCTACAAAATTTTATTCTAACTTTTTCACCTTTGGTCCTTGTTTTCTTATCATATCTACTAGATGCAGTTGCATTTCCGACCTCTATTTGTCCTAATCTTTCATCACTCGATGAAGAAATATTTGAAAGGTACCTGTTTGGTTGTACCTTTAGTTGCATGTGCATGTGTTGTTAGTTAGTAGTCCATCATCATATTCAGAGTTCTAAATAAAAAAATATATATCTTTAGTTTTGGATGCACAATTAGACTAGGGTGCAATTACCAATATTAGTGATCAACCACCTAATTTAATGTGATATCCCTCTTGATTTTGGACATATTAATGTGATAACACTAAGGACATGATAAATTTATCATATGGATCTAAGAAAAAATAATAGTAAGGTTGTTGTTTGTTGGATTTGTGAAAATTAGAATTATTATAAGAAATGTCCATTGAAGATGAGGTTCAATGCTATGGAGTAAGAAATCCAACCATCATTTGGTGTGTTGCAAATCTTGGGTGCTTTAGTTGGCAATATGTCTAAGGAAAGCCAAGAGTAGAACTATACAAATATTACTTTTGTTCGATACAAGAGTAGAAGTATAGAAATATTAGTTTTGTTCAAGCCAAGATTAGAACTATACAGATATTAGTTTTGTTCAATCCAAGTTGAAGAATAAATTAGTTATGGAGATAAGAATAAGATAAGAATAACATTCCCCATTGACCTTGTGTAAACCATTCCATTTGGTGTTTGTTGCACTAAGTGTAAAGAACAATGTTGGAGAATTATAAGGTGTAAGTTAGGTATGAGCTATTTGTTACCTCTTTATTACCTTTTATTTTAATTGTATCCATATTTTGTATTGATCAAATGAGGAATTAACCCAAAATTGATGCCATTAGACACAAACTCAATCCTAAGGCCAACTAAGGAGAAAAAACAACACACTCTAATTAATCTAGGAGTAAAGCATGCAAACAAACCTTCTCACAAAGAAGCGCTAGTTAGTGATGGAATCCAACATCATAGAATCGATGAGCGAAGGGGCTGAGTTTCGATGGATGGGAAAGTTACATTGACAACCTGATTAATGAACTAACACCCTGGTGCAAGTTACCTCACTGAGCAGTGGGCAACCCTCCAAGGAGTCTGAGTGAGTCTAGCCAACGTCGATCCCAGGTACAACACCACCTTCCCTGTGCTATCACCTTGTGTAGGAAGTCTAAAATATTATGGCCTCTATGGTACCACCTACTATACCAAAGAAGAGGGGGGACAGTGGACATTCGACATGAAGACCAACAAAGAAGGGTTGATTACTCAGAGGGCCCCAATGCGACCTCGCGATTGACCCTTGTGTTAGAAGGGCTTCCCAAATTAGGTGATATAACAATTGGATTTCACTCCCTAACTCAAGGCTTTATGTTTGTTTAGAATCTTTGGAAATTTATTCTCACAATCCTATTCCAAATCTCTACACCTAAGCTAATATGGGTTTGAAGAGCCCTAGACAAGTTGCTCGATAAATTTTAATTAGCGCTTGATTTTAATTGTTGTTACTCAAAGGAGTGGTCATGAAACTGATGGCGTTTTGACTCGACTCTTTAAACCATGCAAGAGGAAAATGAAATGAAAGAAATTCAACTTCGATGAAAACTATCTATGGGAAGGAGAAAGAGGTTTTAAGAAAAGAAATAATTTCTTAATAGATTACTATGTGTGCATTACTGCAAAATGACCCGATTTTTAAAAATATCATGAAAATGTCATAGTTCACTTAGTAAACCTATACAACATTGAATCAAATGTCATCATTTCTAACATAGTAAACTTTTATGATTATAGAGACCACCATTCACATATTGAAGACTCATAAGGACTCCTTCATCCCCTCTCTTCTCTACCTCCCTACTTTGTTCCGCCACTTTAAATTTCATTTTAATCCTAAGAAATTAAGCAAGAGATCAGGGGTATGTTTGATGATGTTTACCTGGTGTTCAAGGTTTTCCACAATTTGGGCTAGCATGTTGTTAGCTTTTGGTAGTTAACAATAAGTAGAGTGTGGGCACTTTTGAACCTTCTACTTCATTTGTACTTTTCCAACAGTTTAGCTCTAGTAATCTCAATTGAGAGAGGCTTAGAAGTTTGTTGTTTCCTTGCATGTTGGTAATATGATTAATGTTGCATGCCACAACATCAATGGTTGAAATTTTGAAGTGAGAGGTCATCTTCCAACATGGCAAAGAATGATCAAATAAATGATTATCGATCCCATTTAATTCACCCTTACTATATTTTCATGCAATCATTTGATTAATCATTTCTAACCTTTGATGAGGACAATTTCGGGAGCATAATTTCCTGATTATAATTTTGGGAGTATATTTAGTAAATTATTATTTACCTGGTGCAAGGTTTGGCAGAGACTGATTCATATGTGAATCATGGATGGTGCTTTTGTGGTGAATTGCAGAAAATCTATCCTTTGGCCATATTGAATTTGAAAATTAGTAAGTTTCATGGTTTGTTGGCTGTAATGTTTGGTAGTAATGGTAAATTCGAAACACTGAGACATGGGATGCCATCAAACAATAAATCTTACTTGCATAAAAGCTTAAAGGTTGATTGTTGTAATCAAACTTTATGTCCCACTATCCTCATTTGCTAGAAGATAATCTGGGGTTATTTCATTGGTCTATGCTTTTAATTTTCATCATTGCTTGAGATAGATAAGTATCATCGAAATTCTGTATTTTTGCTCATATGGAATCCTTAAAGATGGGGGTTTCCAATCTGTTGATGGTTGTTTCTCCCAATTGTTCTTCTTCCTTTCAAAGTTGTGAAATGTGGGAATCAAGACAAAATAAGCATCAATCCTATTTCTTTGCAGTATTCCAATCTGGCATAGATAATATTTTATGTCACTCTTTCTTCAACATGGTACTGTATAAATCCTCAACTTTTTATCAATAGATCAAAGAAAGATTTTTTTTTTCTTCTAATGACTAAATTTCCAACTAGTGTGGAAGCATTTGGACAATAAAGAAGAGTCAAAACATTTTATGGGGCATACATTTGTATTCCTGTTGGTGTGGAAACATTTGGGCAACACATGAGAGTCAAAAACGTTTTTTTTTAACATATATTCTAAAGTCATATGCATGGCATTGTTTGGGCAACAATGGCAATGCAAAAACATTTTTTTTTTAATTAATGCAAAACTTAGTGCATGCTATCCACCATTTTGTCTAAAAAAAATAGTGAAGTTTCTAGGAGATGGCGATATATAATCGAAATTCCCCCCCCTGCAGTGAATAGTTGCAAGAAGAAGAGGACCTTGGGGAGATCCCAAAAGAAGATTGGAAGTAATGTCAGCCCATCAGTATCTTTGGATGCCCATAACATAAGCAGATTTAAAAATGTGGGTCCATTGAACTGGTTGATTATGAAGATGAAGCATACATGCATGCTCAAGGGAGCAAGACCTACATTGTACATAGAGAAGAAATATGTAAGGATGCCTCAATGTCTCAGATTTGTAGTGTGAGGAAATGGTATGGCCCCAAGTTTGCAGAAAAAGAAGAAGAGAGTCAGGCTGCGAAGGTTGTCACGTACAAATAAGGATGAAGAGCCTCTAAAGAAACTTATTTTGCCTGGAATGGTGGGAGAAATGAGTAATGATATTACCAAGTATTGGTGTCAGCAATATCAATTTTTTTGAGGTTTGATGAAGGCATTAAACCAGATGAGTATGCACCAAATATTGTCATTTTTTGGGGGGCACAAAATGTGGATCTGGATCAACTTGTTGAGCTGTCGTGGCTTTCCAGTCTTCCTCTTGCAGTTGGAACTTGAGATTGAGAAGGATTGTGTAAATGGTAGATTGAAGGCCATCACTTCTCTCTTTGGGGATATCTCATTACCTACTAGAATTTGACATGAATGATGCAAACATGTGATACTAAGAATGGCTCTGTATTGATTCTAGGTCCGTGAAGGCGAGAAGATATGGAAATGTATTCTCTTTCAGGAAAAATGAATTCAAAAGATTGTCTACGGATGATAATGAAGTATACTCCATGAATTATTAATGGCTATTGGAAATTTTGTTTCTTGTTGGGAGTTATTAGTTATGAAACTATAATAAGTATCTAAAGAAAAGTTTAGGATATGTTTCAGGTCCATTCTACAATCTTGAAATTTTGGATGTAAATTGAAGCCTTCTATGATCCTACCATGATAATAATAATAACTAGAGTATCAGGCACATTGGTCCACTATGTAGTGTTGGGGTTCCATATCCCAAGAAAATTTCATGCAACCATGCTGGAACAATGATTTAAGATTGGAATGATTTATAGGTTTAAACAAGGTTTAGTCAATCTTCCTTTATCCGATAATGAGACTTGCATTGTGGAACTATTTGTCACATGTGAACTTATCTAATTCTCCCATGACTTGAGGATAAAGTTGGAATGATTTGAGGAGGGTTGTTACACCTTGAACACCTCATCCATGACACTTTTGGAGCTGATTTGAAGGGTTCATCCACTTTTGAGGGGTCTTACTGATGATTTATGGAGATTTTTCACCTTGGAGATCTATGTGTCCACCTTAGAAGATACTTAAAAGACTTTACTTGCATACTTTGAAGAGTTTGTTGAGGATATACCCCTTTGGAGGCCTTTGGATGCTATAAATTACACTTTGGATTCACCTTCTTCCTTCATTAAGGGAGACATTACACTCTCTTGGGGCCTTTTCACTTGGATCTTTGTACATGTGGTTTGACCACCTCATTTTTATTGTATTTTTACTTGGTAGATGGAGGAAGTAATATTTTATCCCTCCCTAGGCTAGATATAAGTATCTCACATGAGACATTGCTATAGGCTATATATAAGGATCTCACATGAGACATTGCTATTTTATTGTAAATGAAGTTGAGAGAGTCTTCCAATTGCTATTTGAGAGAGTCTTCCAACAATTTTAAGAGGGGAAATCAAGGATTTTCATCACTATAAAAAAATATTTTGTGGAGTGGGGGTTGATTTCCATTTATGGTTTTCGGATTCCCATGTATGTTCTAAATTTCCAACATGTAATTATTTTATGTTTACAAGATCTATGCAAGAGTTTGTTGTGTGCATAGTGTGTCTCTTGTTGCTGATTTTTCCCTAGAGATTGAACGATTTTCTAGGTCCGATTATTTTTAGAAGCATTCTTTAGTGTTTATTTGGTTTTGTTTTTTTTCCCCAGGTTTGATAAATCAACCCTTTCAGTGTATAACACTTTTTTCAAACCTCGCTAGAGGAGTTACAATGCAGTCGCACAAAGGCAGTGAGGGAATTTTATGGTTCATAGGAATATAATCAATCTCAGAGGTCCCCTGAAGCTGTCTAGAGTCTAGGAGAGGGTGATAATTAATAACTAGTGGAGGAGGAAAGAGTGGTAAGGACTCAAGAGTTGAAAGCTAGAAGGAAGGGAAATAAATGCATTAAGCTTCTAAAAGGAAATCATGAATTGTTCCTTGGGGTGGATATCACAATGGAGTAGGTTGTGGGAATGATAAGTAGAACCCTAACAGGTCATTTCTATGGAAGGGAAGGAAGGGAAGGAAGTGCATTAAGTTGCTAAAAGGAAATCCTCAATTGGTCCTTGGGGTGGATGTCACAATGGAGTGGGTTGTCAAAATGATAAGTAGAGCCCAGACAAGTCGTTCCTATGGAAGGTTCATATTGAAGAAAAACCTATTCAGTTGGATAGAGAGATCTTGGACCTAAATGTTAGGATACTCACATGGTTTCCACACATTAGTAAAAGGTTGGTTAGTTTTCAATTGTCAATTCAAAGTGGACACCATTCTAGTTTTATTGTCGAAATGGTGTTGTGGTACAACCTCAATGATATTGAAAAAATGGATGTCAAAACTTGATCCAAGAATGGAAAGGGTTACCAAACACTACATCTGGGTTAAAATGCCCATATTGGCATTGGAACTATGGTTTGTCAAAGCCTTCAATACCATAGGCGACATGTTTGAGCAATTCAAAACATCCCATATGTGCATTGTAGCCAAAATTTTAGTTGCGTTGGATGTCAAGGAAGGGTCGGTGAAGGAGATTGAGATCATGGTGGGGAATTGTATCTACATTCAAGCATTGGAAGACAAGAAGGAAGAAAAAAAATCTATGCATATTGAACTTGACGCTGGATGAATAGCATGAAATGTAAGAAACGTTGAACTTGACATTGGATCTCACATGAGACATTGCTATTTTAAAATTGTTGGATAACACTTAGGGTACTCACCATTCTTTCTTCCCTCATGTGTGCCTTCATGTGCTCCCCATTCTCCTCACAGACTCACCCTCCTGCACCCTCATATTCTCCCCTTTCTCCTGGTAGAATGACCCTTGTGTGCCCTCACGTGCTCCTGATCTTCTCGCAAACTACCCTTTCTCCTCTCCTCACAGACTAACCTTTCTGCTTGCAGAGGTTGCGTGCACACTCTATTCACACGGGGTATGGATTAGTGCACAGTATAGGATGCAGACGGGGTATGGATCAGGGATATGCATACACAAAAGGGGGGGATTTGTTTTTGTTAAAAGGGTTTTGGTTTAGTTTTTTATTTATTTCTTCATTAT
>ML779993.1:564441-590144 GCA_009831015.1 Picea engelmannii
ACTGAATCAAAAAAACATAATTCACCAATATTAAATATTAGTTATAATGTACAATATGCAGGTAATTATAAATATTTATAATTTATGAAATAAATTATATTAATATATTAATGAGTATGATCATATACACAAAAAATGAAACTGTATTATTAATATAAATTTTCACAATTATTAATATATTACCTCTCATTTTTTTCATTCTACATTTCCCCAATAGATGCTCCTGATGTTCAAATTTTTTGATGGAGTTCACATCCCAAATGCGATCCACTGCATGCATAGTTGGCACTACTAATTTAGGAAGATAATGACTAATATACACCATGGATTGATATACCATATATCCCTCCACCATAGAACCCTCAGGACATGCTCTTTGTCTAACCAACACCTTCAATTATTTCAAGTGCCTCTACACTATCCACATTGACCTTGTGTGAACAATTCCACAAATTTCAATCTCCTCAACTTGGTGTATGAGGTAGTGTTATGCATTGAAAAATGTAGGAGGTATATACTTTTTCATTTCACACATTAAATGAGGAATTTCTCTCTTCCAATACTTTATATTATGTTCGTGGATTTCTTTCAATGACAACCATCTACATGAGATCATGACACAAGAAAATAACATGTTTCAACATAACATAATATAATATATTACATTACAAGTAAAACAGGTGTCATTAAGTACAACAATAATTTGAAAGAACATTTTGCATATAAATCACAACTACGTCTTACCTCATGTATTTTCCAAGATCATATATAACTTGTTTGACATTCTTGTCAAAGTCGTTTGGGAGAGATAGCAGTAGAACATACTGTAACAACAAAATGAATCGTTATTTTTTTCGACCAAAGTAGACAAGAAAAAATAAAAATAAATAAAATATCTATAAGGCCAATATATATAAATATGTATACCAAAATTATTAACTTAATGAAGGTATGCCAATCATGTGTTTTTACCCCCACGAAATTCACCTTTCTTCGTTAAGATATTTTTTATGTTTGAAGCAAAACCCGTAGGAAATTTAATTATTTGAATGACCTCTTTTACATCATTGCTTTGTTGATATGTTAATAACCATGGAAGGTTATTTCGGTCTAGTACTCCATTTGATCTATTTGAATGTTGGGTCACACTTCGCATTGCATGATTGGCTTCTTGAATGTCCGTACAAATTTTGACAATTTTTTCTTTGTCCCTCCTACCATCTATGGTTCACCATAACGTTTCAGTCATATTCTTCCCGATATGCATTGTATCAAACAAATGAGTTATTTTTAGCTCCTCATAGTAGGGCAACCTCATGAATTGAGCTGGATAAGATTTCATTTCTCATGGAAGCCCATTATTAATACCTTCATGATGATTGCGGCCTTCATGAAGCATAAAAGAAATCACAAAAATAATTATCAAATACCATAAAATAAATTCAATGATTAAAATAAACATTCAAAACATTACATGATCTACGATACATTATGAAATTGAGTACCTTGACGGTTTCTATTATATTCCAACCTCCATAGGTGAGGTGTCATTCTTTGTGGCTTTAAACCAGTCTCTTCTTTCCCATTGAAAAGATGTTTTTCAGTAGTACGATACCTATGGTTCTTAGGAAGAAGGTGCCTATACTCATCAAACACCATCTTTCCTAAACTTTTTGAATGATGATAATTCATCTTAGGGCCACAAACTGGACATGCAAATTTACCCTTTGTTTGAATACCTGCAACAAATGGATTAATGTCAATTATACAATGAGATTATTTAAAAATTAAACATGCACCATGGTAACATTAAAATATTATATAGTATTAAAGAGAAATATTAGAATGCTACATACCACAAAAATGTGTTAGTCCAGGGGCATCATGAATTGTCCATAAAAGTATTCCATAGAATTTAAATTTCTTCTCCCTAATTGGTTTACATATGTCATACATTGTGATGCCAACCCA
The DNA here is from genome assembly GCA_009831015.1 of Picea engelmannii. NCBI lineage: Eukaryota > Viridiplantae > Streptophyta > Pinopsida > Pinales > Pinaceae > Picea > Picea engelmannii. The sequence continues at coordinate 566,413 of ML779993.1, forward strand.
TAAATTTAGTAGCTCATGGATAAGAGGCTCGATATATACATTCATATCTTTAACCTGATACTTACCTAATTTTTTGAAATTACACATAATTACTATACGAATGATATCATGTAATATATATAATTAAATAAATAAACAAAAGATATTATGCAAAAATTGAAACAAATGAAAATGTTAAATTCAAAAAACTAATGTAAACAAATACCTGGAACAATCATTGTCAAAATTATGTGCTCCTTAATTCATCTCAGTCCTGGGGTCGAAACCCTAGCACTATGAAATGACACCTCTACGTACAGACTACATGAACGGGACGAGCCACCGTGTTACCTATCGCTTGTTACGGTCTGGCATAGATAGCACCTTGGTCTGATCTGTTAGAATGAACCCGGAAGAGGTGGGGAAGACCCCCTCATACAACAAAGTTACGACCAATGGTAGGACAGGAACAAGAGCCAAGCGGCCCTCATTCGAGCCTTCGTTGCAGCTATGTGACCAACTCCTTACGAGAGAAAAAGGGCTCAAGAAAGAGATGGATGTGGAAGCAGGAATGTCCCATCCAAAAGAATCTCATGGTTGGGAGCCTAGAAAATGCATCCCACAATCCGATAAACCACCGAGATATCTCATAAGCTCAACAAGAGTGGGTGAACACACACAGTTTATGCGAGAGCATGCTCTCATATAAGTTAAGTTTATGGGACTATGGCCATCTGAACGTGAGCTAACCCGATGGATTAAGCACTGGTGGAACCCTAAAGGGGATTACGAGGTTCAGCTCAGCTCAAAGGGTTTTTTCACAATCATCCTATACAATCTAGAAGACAAGGACAAAATCTTTGAGAATGGGCCATACTTCTACAACTCAGTAGGGCTATTCCTGTGCTTTTGGACGGAAAGATTTAGCCCAGACAAGAATGAATTCACAATGGCTCCAGTGTGGATCTGATTATAATCTTTTCCACAAGAGTTTTGGTTGGAGAAAATCCTTATGGGAATCAGAAACACAATGGGTCATTATGTCAAAACATCGGAAGCCACAAAGCAGAGGAAATACACTTCTTATCCCCAAATTTGCGTTTATATGAACATCTCTAAGGCTCTCCCAGGATCTGTAACTTTGGAATATCAAGACGAGGACTGGAAACAAATGCTAGATTACAAACACATTCCTTTCCTATGTAGGATATGCCATGAACATGGCCACCTCTTCAGAGATTGTCCTCTAAATATCCAAGCATCGAAGGCTAGCGATGCTAAGCACAAGGATGGATTCACCACTGTCATAGGTAGAAAAAAAAATCTTCCAAGGAAGCAAAATCTAGAACCACGCCCCAAGATCTTGACAAAAAACTCTTATGAGATTCTTAACCACTTGTCGGTAAACAAAGAAATTCAAGATCTGCATAAAGAGAAACAACAAGAGAAAGGAAAGAGCCAAGCCACACCTTCCTCTGTCAAAAATCGTGAGGCCAACCTAGAAGAGGGGGGAGATGTAGATGGGGATACCCAGATGCAGTTGGATGATAGGTTTATTGCAGGCATTGACCTAGAAAAACTTGAGGAAGCTCTCAACCAAAAGGATCTGCAAGCCCTCCCTGAAGAACAACTTCGAAAGGTACATAAAGTCTTTCTTGACTCCACAACAGGATCCAGAACAAGACTAGGCATAGCCACAGATCCAAGTTCAGATTCAAAGAGGCTACTGTGAGAGAACAAAAGAAGGGGACGAAAATCACCCCAACAACTCATTAAGGAGGCAGGAAATCTCATGCTCAACTCGGGGCAGATCCAAAATCTCTCGGAGGGATACCTCCACCCAACACCCCAAGCATTATGATGAAGATCATCACTTGGAACATCAAGGGACTCAATGGTCGATCCAAAAAAAGGATCCTCTGAGATTTCATCAGAGAAGAAAATCTAGATATCCTTTTGTTACAAGAAACAAAATGTGTTAGTACAGAGGTAGAAACCATCTTCCAGTGCATTTGGAGGGGTTGTGAGTCCATACATACTGACTCAACCGAAGCTTCAGGAGGAATGGCCATTCTCTGGAACCCCAACAATATCACTCTAAGAAGACCTTTTTCCACTATAGACACACTCACAACCAACTTCGAGATCACAATATCGACGCAGGAGGGTGACATTACAAATTTCTATGGACCTCAAATCCAACAAGAAAAAGACAGACTCATGAAGCAGATAACCCACATCAAAACTTTGTTGATCAAGCCCAACTAGATTTTAGGGGGCGACTTCAATATGATCCTGTCGCTGGAAGAGAAAAAAGGAGGAACTAAGCAACTGGAACTAGATAGTGGTAAGTTCAAAACCCTCATAGATCAACTAAAGCTAGTAGACATTGAAAATCACAATGGCATATTCACCTGGTCCAACCGTAGATTAGGGCACCAACAAGTAGCTTGTCGTTTGGATCATTTCCTTGTAGCGGAAGAATTAATAGAAGTAGACCCGAATATGGAAAGTCTCATTCTCTTAAAAGAAGGATTGGACCACTGGCCAGTGGCCTTTTTACTAGAGACTAGGGCAACTCCCAAGTACAAACCCTTTCGATTTGAGAAATTATGGCTATCTCACCCTGACTTTCATCAACTTGCAAAATCCTAGTGGGCCCAGGAATAAATAGATCATGGTACGTGCATGTACAAATTCCAGCAGTGCCTTAAAAACTTCAAGAACTCACTGAAGCACTGGAACAAACACACCTTTGGAAATATATTCCAAATCATGCAGGACATAGAAAACAAACTAGCAGAGCTGCAGAAAAATTTCATCTCAGGGACCAGAACTACTGATTTAATGAAAGAGGAGGAGGAGCTCCAAGCACATCTAGAGGAAAGGAAAAAACAAGAGGAAATTTTGTGGAGACAGAAATCCAGGGTCCAATGGCTCAAAGAGGAAGAAAATAACACCAAGTTCTTCCAGAGAGATATGGTGCATCGTCATTACATAAACAAAATCACTCACTTGGGGGATGCCCAGGGAAATCCTATAAGACAACACACCCAAATTGTTGAGGAACTCAACAACTACTACAAAGATCTCCTAACAGAAACTAATGAGGATAGAACGACAACAATCTAGCGGGTAACGAACCACATACCCCCTCTTGTGACTCTAGAACAAAATGAAGATTTGATGAGACCCATCACTCAAGATGAAGTGGACCAAGAAGTGCAAGAAATTCCCTTGGGGAAAGCCCCTAGCCCAAATGGCTTCACCACCGACTTCTTTCACCACTGTTGGGATTTAATCAGGGAAGAGGTTTGGCAGGTAATTGAGGAATCCCGAACCTCAGGTCAATTCCTCTCTTCTCTCAATGCCACCTTTCTTACCCTTATTTTGAAAGAGGAGCGGGTCACTCATCCCAAACAGTACAGACCAATTCTCTCTGCAACGTCATCTACAAAATCATTACAAAGGTGATTGCAAAATGCCTAAAGCCAATTCTGTCATTTTTCATATCCAGGGAACAAGATGTCTATGTGGAGGGGATACAAATTATGGACAACGTTATTCTGGCTCATGAGGTTATCCACTCCCTCAAGACAACTAAAATCCCAGGTATTCTCATCAAACTAGATCTCTCAAAATCTTTTGATGGAGTCAATTGGCAGTACCTTCGCTCCATTTTAGAATCTTTTGGATTTGATCATCATTGGGTAAAATGGATCATAAATCTTACCTCCTCAACCTTCTTCTCCATTCTTGTTAATGGGGTTCCTTCCCAACCATTCTCCCCCTCTAAAGGAATCAGACAAGGAGACCCCCTATCGCCTTTTCTGTTTGTGCTCATGGCAGAAGGCTTAGGGCATTACATCAAGACAGCAATCCTGGAAGGCTCACTCAAGGGCTTACCCTTGCACAAAATCCAACTGGCACCCTTGCATAGTCAATTTGTGGATGACACCCTCCTCTTGAACATTCCAACTGCAAGAGATGCCCACAAACTCAACTCCATCCTCTCTGACTTCGCAGAGACCTCAGGCATGACCCTCAACCTAAACAAGTCCAAACTCTACTTTTTCAACACTCTGATAGCGGTCCAAAATCATATCTCCAGACTCCTGGGTATACCCAAGAGCTCCCTTCCATCCAACTACCTAGGCATTCCCATAACTGGTGCATTAGCAATATCAATCTCTTGGGACAGTCTGTTTCTTTCCATTTCTAACAGGTTGAATAACTAGACCTTTCAGCCCCTCAACATTGCAGCCAAATTAGTCCTGCTCAAATCATTTTTTCATACTTTTCCTACCTACCTCTTCATAGCCTTGGCAGCACCCAAGTAGGTCATCAAAGCCATCAGGAACCTTCAACGCAACTTCCTTTGGCATGGGCACCAACCTAATAAGAAATGGGCGCTAGTAGGATGTGACAAGCTATGTGCGCCCAAAAATATGGGAGGGTTGGGTCTTCGTGATCCAGGAAAACTCAACCAAGTCATGGGAGCCAAAATGTCTTGGAAATGACTGAAGACCCCAATGACTTTATGGGTTAATATCTGGAAACAAAAGTATGCTCCACTCACACGAGCAGACCAAATAATTAGACACAATGACCAAATGCAGGGATCCAATATATGGAACACAACCTGGAAAAACAAAAGTTTAGTGCAAAAAAATTCCTTCTGGGAGATTTGATATGGAGAAAGTGCATTGTTCTAGCAGGACTCGTGGCAAAAAAAAAAAACTTTAAGTGAATTGGAAGATCTCAACCCCCTCAGGCAGGCACTAAACCAGGCAATGTTTTCAAGGGTGAAAGATCTTTGTAAAACTGTAGACCAAAGGTTGTTGTGGAGTCAATGGAGAACACCTACTTAGGATCTACTGGTCCTAGAAGACATAGACCTACAGGCTTGGCAACACTATGCAAGTCATAGGAAAATCCCCAATCGAGAAGGCCCATACATTCTCAAATGGGGGCACTCCACCACTGGTAACTTTTTAGTCAAAGAAGCCTACTATCTATAAGGAAATTATCAGAATCAAGATAAGGGGGACATATGGAACAAGGTATGGAGACCCTCACTCTGGCCCAAGGTATCCACCTTTCTTTGGCTCATAGTGGACAAACGTATCCTAACTTGGGATAACATCAGGAAAAGGGGCTTCATAGGACCCTCAATATGCAACTTATGTCAACAATAAGAGGAAACGATGGAAAATCTCTTCAACAGATGCCCCTTCAGCCAGTGGATTTGGGATCAAGGATCTCAAGTCATGCGCAGATCAAACTGAGACAGGACTAGCATCAACAACACAATAGAAAATTGGGACTCACTCTCCTATAAAAATCCTATTCTTGCACTCATCTGGCAACTACTTCTGGTATTCACTCTTTGGCAAATTTGGAAGGAAAGAAAAAAATGAATATTTCACTCCAAGGCCTCTACACCAACCCTAAATTGGGAGAAAATTGTCATGCTCATCAAGGAAACAATCAGAAGCAAGCCTTGGAAACCGAAGGATCCAAAATGCACATCGGAGGAGGAATGCATTTTTCAGAACTGGCAGCCTAGATTGACTAATCACCTTGAGGTAACTACACCCAAACACCAAAACGGTAGCTCAACCACCTGGTCCCCTCCTCTAATCGGATTCATAAAGATCAACTTTTATGGGGCTTCAAAAGGGAATACGGGACCAATGGTTTTTGGAGCGACACTTAGAAACTCTAATTGCGAGATCCTCTACCTTGTAGAAGGATACTTGGGGGAAAGCATAAACAATGCGGCAGAGCTCATTGGCTTTTTACAAGGTCTCCAAGCAACAATCTATAAACACTCCCATAAGATTATCCTGGAGCGGGATTCACAAATTTTCATTCAGCTAATTACCAAGATTCTCCATGGGGAAGACTCTATCACCCAGTTGGAGACTCTTAGGGATGCAGGAGGGATTCAGAGCCCTTCTCAGGACCAACCTCAACATCACACCCTCTCATGTGAAATGAGAGGCAAACGGGGTAGCAGATTGCCTGGCAAATGAAGGAGTAGCAACAGAAAGAGAATGTATCTAATGAGAGGCACATATTTATGAAAACTCAGAGATCTCAACCCGTTGTCATGCTCTTTCCAACAAGGAATTACTAACCCCGGATGGGATGCCACATAGTGTAGACTGGACACGTGGTGGAGAGGTTGGTAGGGCCTTAAATACAGGCCACCGGCTCCCATCTCCTCACCATTAATACGAGAGAAATCCCAAGAAGCCAAGCCCATGGGAAGAGCCCTCTCGTGTGCATGAGGAGGATAGATGCACAGGACACTAGGGGCATAGCCGTAATGGCTAATCCTGTCACGATCACCCTCATGTTTATTAGTGGTCCTGGAAGGGAGAGGATGAATTTTGAATTTGACCGGTCGAAGTCTGAGTTTTCTAAGCACTGGTGCAAGGCTAGCCACCCAGTTGATATTTTGGTCATAATTATGCTCATCTACATGCCGAGGGAAAGAGGCCAACCTCGTATAGGTGCATCCTGGAATGCTTTCGATGCTCACCAAAAGAGACAACAAAAATTCAAGAGGGTGTTGTCCATAGCTCGGACGCAGAGAGCCCAAAAACACAAAATCCCTAGGATGCCTCCCATGGCCTATGTGGAGGAGGTTTCTCTAGAAGAACCATTCGAGAATCTGTTGTAAGCCTAATTTTCATCCAACCTGCATACCTGGCCTCGGGCCCTACTATTTTCCAATTTCTTGAGCTAAGCTCTTCTCAAAATCCCCCTTTTTTGAGCTGCACATGCCCTGGCTTTCTACAACCCACGTATGCACACATCCATACACCTGCAGGCCTTTTACAACCTACGTATACTGACAAAAGCACAAAAAATGGAAATTTGTAGACGGGAAATAGAGTTTTAGGAAATTTTTAAAACCGTTTGACTACTTATGGCTTGTCATTCAACCGAATAACTACCTATAAAAGAAGGGGTAGGGGTCCCATTTAAAGGAGAAGAAGAAGAAGAGTATAGAATCTCTGCCCAAATTTATCCACCCTTTTCCCCCATTTCCTATAATTGTATTGTGAGGTTGAGTAGTGGTTGCATTGTGAAGAGGAGCCTAGGACCAGGTTCGAGGAGCAGTGCCAGCCACATATTGTAAGTTTACTCTTGTGAAGATTAATACAAAAAAGGAATACTTTTTTCATTCCACCATATTATGTGTTCAAATTGTGTATTTATTTTATGATATCGTCACATCTAACCCAACAATTAGTATATGAAATGCATGTTTGTATCTCTTTGTTTGTCCATGTGTGAATGCAGGTCAGCTTTGGGAGGAGGCTTGCAGTCAAGGAATGAGTGAAAGCGAAAGGCTCGACATCAAATGAAGTATTTAATGTAGATTTACCTAATCTTGTTTGCACCTTTGTATTGCATGAATGTGGGGTTTTGTGTTGGGAGAATAGGAGAAAGTAGAGGCCTTTAAATGGTCATTTTTTGCATGCATGATTAGAGCCCTTAAATGCTAAGACTGTAAGCGAGATTTCCCACTCACATCAGAATTGGCGACTCCACTGGGGAATCTCTAGGGTTATTTGGGGATTTTTTATTGGGTATTTCGAAACTGGTTTTACTTCCTTTTTTGAGTTTTTGCAAGAAGTCTGAGTGTTCAGGGGTTTTGGTTCTCAATACTAGTCTTCCCTTCTCTTCTTACCAAACTATTTCTTTTCTGTTTTTGAGAGTCTTAAGAGGCATACACGCCCTATAGTGGGACATCACGCATATGCACGTGCCCTACCTTTAGTCAGCCCACGTATGTACACCTGCTGATGAAGTGCTAGTTGTGTGTCTAAGAACCCAAGAAATCCTTCTCAGAAAGAGGCATTCATCCTCTCCCCTGCAGAAGCGATCCTTCTTAGGGATCTTCTGGGTCCTTCTAGGTCTCTGATTGAACAGTCCATAGTCAAGTAAAAACCTCAGTATTATCTTTGTTTCGCTATATTTTTCTTGCTTCTTTGCATCAAAGTAAGTTTTTTTTTACCTTTAAGGGGTGTTGGTGTTCAATACCAGTATCCTCTGCTGAATCTTAGCTACTTCTTTTCTTTTTTTTTAAGGATTTTAGAGGCACATGCAGCCTGCCCGCATGCACACACTCCCTACCCTTCTACAACCCATGTATGCACGCTAGTTGTTTAAGAGACAATCACGTACCTGTCCAGAAATTTTTTTGGAGGCAATCATCCTCCTCCCTATCAAGTTTTTACTTCCCAGGGTCTTTGTTGTCTAAATGCGGTCTCTATCATAGAATCTTAGCCTAGGTTTGGACTCTATTATGGATTGATTTTTCATTCAAAGTCTTCTTCTATTTATTTGTTAGGTTTTTTGATGAGATAGTGAGTTGGTCTAATCTGCCTTCTTGGTTTTCAGTATCTCCCCACGGTCAGTGGTTGGCTAGAAACGTTCCTTGTCGCTGTCTTGTCTTGGATTTTTTACCATTTTTGCTTCAGAAAAGGAGAAAGCTTCCAGCTTTAGTTTTTCTTGTTGTTTGAGGCACAATAAAAAAAAAAAAGTAGATATTTTCTTTGTTTGGTTAAGTAGTCAAGTGATTGCACAGATTATCAGGAAAAAGTTCATTTTCATAAGTTCTTGGCTGATTGACTTAGTAGAATAAGTAGCTCGTAGCTGAGTGAAACCCGGTTTTCAGTTTTCTGTCAAAAGATCTTAGAAAGAAATTTTGAAAACTTGGTTAAAGTAAAGTCTTCTTGAAGAAGTAATTTTGTTTTAAGCACTTTGCATGTTCTTCTTTTCATCTCTATAAAGCACCATTGGTTTCATTATCATCTCCTATGACTTTAAAACAAACCACTAAAATAAACGTTTAAATAAAATCTTTTAGACTTTATGTTTTGTAGGGTACACCAACAAGTCTAGGACTAAAGCCCCGATTTAAGTTGGAGAGGAAACTCTTCAAGGCTACCAAACACAAACATAAGAGTCTGATCTAGGGAGTGTTCAAAGTCCATTTATTGTGAAAAATTTTCGGGACTCCCCTCTAACACAAGGGATAAGCATGAGGTCGCGTGCGGAAAGGTAGCAGAGATAACCCCTCCAAAACTAGACCAAGCATAGTGGGGAATGCACATAGAGGGCTTGTCCTGGGATTTTGTCGTTAGCACTTGCCACAGAGATTCATGGGTCTCGAATCCGTTCGAGGTCCTCAGTTGTCTTCCAAAACACTTGCTCTCGATACCCTGGATAGTTTTCGAGCTTGATACCCTGCTCATTGCGGTCCACCCAATTATTGACTGTACCCACTTGACAACTGTTCGCAAGCTGGCAACCTAGTTGCCTATCATTCTAGGGACTTACATAGGTGACTGAGGGGGTATACCGCAATACCTAGGATAGACATCAAGCCACACTTTGCAGAGTATACCCAGAGGGTGCTTCCATATTCGAGTTTCACTTGCACTGGTAAGTTTCTCTAGTGTTGGTTGTTGTATATGTTCTTCTAACTAGCTAGTGACTGCCTGTTTTATCTCATAGGAATTTTTTGATAGAGTGTGTTTGTTTCTCAATCGGTTAGAAAGGCCTTAGTGTGTCTCTAATATTCTCACACAGTGGAGGATCAGGAGCTTCACCGGTCCCCAAGGCTTCTTGGCCTACCACCGGTCGATCTAGAGACACCCCCACCGCCACTAAAGTGGAAGCTAGACCATCAAGGGTCATTTGAAAAAACTAGGCCATGGGTAACTGTGTCCAACCCACCTTTGAGAGAAGAACATCTCATATCGAAGGAACCAACAATTACTGACCTTGGAGTGCAAGCTCTTGGTCCTAACAACCCTCCGATTATGGATCTTTCAGCGCCTATTTTCATACAAGTCTATCCTTACGACCATTTGGAAGTATCCCAAACAGATATGGAACCAAATCTCGCAACTTCTTCAAGGAATTCTCATATTCCCTCTACGGCTGCCACAACTGGAGGTGTTCCATCTCCTAACCAACCATTGCCAGTCCGGGCCACTATGGTCTCGACTGCCTCTACTTTGGGAAATGGTCCACTCCCATATTTGGCGGCGATCACCGCTCCATTGTCTCAGAGTGCGACAGGCCCTCTGTTCACATACGAAATGCCTATCTTCGATCCAAATGCTATCCTTTTTCACTCCACTCAACCAACTCTAAGTCTAGGGGTAGAGAGTTCAAACACTCCTCTGCAAGGATCCATAGGGGGAATTCCAAATCCTTATAATTCTTTCCCTTACGGAGGGGGTCACATACCTCCTTCATTCCCTACACTCAGTGGTGCTCACCAACAATCCATCGGGCCAAGAATGAACTATGGTTCATATGGAGTGAGTAGTCAATGACTGCCTTCTAATAGTCAACTAGTAGGTTCGACATCGTTCTCTTTGTTCGGTGCATTTGCTAACAATGATTTCTCGTCCACTTCTTTCCCCATCGAGGGACACCCCAATTATGGACAACCGAATCCTATACAGGGTACTATTCCTGCATAGGGGGGAAACCCAGGAATCCCTTCCCCCCAAGGACCTTGGAATCCTTGGCAAGGATCAGCTTCCTCGTCATGGATGCCAACAAGGGGAAACCCTTTCCAAAGTCATTGGAACCGCAGACAAGGTTCAACACCTATGCTTGTCAGGTCGATAGGGGGCATCCCCTCTCAAAATCCTTGGACCGCAATGCAAGCCCAACCCCCTTTGTCCTTCTATGAAATTCAGCCGATGATGCCTCAACAAGCACAGAATATGTACGTTGGTCCTGGACAAGGTTTTTACCAAAATCTTGTCCAGCAGCCAAACTTTTCTTGGAAACCTGGTGCCAATCAAAATGCAGGCCCCTTTTTCCAAGGTCATAATCAACAACCCAAACTACCGTTCCTGGAAACTTTTCATTTTCTCGACTTAACGAGGTTGTTGAATGACCCTATCTGTCATGATCTGCGTTGGCCTCCTATGCCGACCAAGTTGCCTTTGGACATTCCCAAGTTTGAAGCCAAACCTAATGAAGATCCAGGGGATCATGTGACTACTTTTCATCTGTAGTGCTCGTCTAACTCATTGAAATATGACGTCATCCAGTTTCTCTTGTTTCAACACACCCTCATAGGGAGTGTGGCGAAATTTTACATTGAGCTTGACCGCTCAAGATACTCTTCCTTCAATGAATTGGCAATGACTTTCTTAAACCATTTCTAATTACCTATGAGATACGATGTCGGCACCAAATTGTTGGCCAACTTTGAGCAGACCAAGGCAGCCCATATCTCCGATCACATCTGAGAATGCAGATATCGAAAGAGTTTGATAAAAGTACCAGTCCCACCAGAATTTTTGCTGGAGTGGTTCCTTAAGTCTTTGTTACCCTAGTTATCCAAAGATGTAGAGACATCGAGAGTATTTTATGAAGAAGACGCGATAATGAGAGCTCAACAGCTTGAGTTGATTTACTCGCAATCTGGCCTACTTTATCAAATCTTGACAGATGCACCTAGGTCAATTCTTGACAAAACCAGACAGAGAGATGGACCACATGCCGATGGTATTGTCGGTTCAAAATAAGCTAAGACCGTTGATCCACTATCAAAACAATTACAACAATTTTCGATACAACAGACAGTGGCCAACCAGACCATAGGTCTGGCTTCTCCCTCTACCCAAATTTCTGATGTACACAACATACAATCGACAAACTCAAAGGCCAACCAACATCCTGACAGGAAGAAGAAACAACGAAAGAAGGGTAAGGGGGATAAGAAACCTACCAATAATGATGGAAAGGGCAACACTGAAAAGAATAAGTCGAAGTATCCATGTAATCTGTGCACGGAAGACCACCTAACTTATCAGTGCTCTCGGATCACAGAGGCCCAAAAGTTATTGGCACAACAACAACCTATTGTGTTAATGAACAAATTCCAGCATGGGAAAAATTTATCTCAAGCCTCGGTGATCTCGGAAGGGGGCAGTCAAGGACCTCCTCCGTCTTTGAGTAATCCTTCATCCGCGAATGTGTATATGATGAAAGGTGATGCATACATATCAACCAGAGCACATGATTACAGAATGCCTAGCTCCTTCGAGAAGAGTAAAGAAGTTGAGATTCCCCCTCTTCCTCTCCAGATTGAGAAGACGTTGGGAAAAACAATGACACACATCCCAAAAGGTGCGTTCAAAAAAGATTCTCACAACCCGAACGCAAGTGCTTCCTAGAACTACTCTATGGTGGAGGATTTGTCATAGACCCCTTGTGTGATGTCTGCTTTGGAAGTCCTCCAAAGATGCCCTTCCCAGAGAAAGGATTTGTTAGCCACTTTAGGATCTGCTGAGACTTGTAATTCGGGCACGATCATTCTTGATACGACCAACTTAAAACCTCATCTCCCTTACCATGTTGCATTTCAGATAGTAGTGGATTATACCACGAAAATTTTTACATGGAACATTTTCTGCACAGTGGTTGATGAGGGTGCCTCGACATGCATAATGTCTTTGGCATGTTGGAAGGCCATAGGCCAGCCCATTTTGTCTTTGTCACCAAATCTTCTTACTGCTTTCGACGATCATTCTTTCCGAACACATGACATCATTCCCTCTTTCCCCGTGCATTTAGGGGGGAAAACCGTGTGTGTCGAAGTTGAAGTAGTCGATGCTCAGCTCGACTATAATCTTCTTTTAGGAGGGAGATGGACTTATGCTATGCAAGCAGTGGTTGATACTATTTTCTAGGTCTTGTTGTTTCCACACGAGGACCGAATAGTGACCATTGATCAATTGCCTTTCTTACATCCTAACCCTTCATCGGGGGCATCCACGGTCCCGACGATCGACAACCCTCAACCCAGCATCGTCAACATAGGGTTTGGTTTGTGCCCACCTTTGATGGGTATTTTCGATTATCTACCCCCTCTCGATGATATTAAGTGTGTGTCAAACCAGCCTAAGGTTGAGATTTTTCAAGTCTCGTTGTTTCGTACAACTTACTTTCACAATCCGTGGATTCTTCCTTCCCCATCAAGAAAAATGGAAGGGATAGGGCACCATGGCATGGCCATGCCCTTATCTGTGGTAGAAGTTGCATACTCTATAGTTTGGAAAACTTCCACCAACCCCGATATGACTCCCACGCAAGAGTTAGATCCGATTTCAAAGCCTATTTCGGCTCGAGGTTCCCTTGTCGATATCGATTCTTTAGACTTAGTCCTACCCTTCGACGAAGAAATCATAGAGGCAATGACCATTCTGGGCAAACCCTGGGATGATCTCCATCATAGATCTTACTTCCTCCCAGAGTTAAGAAGAATTGAAGCAGGAGAATTCACTTTGACTATGACTGGAGATAGGTCTTGTCCTATCAATCCCTTGGCTACGCACGCAGTTTATTTCGAGGGTAATATGGTAGCCATTGTTGAAACTATACCTATTGATATCTCCATAACCCCTAGCGTCATGGAAATTTTCCTCGTCAGAGCTGATTGCTACCTCGAAGAGATTCAAATCTACACGGATGTATTTAAAGAATTCCATGACAGTTTTGCTTGGTCTTATGAGGAAATGCTAGGCATCGATCCAAGAATTGTTGAACATGCAATCGCGACTTATCCTAACACTAAGTTAGTCCGGCAGAAGCTTTGTCTAGTCAATCCTAGGAAAGCAAAATATATCAAGGCTGAAGTAGAGAAACTTCTTAAGGAAGGTTTTATTTACCCCGCTCACTTGACTCAATGGGTGTCAAACCCCATTCTAGTCGATAAGAAACAGGGTATGATTCATGTTTTTACGAACTTCTATGATTTGAACAAGGCTTTTTCAAAGGATAATTTCCCCACACCATTCATTGACCATATAGTCGATGAATGCATAGGATGTGAGGCCTTTTATTTCATTGATGGTTTTTTGGGCTACAATCAAATATAGATAAAACCCGAAGACCAACACAAAACCACTTTCATTTGTCCGTGGGGTACATTCACTTATCAGAAAATGCCTTTTGGTCTGAAAAATGTTGTAGCTACCTTTCATCGGACCATGTCTTTCTCTTTCCACGATATCAAACATATAGTTAAGGCTTACCTTGATGACTTAGCATCACGATCTCGTAAGAGAGATGATCATCCTACGCACCTCAGACTCATCTTTGAGTGATGTCTCTGCTACCACATTCACTTGAATCCAAACAAGTGTAGTTTCTGCGTTACGTTAGGTCATCTACTAGGTTTCATAGTTTTGACAACGTGGATCATGGTCGATCCTCTCAAGGTTGAGGCAATAGTTTAGTTGCCTCCCCCACGCACAATCCTTCAACTTTAGAGCTTGCAGAGAAAAGAGAACTTCTTACGACATTTCATCGCAAACTATGCCAAGATCACAAAGGGCTTTATGCGTTTACTCAAGAAGGATGTCCCTTTTCATTAGGATGAAGCTGCTCAATGCTCGTTTGATTCTTTGAAATGAGACCTCATGTTTTCCCCTCTACTTCGGCCACCCAATTATAATAAAGACTTCTTATTGTACTTGGATGAAACAGAGTCGACCATCGGTATGGTCTTGGTTTAGGAGGATGGCGTGCTTTCTGAGTACGTGATCTATTATCTAATCCGAGGCCTGGTTGGACCAGAACTTAATTATTGCCACATTGAAAAACTTGTGCTGGCCGCAGTTCATGCTGTCAAATGGTTCTGTCATTATATCTTGTTTTGCAAGACCACCATCATTGTCGTTGTAAATCCATTTCAATACGCGTTGACACAACGAGTAATTGGCGGAAAGATCAGTAGATGGATAGTTTTCCTCCAAGAATTTGACTTAGATTTTGTTTCAGCAAAATCCAAAAATTCATTGGTCTTTGCAGAACTCATATCAGAACTTCTGGTCGAGTCAGGTGATGTTATGCTTGAAGAGTCTCCTATTAAAGGAGACATGTTCCTAATCGTGTCTTTGGACCCCTGGTATGGAGATATACTTGTCTATCTCCAGACTTTGAAGTGCCCCGCTTCTGCTTCTCGTGATGAGCGTCACCGTATACACCATTAGACCAATAACTATATTATACTCGAAGACACATTGTATTGTCGAGGCATAGATTCCATCCTTCACCAATGTCTCACTCATGAAGAAGCAGAAATCATCCTTAATGATTGCCACACTGGAGCATGTGGTGGCCATATGTCTGGGCTGGAAATAGCCCAAAATATCTTATGCGCAGGTTACTTCTGGCTGACATTAATCAAAGATTGTGTTGAATCGGTCAAGAAGTGCCACCCGTGTCAAATCTTCTCTCAGAAGATGAGGGCACACCCCACTCCTATGTTTCCCATCATTACCGTTGGTCCTTTCACCAATTGGGGGATTGATTACACTACATGAAACCCCACTTCAACAAGGGGGCACCATTATATCATCGTAGCAGTAAACTACTTTACAAAGTGGGTTGAATCTATGCCAACGTTCAAGGATGATGGTGAGACAACAACTCTCTTTTTGTTCAACCAGATTATAGCAAGGTTTGGCGTCCCGAGAGAGATTGTCATTGACCATGGCAGTCACTTCCGGAATAAAATGATGAATGATTTAACATCAGATATTGGGTTTAGGAAAGAACATTTGTCACCTTACTACCCTCATGGGAATGGTCAGGTGGAAGCTGTGAATAAGTCCCTCAAGACTATTTTATAGCGAATGATTAATTCAACCAAATCAAATTGGCATTTGATGTTGTACTCTACGTTATGGGCCTACCGAACGTCTATTAAGACTGCAGATGGTTTCTCACCTTTTCAATTTGTTTATGGGTTGGAATTAGTTTTACCCATAGAATGTCAGATCCCCTCTTTAAAATTGGCAGTACAGTTATTGTCAGACACTTCATCGCTTGAAGAGCGGTTATTACATCTTGAACAACTCGATGAGCAGCATCGAGATGCAGCCTTGGCCAATGAGGCTCACAAACAAAACGTTAAGTGTCAATATGATCAGTCCGCTCACCCTCGGATTTTCTCTGAAGGCGACCTTGTCCTAGTCTATGACCAAGATAAGGATCCCTTAGGGACAGGCAAGTTCAAACCCATGTGGTTCGGACCGTTCATTGTTAAAGAGGTTCTTAAAAAATGTGCTTATCGTCTGGTTGACTTTGAGGGAAACGCTTTGGCTAAGCCTAGAAATGGGCTCTACCTCAAGAAGTATTACTCATAGGTGGGTCGCCTTCAATGAATTCTTGTAACATATGTATAGTCTTTGTACATTTGTTTTTCTTACTTTTTGTCTTTTGTGTTGATGCAAGTGTCATTGTTGATGACATTTTTTTCACTGTGGAAGATGTCAATTGAATCAGAGGTTTTTGTGGGGTTTGTGGACGGTTCTAGTCGACACACTTGGAGGCTTGCTTCCACAGCTTGGGTGATTTTTACACCTCAAGGACAGTTGCTATCCTCAGGAGGTACATGTTTAGGTAATGCTACAAATAACGTTGTCGAATATAGCATCGTCATAGAGTTTCTTCGAAACTCTTTATCACATGGTATCTCTTGCCTCCGGGTTTACTTAGATGCTCAACTGGTTGTGTCTCAATTAAATGGTGTTTACCGCATTTATGACCCTACCCTACACCAATGGTTCCTTAGGGTACATCTCTTAGAACAAAGTTTTGATTACATTACTCACATTCATGTTCCTAGGAGAATAAATCACATCACTGATACTCTAGCTAATCATATATTAGATTGGCATTTTGCACACATGTAAAGATAAAAAACACACACGCACATGTAAATACATTTGTATCATAATCCATAAAGCATTAAAAGACAAAAAAGAGCCATATATATGTCGAAACATGTATCAAGAGTACAGTGTGGGCGTGAATGCCTCAAAAATATACACAATAAGAGTCACAGGGCTTATGCTCTCAAAAATGTACAAACATGTTCACGACACATAAAAAATCCAACCTAGCTAAGGGCGGGGCCTGTCGGCCTGGCCATAGTGTACAACAACGTTTTCCAAATGGAAAAAAAATTGGACCCAAGTCCATGGCACCCCAACTACGTGAGGCTGCATAGAGGGTGGCAGATCCTCAATCTCTGCCATAGGCACAACACAAGAGCGGTAAGGTTCCACTCTACCCGCCTCAAAACTCTCTCGGCCTCCCTAGGTTGAGGCCCCCCTGCTGCTCCTGCCAGTCCGGCGGCTCTGGCTGCTCCTGCCTCTAGACAAGGATGTCTTTTGGTCCTCAC
This sequence comes from Picea engelmannii, assembly GCA_009831015.1. Taxonomy (NCBI): domain Eukaryota; kingdom Viridiplantae; phylum Streptophyta; class Pinopsida; order Pinales; family Pinaceae; genus Picea; species Picea engelmannii. The sequence continues at coordinate 583,643 of ML779993.1, forward strand.
AAAATCAGCTGAACACAATGGTCCCACATCTGTACATAACAAACAAATCATTTTTAGATACTCTGGTACACAAAAAAAATAAAAAATAAAATGATATATATAAAAGAAAATTAAAATTAAAAACTTATCTAACTCTCCTCACACTGCTCCAGGAGAAGCAACGATATCCGGGTCTTTGGAAAAGTCAATACCAACATATGGGTAGTCTTCTATCGCTAGAATCTGGCAAGACCACCAGTCAAAGAACTTCTCATCGAAGGCCTCCATGGTCCTTCCACCACCCTGTCGCGGCAATAGTGTTGCCCATCTACATACAGCTGGGAATGTGGTTGTGTGCCTTCGTGCTATCTCTCGAGGGATAATAATGGGAACCCTCTCAAAGAAGAATGCACAAAGTATGGTCCCAAACCTGAAGTTTTTGTGCCTCCGCATGTAGCACACAGTCAACTTCCTTTTCTTGTAGTCAAGTAATGTCGTGCTCCAATAAAACACGTGTGCATTCAAGCACTGCACCGCACAATGCATGTGCACCCGGGATGCTTGGTGAAGTATAGTGGATCCATTGATTTTCCCAATCAACAGTATTATCACTTTTAGTGATGGGTTATATATCTTGTTGATCAGCACCTGTGTGCCCACTTTGTCAGTCCCTGCCTCACAATGGAGCCCAATCAGCTCTACTATCTTATGAGGCCCTAAAGGAAATATGTGGAAGTTGACTAGTTCGCCTCTCCTCGAGAGGCTAGTCAAGAAGTATATGTCCTCTATCATCGGATTCAATGACTAACCTTCAAGCATGAAGGCCTCTGCATCCGAGTGTCAATAATCTATCAAGGCATTCAGTAGCCTCGGTTGTGCCCACATGAATGAACACTGGTAGAATTTCAATAGCCCGCATTGAGTCAATGCAATAGTCACACCAGGTTCCTCATTGAACAAAATTTCAATGTCTTCATGCTCTCTTTCCCTCCAGTGAACATACATCCTGCAAGTGCTAGTTCAAGAGGGGAATTAGATCTTGCTTTTTAATTTTTTCACAAACTTGGGGGCATACGTGGGCTATAGTGGTGACAGTTGTGTATGAACGCATGCAGTAATTCTTTTGCATGCGTTCATATGCGTGTTGTCCCAAGAAAACCTGCGTATGCCTAGGGCCGACCCTTTTAAAAGGTCAACGACCCCCCCAAAAATGAAATAAAATGCATAAAATTGAAATTGAAATGCAAGAGGAGTGATCTTGTACTTACTTGGTCCAATCGAAAGTTCGTTTCGTCCACCGAAGCTCTCGAAATCAACACTTTTATCAAAGGGGTGTTTTTGGCTTCAGAGTCAATTTCCCAAATCAACAATGGTGATAATGAGTTGCCAGCTTCTATTTATAGACTTTTTGGCCCCTTTTTGTCATTTTTTTTACCCCCTTGTCATTTTTTCTAAACTGAAAATCATTTAGTATGGTTCGAGAGTTTCTTTGGGAAGGTTACGATAGAGGTCACTTCGGGTATCTGGAAGCTTTGGGGAGATTTGGGTCACTTTTGAAGGTTCTTTGGTAAAAATATCATTTTTTCAACTTGGGCATTTAAGTTAGGATTCCACCTCCACTTTTTGTATCTCGTTGTATTTATCACTTTTCCATATGATCGAACCCACCGAGTTGCGACATAGAACCATCTTTTCTGCTTTAGAAGTGTCGTGATGTCATGGTAGAGCCTTCCCCTTCATGGATGCCCTAGCTAGATCCTGCTTGCATTTTCAGCATCCATGTTGTTGGTAATGACTATAGGCTCGAGAGTCCCTATTAGTCTTGTCTTGACTACAAGTTTGAGCCTCATCTGCATGATTTTTTATCACTCTTGACCTCACCCTCGGGACTCCCAAAATTTTAAACAGGTCTTCTTTTAAACCCTTTTCAGACCCTTTAAAACATGAAAAGATTGTTGGGCGATCTTGTTGTCTTTCACATTCATTAAAATGAAATTTGAAGGCATGTCTGTCCGGCGGTAGTTTACCCTTTTTTCGGTCCGAATGGTCAACTGTACAAACAAAGGTATACTCTAGGAATTTCAGTTCTCTAGAAGAGTATCCTTAGGTATAATTTTACCCATTTTTCGGGCTTGAGGGACTAAATTTACGAAAAAGGCACCCCCATGGAGTCCATAGTTAAGCTCTTTTCAGAGTCCCTAAAATTGAAAAGATCGTTGAGTGACCTTGTTTCTTCACACTCGTTAAAATGGCCAAGAAGAACAACCTTTACAGAGTCCATAGTTAAGCTTTTTTTAGACTCATTAAAAATGAAAAAATTGCCAAGTGGCCTTGTCTTTATCACACTCGTTAAAATGGTTTTGAATAGATGTTTGGTTGGTGCTAGTTTACTATTTTTTTGAACCGATTAGACTATATTCGAAAAAGATACCCCACATGAGTCTCCTTTTTCATTTTTTCAGACTCTCTAAATATGAATAAAACGTCGAGCTTACCTTCTCTGGGCTCGTTAAAATTACATCGAAGGACGTTACCATTGTGTGTCTTATTAATCGCATTTTCATACCTATGTCTTTGGCCTAATGTCAGCTCCATGTTTCTCTCAACTGAACCATTTGGAGCATGCCTTATATGAAAGCCCTGTAGCACTTTGCCTCTACGTCTTGACACCTTTGGCCCATGGAGGATTTTTTCCGAGTGTCCTTTTCCTGCATATGTCCCTTTTCCCTGAGCATCCATGTGTTCCATGCGCTTGGAACTAGTATGTTAGCGACACTCATTCCTCCTTTGTAACGTAACATTCTTTTACTCTTTTTTCAAAAGCTTTTCAAAAATATTGAGAAAAAACAAAAAAATCAAATATACCCCAAAAAGAGGAAGGGAAAAGTATTTTCTTTTTGTTGGCAGCACAATGAGTCACCCTTGGACAAAGCACATCTTTCTGTTTGTTCATCAAATATTTCGGATATAGTATGACCTTAGGAAGTTGTTCTCATAGAGCTGTGTCCTCCTCCATTTGGTTATTCTTCCAAACATATGGAGAGTTGGCATTGCCTCCTGCATCATCAACTTATGTCAATATCAGGCTGCCTGAGTCTCATCATTTGCATGCTATTGTCCAAGGGAATTTTTTACCAAGCTCATGTCGACCTTTCTACAGTTTGTCTCTTGTCCTCATGCCCGACCATCCTAAAACACCAATCAAAATCCTTGTTCAAAATCAATGAAGTTCTTTGCCTGATCACCGAGTTCCTCTTGTCTATTCATGACAAGCTGTCAAATACCTCTGGGTAATGAAGTCGTACACTCACATTACACTCTTACCCGAGTTTTGAAGATCTTGAAGTTGTTGCTCGAGCTCTGAAAGCATCATCTCCAGCCATCAGATGACACTTAGCTTCTTGAATATGGATACTATACATGCATATCTTTTGATTTTGAGATGTATATCCGTTGTGTATTGCTCACGGATACACTTTATATAGATATATGACATGGATCTGTAGTGTATTTGATTGACAACCATGATTTTAGTTTTTTATCCCGAGCATGGGTATGCCCGCCTCAGAGAGACAAAATGTTATTTTGCAGATGGCAACTCCCAAATACTAGTCCCTGGGCTCACTCACTTGGCACATTGATAAATATTGGTAAAGTATTTTGGCCATTAGATGCTCTTCTAACCTCACACTTTAGGGGGCATCTGTTATAAGCCTAATTTTCACCCAGCCTTCATACCTAGCCTCAGGCCCTACTATTTGCCAATTTATTAAGCCAAGCTCTTCTAAAAATATCTCTCTTTTGAGCCACATGCGCCCTGGCCTTCTATAGCCTGTGTATGCACACATCCATACACCTGCAGGCCTTCTACAACCCGCATATACTAACAAAAGCACAAAAAATGGAAAGTTACAGACGGGAAACAGAGTTTCGGGAAATTTCTAAAACTGTTTGACTGCCCATGGCCCGTCATTCAACCAGATAACTACCTATAAAAGAAGGGGTAGGGGTCCCATTTAAAGGATAAGAAAAATATTATAGAAACTCTGCCCAAATTTATCCCCCCTTTTCCCCAATTTCCTGCAATTGTATTGTGAGGTTGAGTAGTGGGTGAATGTGAAGAGGAGCCCAGGACTAGGTTCGAGGAGCAGTGTTGGCCACATATTGTAAGTTTACTATTGTGAAGATTAATACAAAAAAGGAATACTTTTTTCGTCCCACCATATTATGTGTTCAAATTGTGTATTTATTTTATGATATTGTCACATCTAACCCAACAATTAGTATATGAAATGCATGTTTGTAGCTCTCTATTTTTCCATCTGTGAATGCAAGTCAACTTTGGGAGGAGGCTCGCAGTCAAGGAGCAACTGAAAGTGAAGGGATCGACATCAAACAAAGGATTTAAGGTAGAGTTACATAATCTTGTTTGCACCTTTGTATTGTATGAATGTGGGGTTTTGTGTTGGGAGAATAGGAGAAAGTAGAGGCCTTTAAATGGTCATTTTATGCATGCATGATTAGAGCCCCTAAATCGTAAGTCCATAAGCAAGATTTCCCACTCACATCAGATTCCTTCGGAACACCTCCTCTTCACTGTCCCTGATAATTGGAATCCTCCAACCTCCTTTCTGGATGAAGCTAAGCCACAGGCCACAGGAACACTACACAGTCATAAGGAAGGTGACCAGATGAAGGAATCCATCACCTCCTATATCGAAGAAGAAAACCCAGAAGGTGTGGGCGTGGCGGCGACTTCAGTAGCAGGTGAATTATCCTTGGACGTGGATTACCAGGAATCTCAAAGCGGACAACAAGACAGATGGATGAGGGATGGTGAAAGGGCCCCTACACCACGTCCCCTCTCCATCATGTATGAATTATGGAGTGTCCAGCCACCATTTCTCCACCCAGAACACTTGGAGATGATATTTGAAACACGAAGCCTAGTGGAAGACCAAATCCACCGTGGCCTCCAAATCAACCAGCACCTAGACATGTTGTATGATGCCTACTCCAACACGTCACTAGGACGATGGTGCCCAACATGTGCACAACCCTTCACGTTGCCAGCCAGAGCAGGAACGAATGATGGAGAGGCTGAACCCACCAGGTAATTACTACGGTTAATGATTATGGTTAGAGGAACTATTTTGTTTAGCATTAGGGATCTTTCTCTGTCAAACTTTCAATATGTTGTTAGGAGTAAGATAAAGGAACATGCTCAAACTAATGGTTTCCATATCTCTTGGTTTCCTTCGGGCATGACAGATGGCAGGAAATTTTTTGAAACAAGTTTCATAGGAAGCCAACTATCCTGATTTCCGGTTTTTGGTGGGACAGTTGGCATTCCAAAGGTTTTTGTAAGACTACTCAGTTAATTTAATAGGATCCTCCTTTTTTACTTTAAAAAAAAAAAACATTATGTGCTGCCTCTTTATTGACATCCAAGGAGGAATGTTATTGTTGATAACAAAAATAGGCCACACTGAGTAAATAGACCTAAGCTCTCTGAATGGATTAACACTGTCAGCTGCCAATGAAATCCTAACATTGTGAGGTTCATCTTTGAAATCTGCCCATTTTTCCTTAATTTCCCTAAATGCAGAACCATCAACATGCATTCGAAGAACACCATCTCCACTTCTTTTATGTGCATGGTAATCCATAAATTGTTCTATGCCTTCACACCTAAACAATCGTTGCAAACATGGAATTATGGGAATATGGCGAAGAACCTTTCGAGGCACCCTTTTTGTTACTTGATCAGTTCGATATCTACTAATAAGACATTGCGGACATTCGGTTTTCGAAGCATGTTGTCCATAATATATAGTATGTTCATTAGGACATGCATCTATAGTTTGATAATCCATTCCAATGTCTTTCATAATGGCATAAAAACCTTGATATGTGCGAGGTAAAATATTTGATGATGGTAACAAAAATTCACCTAACAATCTACAACATAACAAATAACTAGTTAATGGAAGAATATTAATCGTAGAAATTACATTCTTATTTTACTCATTAATTAACACTAAAAACAAATAGAAAAAATCAACATTTATGTATAATATGAGATTAAACATATTACATACCTTAGTATCTGTGTCATACAAGTGTTCGACAAATCATTCATAACCTTTAAGTTCACTAGCAACAATGTAGTGGAGAGAATATTTTCTCTTGATCCTTCATAAAGTCGTTTATTTGCCTTTTCTAATAGAGATTCATCATAAATACCATCATTTCCCCCATCCTCATGCGACTGCGAAAACAAATCTTGGATCATTTGGTTTGTCCCATCATCTTCTTCCATGGGATCATTAACTTGATTTGTCCTATCATTTTCTTCCATGAGATCCTCATTTGCTTGGTCATGATGATGTTCCTGAACTTGTACAACATCATTTCTACTAATACTTGGTGCAATATTCTGCGGAAAGTTAGAGGGCAACTCTAACTTTATAATTAGAAACAATCATGCAAAATTAGTGTATACTATAACAAACATTTAAAC
>ML779993.1:607077-630436 GCA_009831015.1 Picea engelmannii
TACAATGAGATTATTTAAAAATTAAACATGCACCATGGTAACATTAAAATATTATATAGTATTAAAGAGAAATATTAGAATGCTACATACCACAAAAATGTGTTAGTCCAGGGGCATCATGAATTGTCCATAAAAGTATTCCACATAATTTAAATTTCTTCTCCCTAATTGGTTTACATATGTCATACATTGTGATGCCAACCCATAAATTTAGTAGCTCATGGATAAGAGGCTCGATATATACATTCATATCTTTAACCTGATACTTACCTAATTGTTTGAAATTACACATAATTACTATAGGAATGATATCATGTAATATATATAATTAAATAAATAAACAAAAGATATTATGCAAAAATTGAAACAAATGAAAATGTTAAATTCAAAAAATTAATGTAAACAAATACCTGGAACAATCATTGTCAACATTATGTGCTCCTTAATTCATCTTAGTCCTGGGGTCGAAACCCTAGCACTATGAAACGACACCTCTACGTACAGACTGCATGAACAGGACGAGCCACCGTGTTACCTATCGCTTGTTACGGTCTGGCATAGATAGGACCTTGGTCTGATCTGTTAGAATGAACCCGGAAGAGGTGGGGAAGACCCCCTCATACAACAAAGTTACGACCAATGGTAGGACAGGAACAAGAGCCAAGCGACCCTCATTCGAGCCTCCGTTGCAGCTGTGTGACCAACTCCTTGCGAGAGAACAAGGGCTCAAGAAAGAGATGGATGTGGAAGCAAGAATGTCCCATCCAAAAGAATCTCGTGGTTGGGAGCCTAGCAAATGCATCCCACAATCCGATAAACCACCGAGATATCTCATAATCTCAACAAGAGTGGGTGAACACACACAATTTATGCGAGAGCATGCTCTCATATAAGTTAGGTTTATGGGACTATGGCCATCTGAACGTGAGCTAACCTGATGGATTAAGCACTGGTGGAACCCTAAAGGGGATTACGAGGTTCAGCTCAGCTCAAAGGGTTTTTTCATAATCATCCTATACAATCTAGAAGACAAGGACAAAATCTTTGAGAATGGGCCATACTTCTACAACTCGACAGGGCTATTCCTGTGCTTCTGGACGGAAAGATTTAGCCCAGACAAGAATGAATTCACAATGGCTCCAGTCTGGATCCGATTATACTCTTTTCCACAAGAGTTTTGGTTGGAGGAAATCCTTATGGGGATCGGAAACAAAGTGGGTCATTATGTCAAAACATAGGAAGCCACAAAGAAGAGGAAATACACTTCTTATCCCCGAATCTGTGTTTATATGAACATCTCTAAGGCTCTCCCAGGATCTGTAACTTTGGAATATCAAGACGAGGACTGAAAACAAACACTGGATTACAAACACATTCCTTTCCTATGTAGGATATGCCATGAACACAGCCACCTCTTCAGAGATTGTCCTCTAAATATCCAAGCATCGAAGGCTAGCGATACTAAGCACAAGGATGGATTCACCACTGTCATAGGCAGGAAAAAAAACCCTCCAAGGAAGCAAAATCTAGAACCACACCTCAAGATCTTGACAAAAAACTCTTATGAGATTCTTAACCAGCTGTTGGCAGACGAAGAAATTCAAGATCTGCATAAAGAGAAACAACAAGAGAAAGGAAAGATCCAAGCCACACCTTCCTCTGTCAAAAATCGTGAGGCCAACCTAGAAGAGGGGGGAGATGTAGATGGGGACACCCAGATGCAGTTGGATGACAGGGTTCTTGCAGGCATTGACCTAGAAAAACTTGAGGAAGCTCTCAACCAAAAGGTTCTGCAAGCCCTCCCTGAAGAACAACTTCGAAAGGTACATAAAGTCTTTCTTGACTCCACAGCAGGATCCAGAACAAGACTAGGCATAGCCACAGATCCAAGCTCAGATTCAAAGAGGGTACCGTGAGAGAACAAAAGAAGGGGATGAAAATCACCCCAACAACTCATCAAGGAGGCAGGAAATCTCATGCTCAACTCAGGGCAGATCCAAAATCTCTCGGAGGGATACCTCCACCCAATACCCCAAGCATTATGATGAAGATCATCACTTGGAACATCAGGGGACTCAATGGTCGATCCAAAAAAAGGATCCTCTGAGATTTCATCAGAGCATAAAATCTAGATATCCTTTTGTTACAAGAAACAAAATGTGTTGGTACAGAGGTAGAAACCATCTTCCAGTGCATTTGGAGGGGTTGTGAGTCCATACATACTGACTCAACCGAAGCTTCAGGAGGAATGGCCATTCTCTGGAACCCTAACAATATCACTCTAAGAAGACCTTTTTCCACTATAGACACACTCACAACCAACTTCGAGATCACAATATCGACGTAGGAGGGTGACATTACAAATGTCTATGGACCTCAAATCCAACAAGAAAAAGACAGACTCGTGAAGCATATAACCCACATCAAAACTTTGTTGATCACACCCAACTGGATTTTAGGGGGAGACTTCAATATGATCATGTCGCTGGAAGAGAAAAAAGGAGGAACTAAGCTGCTAGAAATAGATAGTGGTAAGTTCAAAACCCTCACATATCAACTAAAGCTAGTAGACATTGAAAATCACAATGGCACATTCACCTGGTCCAACCGTAGATTAGGGCACCAATAAGTAGCTTGTCATTTGGATCGCTTCCTTTTAGCGGAAGAATTAATAGAAGTAGACCCGAATATGGAGAGTCTCATTCTCTTAAAGGAAGGATCGGACCACTGGCCAGTGGCCTTTTTCCTAGAGACTAGGGCAACTCCCAAGTACAAACCCTTTCGATTTGAGAAATTCTGGCTAGCTCACCCTGACTTTCATCAACTTGCAAAATCCTGGTGGGCCCAGGCATAAATAGATCATGGTACATGCATGTACAAATGCCAACAACGCCTTAAAAACTTCAAGCACTCACTGAAGCACTGGAACAAACACACCTTTGGAAATATATTCCAAAGCATGCAGGACATAGAAAACAAACTAGCAGAGCTACAGAAAAATTTCATCTCAGGGACCAGAACTACTGATTTAATGAAAGAGGAGGAGGAGCTCCAAGCACATCTAGAGGAAAGGAAAAAACAAGAGGAAATTCTGTGGAGACAGAAATCCAGGGTCTAATGGCTCAAAGAGGAAGAAAATAACACCACGTTCTTCCAGAGAGCTATGGTGCATCGTCGTTACATAAACAGAATCACCCACTTGGAGGATGCCCAGGGAAATCCTATAAGAGAACACACCCAAATTGTTGAGGAACTCAACAACTACTACAAAGATCTCCTAACAGAAACTAATGAGGATAGAATGAAAACAATCTAGTGGGTAACCAACCACATACCCCCTCTTGTGACTCTAGAACAAAATGAAGCTTTGATGAGACCCATCACTCAAGATGAAGTGGACCAAGAAGTGCAAGAAATTCCCTTGGGGAAAGCCCCTGGCCCAAATGGCTTCATCACCGACTTCTTTCACCACTATTGGGATTTAATCAGGGAAGAGGTTTGGCAGGTAATTGAGGAATCCCGAACCTCAGGTCAATTCCTCTCTTCTCTCAACGCCACCTTTCTTACCCTTATTTTGAAAGAGGAGCGGGTCACTCATCCCAAACAGTACAGACCAATTCTCTCTGCAACGTCATCTACAAAATCATTACAAAGGTGATTGCAAAATGCCTAAAGCCAATTCTGTCATTTGTCATATCCAGGGAACAAGATGGCTATGTGGAGGGGATACAAATTATGGACAACGTCATTCTGGCTCATGAGGTTATCCACTCCCTCAAGACAACTAAAATCCCAGGTATTCTCATCAAACTAGATCTCTCAAAATCTTTTGATAGAGTCAATTGGAAGTACCTTCACTCCATTTTAGAATCTTTTGGATTTGATCATCATTGGGTAAACAGGATCTTAAATATTACCTCCTCAACCTTCTTCTCCATTATTGTCAATGGGGTGCCTTCCCAACCATTCTCCCCCTCCAAAGGAATCAAACAAGGAGACCCCCTATCGCCTTTTCTCTTTGTGCTCATGGCGGAAGGCTTGGAGCATTACATCAAGACACCAATCCTGGAAGGCTCACTCAAGGGCTTACCCTTGCAAAAAATCCAACCGGCACCCTCGCATAGTCAATTTGTGGATGACACCCTCCTCTTGAACACTCCAACCACAGGAGATGCCCACAAACTCAACTCCATCCTCTCTGACTTTGCAGAGACCTCAGGCATGACCCTCAACCTAGACAAGTCCAAACTCTACTTTTTCAACACTCTGATAGCGGTCCAAAATCATATCTCCAGACTCCTGCGTATACCCAAGAGCTACCTTCCATCCAACTACCTAGGCATTCCCATAACTGGTGCATCAAAAATATCAATCTCTTAGGACAGTCTGTTGCTTTCCATTTCTAACAGGTTGAATAACTAGACCTTTCGGCCCCTCAACATTGCAGCCAGATTGGTCCTGCTCAAATCAGTTTTTCATACTTTTCCTACCTACCTCTTCATAGCCTTGGCAACACCCAAGTAGGTCATCAGAGCCATCAGGAACCTTCAATGCAACTTCCTTTGGCATGGGCACCAACCTAATAAGAAATGGGCGCTAGTGGGATGTGACAAGCTATGTGTGCCCAAAAATATGGGAGGGTTGGGTCTTCGTGATCCGGGAAAACTCAACCAAGTCATGGGAGCCAAAATGTGTTGGAAATGACTGAAGACCCCAATGAATTTATGGGTGCATATCTGGAAACAATGACACAATGACCAAATGCAGGGATCCAATATATGGAACACAACCTAGAAAAACAGAAATTTAGTGCAAAAAAATGCCTTCTGGGAGATTCGAGATGGAGAAAGTGCATTGTTCTAGCAGGACTCGTGGCAACCAAAAAAACCTTTAAGTGAACTGGAAGATCTCAACCCCCTCAGGAAGACACTAAACCAGACAATGTTTTCAAGGGTGAAAGATATTTGGAAAACTGTAGACCAAAGGTTGTTGTGGCGTCAATGGAGAACACCTACTCAAGATCTACTGGTCCTAGAGGACATAGACCTACAGGCTTGGCAACACTATGCAAGTCACAGGAAAATCCCCAATCGAGAAGACCCAGACATTCTCATATGGGGGCACTCCACCACTAGTATCATTTTAGTCAAAGAAGCCTACTATCTACAGGGCAATTACCAGAATCAAGATAAGGGGGACATATGGAACAAGGTATGGAGACCCTCACTCTAGCCCAAGGTGTCCACCTTTCTTTGGCTCATAGTGGACAAACGTGTCCTAACTTGGGATAACCTCAGGAAAAGGGTCTTCATAGGACCCTCAATATGCACCTTATGTCAACAATAAGAGGAAATGATGGAAAATATCTTCAACAGATGCACCTTCAGCCAGTGGATTTGGGATCAAGGATCTCAAGTCATGTGCATATCAAACCGAGACAGGACTAGCATCAACAACACAATAGAAAATTGGGACTCACTCTCCTACAAAAATCCTATTCTTGCACTCATCTGGCAACTGCTTCTGGTATTCACTCTCTGGCAAATTTGGAAGGAAAGAAAAAAATGAATATTTCACTCCAAGGCCTCCACACCAACCCTAACTTGGGAGAAAATTGTCATGCTCATCAAGGAAACAATCAGAAGCAAGCCTTGGAAACCGAAGGATCCAAAATGCACATCAGAGGAGAAATGCATTTTTCAGAATTGGCAGCCTAGATTGACTAATCACCTTGAGGTAACTACACCTAAACACCAAAACAGTAGCTCAACCACCTGGTCCCCTCCTCCAATCGGATTCATAAAGATCAACTTTGATGGGGCTTCAAAAGGGAATACGGGACCAATGGTTTTTGGAGCGACACTTAGAAACTCTAATGGTGAGATCCTCTACCTTGTAGCAGGATACTTGGGGGAAAGAATAAACAATGCGGCAGATCTCACTGGATTTTTACAAGGTCTCCAAGCAACAATCGATAAACACTCCCATAAGCTTATCCTGGAGGGGGATTCACAAATTGTCATTCAGCTAATTACCAAGATTCTCCATGGGGAAGACCCATTGAAAATATCACCCAGTTGGAGACTCTCGGGGATGCAGGAGGGATTCAGAGCCCTTTTTAGGACCAACCTCAACATCACACCCTCTCATGTGAAATGAGAGGCAAACAGGGTAGCGGATTGCCTGGAAAATGAAGGAGTAGCAACGGAAAGAGAATGTATCTAATGAGAGGCACATATTTATGAAAACTCAGAGATATCAACCTGTTGTCATGCTCTTTCCAACAAGGACTTACTAACCCCAGATGGGATGCCACGTAGTGCAGACTGGACACGTGGTGGAGAGGTTGGTAGGGCCTTAAATATAGGCCACTGGCTCCCATCTCCTCACCATTAATACGGGAGAAAGCCCATGGGAAGAGCCCTCTTGTGTGCGTGAGGAGGAAGGACGCACAGGGCACTAGGGGCATAGCCATAATGGCTAATCCTGTCATGATCACCCTCATGTTTATTAGTGGTCCTGGAAGGGAGAGGATGAATTTTGAATTTGACCGGTCGAAGTCTGAGTTTTCTGAGCATTGGTGCAAGGCTAGCCACCCAGTTGATATTCTGGTCATAATTATGCTCATCTACATGCCGAGGGAAAGAGGCCAACCTCATATAGGTGCATCCTGGAATGATTTCGATGCTCGCCAGAAGAGACAACAAAAATTCGAGAGGGTGTTGTCCATAGCTCAGACGCAGAGAGCCCAAAAACACAAAATCCCCAGGATGCCTCCCATGGCCTATGTGGAGGAGGTTTCTCTAGAAGAACCATTCAAGATTCTGTTGTAAGACTAATTTTCATCCAGCCTGCATACCTGGCCTCGGGCCCTACTATTTTCCAATTTCTTGAGCCAAGCTCTTCTCAAAATCCCTCTTTTTTGAGCCGCACATGCCCTGGCCTTCTACAACCCGCGTATGCACACATCCATACACCCGCAGGCCTTTTACAGCCTACGTATACTGACAAAAACAAAAAAAATGGAAAGTTGCAGACGAGAAATAGAGTTTCAGGAAATTTCTAAAACCATTTGACTACCTATGGCTCGTCATTCAACCGAATAACTACCTATAAAAGAAGGGGTAGGGGTCCCATTTAAAGGAGAAGAAGAAGAAGAAGAAGAAGAGTATAGAATCTCTGCCCAAATTTATCCACCCTTTGTCCTAATTTCCTGTAATTGTATTGTGAGGTTGAGTAGTGGTTGCATTGTGAAGAGGAGCCCAGGACTAGGTTCGAGGAGCAGTGCCGGCCACATATTGTAAGTTTACTCTTGTGAAGATTAATACAAAAAAGGAATACTTTTTTCATTCCACCATATTATGTGTTCAAATTGTGTATTTATTTTATGATATCGTCACATCTAACCCAGCAATTAGTATATGAAATGCATTTTTGTAGCTCTCTGTTTCTCCATGTGTGAATGCAGGTCAGCTTTGGGAGGAGGCTTGCAGTCAAGGAGCGAGTGAAAGCGAAAGGATCGACATCAAATGAAGTATTTAATGTAGAGTTACCTAATCTTGTTTGCACCTTTGTATTGCATGAATGTGGGGTTTTGTGTTGGGAGAATAGGAGACAGTAGAGTCCTTTAAATGGTCATTTTTTGCATGCATAATTAGAGCCCTTAAATGCTAAGTCTGTAAGCGGGATTTCCCACTAACATCATAATTGGCGACTCCACTGGGGAATCTCTAGGGTTATTTGGGGATTTTTTATTGGGTATTTTGAAATTGGTTTTACTTCCTTTTTTGAGTTTTTGCAAGAAGTCTGAGTGTTCAGGCGTTCTGGTTCTCAATACTAGTCTTCCCTTCTCTGCTTACCAGACTATTTATTTTATGTTTTTGAGAGTCTTAAGAGGCATATACGCCCTATAGTGGGACAACATGCATATGCACGTGCCCTACCTTTAGTCAGCCCGTGTATGTACGCATGCTGATGAAGTGCTAGCTGTGTGTCTAAGAACCCAGGAAATCCTTCTCAGAAAGAGGTAGTCATCCTCTCCCCTGCAGAAATGATCCTTCTCAGGGATCTTCTAGGTCCTTCTAGGTCTCTGATTGAACAGTCCATAGTCAGGTAAAAACCTCAGTATTATCTTTGTTTTGCTATATTTTTCTCGCCTCTTTGTGTCAAAGTAAGTTTTTTTTTACCTTTAACAGGTGTTGGTGTTCAATACCAGTATCCTCTGCTGAATCTTAGCTACTTCTTTTCTTTTGTTTTAAGGATTTTAGAGGCACATGCAGCCTGCCCGCATGCACACGCTCCCTACCCTTCTACAACCCACGTATGCACGCTAGTTGTTGAAGAGACAATCACGTACCTGTCTAGAAATTTTTTTGGAGGCAATCATCCTCCTCCCTATCAAGTTTTTACTTCCCAAGATCTTTGTTGTCTGAATGTGGTCTCTATCATAGAAGCTTAGCCTAGGTTTGGACTCTATTATGGATTGCTTTTTCATTCAAATTCTTCTTCTATTTATTTGTTAGGTTTTTTGATGAGATAGTGAGTCGGTCTGATATGCCTTCTTGGTTTTCAGTATCTCCCCATGGTCAGTGGTTGGCCAGAAACGTTTCTTGTCCCTGTCTTGTCTTGGATTTTTTACCATTTTTTCTTCAGAAAAGGAGAAAGCTTCCAGCTTTAGTTTTTCTTGTTGTTTGAGGAACAATAAAAAAAAAGTAGATATTTTCTTTGTTTGGTTAAGTAGTCAAGTGCTTGCACATATTATCAGGAAAAAGTTCATTTTCATAAGTTCTTGGCTGATTAACTTAGGACAATAAGTAGCTCGTAGCCGAGTGAAACCCTGTTTTCAGTTTTCTATCAAAATATCTTAGAAAGAAATTTTGAAAACTTGGTTAAAGTAAAGTCTTCTTGAAGAAGTAATTTTGTTTTAAGCACTTTGCATGTTCTTCTTTTCGTCACTATAAAACACCACTGGTTTCATTATCATCTCCTATGACTTTAAAACAAACCACTAAAATAAACGTTTAAATAAAATCTTTTAGACTTTATGTTTTGTAGGGTACACCAACAAGTCTAGGACTAAAGCCCTGATTTAGGTTGGAGAGGAAACTCTTCAAGGCTACCAAACACAAACATAAGAGTCTGAGCTAGGGAGTGTTCAAAGTCCATTTACTGTGAAATTTTTCTGGGACCCCCCTCTAACACAGGGGATAAACACGAGGTCGCGTGTGGAAAGGTAACATAGATAACCCCTCCAAAACTAGACCAAGCGTAGTGGGGAATGCACATAGAGGGCTTTTCCTGGGATTCTGTCGTTAGCACTTTCCACAGAGCTTCATGGGTCTCGAATCCGTTCGAGGTCCTCAATTGTCTTCCGGAACACTTGCTCTCGATACCCTGGATAGGTTTCGGGCTTGATACCCTGCTCATTGTGGTCCACCCAATTATTGACTGTACCCACCTGACATTTGTTCGCAAGCGGGCAACCTAGTTGCCTATCATTCTAGGGACTTACAAAGGTGACTGTGGGGGTATACCGCAATACCTAGGATAGACATCGAGCCACACTTTGTAGAGTATACCCAGAGGGTGCTTCCATATTCGAGTTGCACTTGCACTGGTAAGTTTCTCTAGTGTTGGTTGTTGTATCTGTTCTTCTAACTAGCTAGTGACTGCCTGTTTTATCTCATAGGAATTTTTTGATAGAGTGTGTTTGTTTCTCAATCGGTTAGAAAGGCCTTAGTGTGTCCCTGATATTCTCACACAGTGGAGGATCAGGAGCTTCACTGGTCCCGAAGGATTCTTGGCCTACCACCAGTTGATCTGGAGCCACCCCCACCACCGCTAAAGTGGAAGCTAGACCATCAAGGGTCGTTTGAAGAAACTAGGCCATGGGTAACTGTGTTCAACCCACCTTCGAGAGAAGAACATCTCATATCGGAGGAACCAACCATTACTAACCTTGGAGCATGAGCTCTTGGTCCTAACAACCCTCCGATTATGGATCTTTCGGCGCCTGTTGTCATATAGGTCTATCCTTACGACCATTTGGAAGTATCCCAAACAGATATGGAACCAAATCTCGCAACTTCTTCAGGGAATTCTCATATTCCCTCTACGGCTTCCACAACTGGAGGTGTTCCATCTCCTAACCAACCGTTGCCAGTCTGGGCCACTATGGTTTCGACTGCCTCTACTTCGGGAAATGGTCCACTCCCATCTTTGGCGACGATCACCGCTCCGTTGTCTCAGAGTGAAACAGGCCCTCCGTTCACATACAGAATTCCTATCTTCGATCCAAATGCTATCCTTTTTCACTCCACTCAACCAACTCTAAGTCTAGGGGCAGAGAGTTCAAACACTCCTCTGCAAGGATCCATAGGGGGAATTCCAACTCCTTATAATGCTTTCCCTTACGGAGGGGGTCACATACCTCCTTCGTTCCCTACACTCAGCGGTGTTCACCAACAATTCATCGGGCCAAGAACGAACTATGGTTCATATGGAGTGAGTAGTCAATGACTGCCTTCTAATAGTCAACTAGTAGGTTAGACATCATTCTCTTTGTTCGGTGCATTTTCTAACAATGATTTCTCATCCACTTCTTTCCCCATCGAGGGAAACCCCGATTATGGACAACCGAATCCTATACAGGGTACTATTCCTGCACAGGGGGGAAACCTAGGAATCCCTTCCCCCCAAGGACCTTGGAATCCTTGGCAAGGATCAGCTTCCTCGTCATGGATGTCAACAGGGGGAAACCCTTTCCAAAGTCATTGGAACCGCAAACAAGGTTCAACACCTATGCTTTTCAGGTCGACAGGGGGCATCCCCTCTCAAAATCCTTGGATAGCAATGCAAGCCCAACCTCCTTTGTCCTTCTATGAAATTCAGCCGATGATGCCTCAACAAGCGCAGAATATGTACGTTGGTCCTGCACAAGGTTTTTACTAAAATCTTGTCCAGCAGCCAAACTTTTCTTGGCAACCTGGTGCCAATCAAAATCCAGGCCCCTTTTTCCAAGGTCATAATCAACAACCCAAACTATCGTTCCTAGAAACTTTTCATTTTCCTGACTTAACGAGGTTGTTGAATGACCCCATCTGTCATGATCTGCGTTGGCCTCCTATGTCGACCAAGTTTCCTTTGGACATTCCCAAGTTCGAAGCCAAACCTAATGAAGATCTAGGGGATCATGTGACTACTTTTCATCTCTGGTGCTCGTCTAACTCATTGAAAGATGACTTCGTCTAGTTGCTCTTGTTTCAATGCACCCTCATAGGGAGTGCTGTGAAATTTTACATTGAGCTCGACCGCTCAAGATACTCTTCCTTCAGTGAATTGGCAATGGATTTCTTAAACCATTTCCAATTACCTATGAGATACGATGTCGACACCAAATTGTTGTCCAACTTTGAGCAGACCAAGGCGACCCATATCTCCGATCACATCTGAGAATGGAGATGTCAAAAGAGTTTGATAAAAGTACCAGTCCCACTAGAATTTTTGCTGGAGTGGTTCCTTAAGTCTTTGGTACCCTATTTATCCAAAGATGTAGAGACGTCGAGAGTCTTTTATGAAGAAGTTGCGATAATGAGATCTCAACAGCTTGAGTTGATTTACTCGCAATCTGGCCTATTTTATGAAATCTTGCCAGATGCACCTAGGTCAATTCTTGACAAAACCAGACAGAGAGATGGACCACATGCCGATGGTATTGTTGGTTCAAAACAAGCTAAGACCGTTGATCCACTATCAAAACAATTACAACAATTGTCGATACAACAGACAGTGGCCACCCAGACCATAGGTATGGCTGCTCCCTCTACCCAAATGTCTGATGTACACAACATACAATCGACAAACTCGAAGGCCAACCAACAGCCTGACGGGAAGAAGAAACAACGAAAGAAGGGTAAGGGGGATAAGAAACCTACCAATAATGATGGCAAGGGAAACACTGAAAAGAATAAGTCGAAGTATCCATGTAATCTGTGCACGGAAGACCACCCAACTTATCAGTGCCCTCGGATCACAGAGGCCCAAAAGTTATTGGCACAACAACAACCTATTGTGTTAATGAACAAATTCTAGCATGGGCAAAATTTAACTCAAGCCTCGGTGAGCTCGGAAGGGGGCAGTCAAGGACCTCCTCCGTCTTTGAGTAATCCTTAATCCACAAATGTGTATATGATGAAAGGTGATGCATACATATCAACCAGAGCGCATGATTACAGAATTCCTAGCTCCTCTGAGAAGAGTAAAGAAGTTGAGATTCCCCCTCTTCCTCTCCAGATTGAGAAGACGTTGGGAAAAACAATGACACGCATCCCAAAAGGTGCGTTCAAAAAAGATTCTCACAACCCGAATGCAAGCACTGCCCAAAACTACTCTGTGGTGGAGGATTTGTCACAGACCCCTTGTGCGATGTCTGCTTTGGAAGTCCTCCAAAGCTACCCTTCCCAGAGAAAGGATCTGTTAGCCTCTTTAGGATCTACTGAGACTTGTAATTTGGGCACGATCATGCTTGATACGATCGACTTAAAACCTCGTCTCCCTTACCATGTTGCATTTTAGATAGTAGTGGCTTATACCATGAAAACTTTTACATGGAACATTTTCCGCATAGTGGTTATTGAGGGCGCCTCAACATGCGTAATGTCTCTGGCATGTTGGAAGGCCATAAGCTAGCCCATTTTGTCTCTGTCACCAAATATTCTTCTTCTTTTGATGGTCATTCTTTCCGAACACATGGCATCATTCCCTCTTTCCCCACGCATTTAGGGGGGGAAACCGTGTGCATCGAAGTTGAAGTAGTCGATGCTCAGCTCGACTATAATCTTCTTTTAGGAGGGAGATGGACTTATGCTATGCAAGTAGTGGTTGCTACTATTTTCTAGGTCTTGTTGTTTCCACACGAGGACCGAATAGTGACCATTGATCAGTTTCCTTTCTCCCATCCTAACCCTTCATCGGGGGCAACCATGGTCTCGATGATCGACAACCCTCAACCCAACATCGTCAACATAGGGTTTGGTTTGTGCCCACCTTTGATGGGTATTTTCGATTATCCGCCCCCTCTCGATGATATTAAGTTTGTGTCAAACCAGCCTAAGGTTGAGATTTTTCGAGTCTCGTCGTTTCATACAACTTACTTTCACAATCCGTGGACTCTTCCTTCCCCATCAAGAACAATGGAAGGGACAGGGAACCATGGCATGGCCATGCCCTTATCTACGGTAGAAGTTGCGTACTCTATAGTTTGGAAAACTTCCACCAACCCCGATCTGACTCCCGCGCAAGAGTTAGATCTGATTCCAGAGCCTATTTCGGCTCGAGGTTCCCTTGTCGATACCGATTCTTTAGACTTAGTCCTACCCTTCGACAAAGAAATCATAGAGGCAATGACCATTCTGGAAAAACCCTGGGATGATCTCCATCATAGATCTTACTTCCTCCCAGAGTTAAGAAGAATTGAAGCAGGAGAATTCACTTTGACTATGACTGGAGATAGGTCTTGTCCTATCAATCCCTTGGCTACGCACACAGTTTATGCTGAGGGTAATATGGTAGCCATTTATGAAACTATACCTATTGATATCTTCATAACCCCTGGTGTCAAGGAGAATGTCCTCGTCGGAGCTGATTGCTACCCCAAAGAGATTCAAATCTACACGGATTTATTTAAAGAATTCCATGACAGTTTTGCTTGGTCTTATGAGGAAATGCCAGGCATCGATCCAAGAATTGTTGAACATGCAATCGCGACTTATCCTAACACTAAGTCAGTCCAGCAGAAGCTTCATCTAGTCAATCCTAGGAAAGAAAAATCTATCAAAGTTGAAGTAGAGAAACTTCTTAAGGAAGGTTTTATTTACCCCGTTCACTTGACTCAATGGGTGTCAAACCCCATTCTAGTCGATAAGAAACAGGGTACGATTCATGTTTGTACGAACTTCTATGATTTGAACAAGGCTTTTTCAAAGGATAATTTCCCCACACCATTCATTGACCATATAGTCGATGAATGCACAGGATGCGAGGCCTTTTATTTCATTGATGGTTTTTTGGGCTACAATCAGATATAGATAAAACCCGAAGACCAACACAAAACCACTTTCATTTGTCCATGGGGTACATTCGCTTATCAGAAAATGCCTTTTGGTCTGAAAAATGTTGGAGCTACCTTTCAACGGACCATGTCTTTCGATTTCCACGATATCAAACATATAGTTGAGGCTTACCTTGATGACTTAGCATCACGATCTCGTAAGAGAGATGATCATCCTACGCACCTCAGACTCATATTTGAGCGATGTCTCTGCTACCGCATTCGCTTGAATCCAAACAAGTGTAGTTTCTGTGTTACGTTAGGTAATCTACTAGGTTTCATAGTTTCGATAATGGGGATCATGGTCGATCCTCTCAAGGTTGAGGCAATAGTTCAGTTGCCTCCCCCGCGCACAATCCTTCAACTTTAGAGTTTGCAGGGAAAAGATAACTTCTTATGACATTTCATCGCAAGCTATGCCAAGATCACAAAGGGCTTTATGAGTTTACTCAAGAAGGACGTCCCTTTTCATTAGGATGAAGCTTCTCAATGCTCGTTTGATTCTTTGAAATGTGCCCTCATGTCTGCCCCTCTTCTTCGGCCACCCAATTATAATAAAGACTTCTTATTGTACTTGGTTGCAGTAGAGTCGACCATCGGTATGGTCTTGGTTTAGGAGGATGACGTGCTTTTTGAGTACGTGATCTATTATCTGAGCCGAGGCCTGGTTGGACCAGAACTTAATTATTGCCACATTGAAAAACTTGTGTTGGCCGCAGTTCATGCTGTCAAATGGTTCTGTCATTATATCTTGTTTCGCAAGACCACCGTCATTGTCGTTGTAAATCCATTTCAATACGTGTTGACACAACGAGTAATTGGCGGAAAGATCAGTAGATGGATAGTTGTCCTCCAAGAATTTGACTTAGATTTTGTTTCGGAAAAATCCAAAAAGTCATTGGTCTTTGCGGAACTCATATCAGAACTTCCGGTCGAGTCAGGTGATGTTATGCCCGAAGAGTCTCCTATTAAAGGAGACATGTTCCTAATCGTGTCTTCGGACCCCTAGTATGGAGATATACTTGTCTATCTCCAGACTTTGAAGTGCCCCGCTTCTGCTTCTCGTGATGAGAGTCGTCGTATATGCCATCAGACCAAGAACTATATTATACTCGAAGACACATTGTATTGTCAAGGCATATATTCCATCCTTCACCAATGTCTCACTCATGAAGAAGCAGAAATCATCCTTAATGATTGCCACACTAGAGCATGTGGTGGCCATATGTCTGGGCTGGAAATATCCCAAAATATCTTATGCGTAGGTTACTTCTGGATGACATTAATCAAAGATTGTGTTGAATCAGTCAAGAAGTGTCACCCGTGTCAAATCTTCTCTCGAAAGATGAGGGCACACCCCGCTCCTATGTTTCCCATCATTACTGTTGGTCCTTTCACCAATTGGGGGATTGATTACACTACATGAAACCCCCCTTCAACAAGGGGGCACCATTATATCATCGTAGCAGTAAACTACTTTACAAAGTGGGTTGAAGTTATGCCAACGTTCAAGGATGATGGTGAGACAACAACTCTCTTTTTGTTCAACCAGATTATAGCAAGGTTTGGCGTCTCGAGAGAGATTGTCATTGACCATGGCAGTCACTTCCGGAATAAAATGATGAATGAGTTAACATCAAATATTGGGTCGAGGAAAGAACATTCATCACCTTACCACCCTCATGTGAATGGTCAGGTGGAAGCTGTGAATAAGTCCCTCAAGACTATTTTTCAGTGAACGATCAATTCAACCAAATCAAATTGAAATTTGATGTTGTACTCTATGTTATGGGCCTACCGAATGTCTATTAAGACTGCAACCGGTTTCTCACCTTTTCAATTCGTTTATGGGTTGGAAGTAGTTTTACCCATAGAATGTCAGATCCCCTCTTTAAAATTGGCAGTACAGTTATTGCCAGACACTTCACCGCTTGAAGAGCGGTTATTACATCTTGAACAAATCGATGAGCAACGTCGAGATGCAGCCTTGGCCAACGAGGCTCACAAACAAAATGATAAGTGTCAGTATGATCAGTCCGCTCACCCTCGGATTTTCTCTGAAGCCGACCTTGTCCTAGTCTATGACCAAGATAAGGATCCCTTAGGGACAGGCAAGTTCAAACCCATGTGGTTCGGACCATTCATTGTTAAAGAGGTTTATAAAAAAGGTGCTTATCATCTGGTTGAATTTGAGGGAAACGCTTTGGCTGAGCCTAGAAATGGGCTCTACCTCAAGAAGTATTACTCGTAGGTGGGTCGCCTTCAATGAATTCTTGTAACATATGTATAGTCTTTGTACATTTGTTTTGCTTACTTTTTGTCTTTTGTGCTTATGCAAGTGTCGTTGTTGATGACATTCTTTTCACTGTGGCAAATGTCAATTGAATCAGAGGTTTTTGTGGGGTTTGCGGACGGTTCTAGTCGACACACTTGGAGGCTTGCTTCCACAGCTTGGGTGATTTTTACACCTCAAGGCCAATTTCTATCCTCAGGAGGTACCTATTTAGGTAATGCTACAAATAACTTTGCCAAATACAACATTGTCATAGAGTTGCTTCGGAACTCTTTATCACATGGTATCTCTTGCCTCTGGGTTTACTTATATGCTCAACTGGTTGTGTCTCAATTAAATGGTGTTTACTGCATTTACGACCCTACCCTACACCGATGGTTCCTTAGGGTATGTCTCTTAGAACGAAGTTTTGATTACATTACTTACATTCATGTTCCTAGGATATTAAATCACATCACTGATACTCTAGCTAATCATATATTAGATTGGCATTTTGCACACATGTAAAGATAAAAAACACACACGCACATGTAAATACATTTGTAGCATAATCCATAAAGCATTAAAAGACAAAAAAGAGCCATATATATATGTAGAAACATGTATCAAGAGTACAGTGTGGGCGTGAATGCCTCAAAAATATACACAGTAAGAGTCACAGGGCTTATGCCCTAAAAAATGTACAAACATGTTCACGACACATAAACAATCCAACCTAGCTAAGGGCGGGGCCTGTCGGTCTGGCCATAGTGTACAACAACGTTTTCCAAACGCCAAAAAAGTTGGACCCAAGTCCATGGCACCCCAACTACGTGAGGCTACATAGAGGGTGGCAGATCCTCAATCTCTGCCATAGGCACAACACAAGAGCGGTAAGGTTCCACTCTACCCGCCTCAAAACTCTCTCGGCCTTCCCAGGTTGAGGCCCCGCTACTGCTCCTTCCAATCCAGCGGCTCTGGCTACTCCCGCCTCTGGACAAGGATGTCTTTTGGTCCTCGCAAAATCAGCTGAACGCAATGGTCCCACATCTGCACATAACAAACAAATCATTTTCAGATACTCTGGTACACAAAAAAAATAAAAAATAAAATGATATATATAAAAGAAAATAAAAATTAAAAACTTATCCAACTCTCCTCGCACTGCTCCGGGAGGAACAACGATATCCAGGTCTCTGGAAAAGTCAATACCAACATATGGGTAGTCTTCTATCGCTAGAATCTGGCGAGACCACCAATTGAAGAACTTCTCATCGAAGGCCTCCATGGTCCTTCCACCACCCTGTCGCGAAAATAGTGTTGCCCATCTACATACGGCTGGGAATGTGGTTGTGTGCCCTCGTGCTATCTCTCGAGGGATAATAATGGGCACCCTCTCAAAGAAGAATGCACAAAGTATGGTCCCAAACCTGAAGTTTTTGTGCCTCCGCATGTAGCACTTAGTCAACTTCCTTTTCTTGTAGTCAAGTAATGTCATGCTCCAATAAAACACATGTGCATTCAAGAACTGCACCGCACAATGCATGTGCACCCGGGATGCTTGGTGAAGTGCAGTGGATCCAGTGATTTTCCCAATCAACAGTATTATCACTTTTAGTGATAGGTTATATATCTTGTTGGTTGGCACCTTTGTGCCCACTTTGTCAGTCCCTGCCTCACAATGGTGCCCAATCAGCTCTGCTATGTTATGAGGCCCTAAAGGAAATGTGTGGAAGTTGACTGGTTCCCCTCTCCTCGAGAGGCTAGTCAAGAAGTATATGTCCTATGTCATCGGATTTAATGACTGACCTTCAAGCATGAAGGCCTCTGCATTCGGGTTCCAATAATCTATCAAGGCGTTCAGTAGCCTCGGTTGTGCCCGCATGAATGGACACTGGTAGAATTTCAATAGCCCGCATTGAGTCAATGAAATAGTCACACCAGGGTCCTCATCGAATAAAATTTCAATGTCTTCATGCTCTCTTTCCCTCTAGTGAACATACATCCTGCAAGTGCTAGTTCGGGAGGGGAATTAGATCTTGCTTTTTAATTTTTTCACAAACTTGGGGGCATACGTGGGATATAGTGGTGAAAGTTGTGTATGAACGCATGCAGTAATTCTTCTGCACGCACGCATATGCGTGCTCTCCCAAGACAACCTGCGTATGCCCAGGGCCGACCCTTTTAAAAGGTCAACGACCCCCCAAAAAATGAAATAAAATGCATAAAATTGAAATTGAAATGCAAGAGGAGTGATTTTGTACATACTTGGTCCAATCGGAAGTTCGTTTCGTCCACCGAAGCTCCCGAAATCAACACTTTTATCAAAGGGGTGTTTTGGCTTCAGAGTCAATTTCCCAAATCAACAATGGTGATAATGAGTTGCCATCTTCTATTTATAGACTTTTTGGCCCCTTTTTGTCAATTTTTTTTCCCCCCTTGTCATTTTTTCTAAACTGAAAATCATTTAGTATGGTTCGTGAGTTTATTTGGGAAGGTTACGATAGAGGTCACTTCGGGTATCTGGAAGCTTTGGGGAGATTTGGGTCACTTTTGAAGGTTCTTTGGTAAAAATATCATTTTTTCAACTTGGGCATTTAAGTTAGGATTCCACCTCCACTTTTTGTATCCCGTTGTCTTTATCACTTTGCCATAGGATCGAACCCACTGAGTTGCAACACAGAACCATCTTTGTTGCTTTAGAGGTGTCGTGATGTCGTGGTAGAGCCTTCCCCTTCATGGATGCCCTAGCTAGATCCTGCTTGCATTTTCAGCATCCATGTTGTTGGTAATGACTATAGGCTCGAGAGTCCCTATTAGTCTTGTCTTGACTACAAGTTTGAGCCTCATCTGCATGATTTTTTATCACTCTTGACCTCACCCTCGGGACTCCCAAAATTTTAAACGGGTCTTCTTTTAAGCCCTTTTCAGACCCTTTAAAACATGAAAAGCTTGTTGGGCGATCTTGTTGTCTTTCACACTCATTAAAATGAAATTTGAAGGCACATCTGTCCGGCAGTAGTTTACCCCTTTTTCGGTCCAAATGTTCAACTGTACAAACAAAGGTATACTCTAGGAATTTTAGGTCTCTAGAAGAGTATCCTTAGGTATAATTTTACCCCTTTTTCGGGCTTGAGGGACTAAATTTACGAAAAAGGCACCCCCATGGAGTCCATAGTTAAGCTCTTTTCAGAGTCCCTAAAATTAAAAAGATCGTTGAGTGACCTTGTTTCTTCACACTCGTTAAAATGGCCAAGAAGAACAACCTTTACAGAGTCCATAGTTAAGCTTTTTTTAGACTCCTTAAAAATGAAAAAATTGTCGAGTGACCTTGTCTTTATCACACTCGTTAAAATGGTTTTGAATAGACGTCTGGTTGGTGCTAGTTTACTGTTTTTTTGAATCGATTAGACTATATTCGAAAAACATACCCCACATGAGTCTCCTTTTTCGTTTTTTCATACTCTCTAAATATGAAAAAAACGTCGAGCTTACCTTCTTTGGGCTCGTTAAAATTACATCGAAGGACGTTACCATTGTGTGTCTTATTAATCGCATTTGCATACCTGCGTCTTTGGCCTAATGTCAGCTCCATGTTTCTCTCAACTGAACCATTTGGAGCATTCCTTATATGAAAGCCCTGTAGCACTTTGCCTCTACGTCTTGACACCTTTGGCCCATGGAGGATTTTTTCCGAGTGTCCTTTTCCTGCATATGTCCATTTTCCCTGAGCATCCTTGTGTTCCATGCGCTTGGAACTAGTATGTTAGCGACACTCATTCCTCCTTTGTAATGTAACATTCTTTTATTATTTTTTCAAAATCTTTTCAAAAATATTGAGAAAAAACAAAAAAATCAAATATACCCCAAAAAGAGGAAGGGAAAAGTATTTTCTTTTTGTTGGCAACACAATGAGTCACCCTTGGACAAATCACATATTTCCGTTTGTTCATCAAAGATTTCGGATATAGTATGACCTTAGGAACTTGTTCTCATAGAGCTGTGTCCTCTTCCATTTGGTTATTCTTCCAAACATGTGGAGAGTTGGCATTGCCTCCTGCATCATCAACTTATGTCAATATCAGGCTGCCTGAGTCTCATCATTTGCGTGCTATTGTCCAAGGGAATTTTTTACCAAGGTCATGTCGACCTTTCTACAATTTGTCTCTTGTCCTCATGCCTGACCATCCTAAAACACCAATCAAAATCCTTGTTCAAAATCAATGAAGTTCTCTGCCTGATCACCGAGATCCTCTTGTCTATTCACGACAAGCTGTCAAATACCTCTGGGTAATGAAGTCGTACACTCACATTACACTCTTACCCAAGTTTTGAAGATCTTGAAGTTGTTGCTCGAGCTCTGAAAGCATCATCTCCAACCATCAGATGACACTTAGCTTCTTGAATATGAATACTATACATGTATATCTTTTGATTTTGAGATGTATATCCGTTGTGTATTGCTCACGGATACACTTTATATAGATATATGACATGGATCTGTAGTGTATTTGATTGGCAGCCATGATTTTAGTTTTTTATCCCGAGCATGGGTATGCCCGCCTCAGAGAGACAAAATGTTATTTTGCATATGGAAGCTCCCAAATACTGGTCCCTGGGCTCACTCACTTGGCACGTTGATAAATATTGGTAAAGTATTTCGGCCATTAGATGCTCTTCTAACCTCACACTTTAGGGGGCATCTGTTATAAGACTAATTTGCACCCAGCCTGCATACCTAGCCTCAGGCCCTACTATTTTCCAATTTATTAATCCAAGCTCTTCTAAAAAGCTCTCTCTTTTGAGCCACACGCGCCCTGGCCTTCTATAGCCTATGTATGCACACATCCATACACCTGCAGGCCTTCTACAACCCGCGTATACTAACAAAAGCACAAAAAATGGAAACTTGCAGAGGGGAAACAAAGTTTCAGGAAATTGCTAAAATTGTTTGACTGCCTATGGCCCATCATTCAACTGGATAACTACCTATAAAAGAAGCGGTCTGGGTCCCATTTAAAGGATAAGAAAAATATTATAGAAACTCTGCCCAAATTTATCCCCCCTTTTCCCCAATTTTCTGCAATTGTATTGTGAGGTTGAGTAGTGGGTGAATGTGAAGAGGAGCCCAGGACCAGGTTCGAGGAGCAGTGTTGGCCACATATTGTAAGTTTACTATTGTGAAGATTAATAGAAAAAAGGAATACTTTTTTTGTCCCACCATATTATGTGTTCAAATTGTGTATTTATTTTATGATATTGTCACATCTAACCCAACAATTAGTATATGAAATGCATGTTTGTAGCTCTCTATTTTTCCATCTGTGAATGCAGGTCATCTTTGGGAGGAGGCTTGCAGTCAAGGAGCAACTGAAAGTGAAGGGATTGACATCAAACAAAGGATTTAAGGTAGAGTTACCTAATCTTGTTTGCACCTTTGTATTGTATGAATGTGGGGTTTTGTGTTGGGAGAATAGGAGAAAGTAGAGGCCTTTAAATGGTCATTTTCTGCATGCATGATTAGAGCCCCTAAATCCTAATTCCATAAGCAGGATTTCCCACTCACATCAGATTCCTCCGGAACACCTCCTCTTCACTGTCCCTGATAATTGGAATCTGCCAACCTCCTTTCTGGACGAAGCTAAGCCACGGGTCACAGGAACACTGCACAGTCATAAGGAAGGCGACCAGATGGAGGAACCCATCACCTGCTATATCGAAGAAGAAAACCCGGAAGGTGTGGGCGCGGCGACGACTTCAGTGGTAGGTGAATTATCCTTGGACGCGGATTACCAGGAATCTCAAAGCAGACAACAAGACAGATGAATGAGGGATGGTGAAAGGGCCCCTGTACCACATCCCCTCTCCATCATGCAAGAATTATGGAGTGTCCAGCCACCATTTCTCCACTCATAACACTTGGAGATGATATTTGAAACACGAAGCCTGGTGGAAGACCAAATCCACCATGGCCTCCAAATCAACCAGCACCTAGACATGTTGTATGATGCCTACTCCAACACGTCACTAGAATGATGGTGCCCAACATGTGCACAACCCTTCACGTTGCCAGCCAGAGCAGGAACGAATGATGGAGAGGCTGAACCCACTAGGTAATTGCTACGGTTAATGATTATGGTTAGAGGGACTATTTTGTTTAGCATTAGGGCTCTTTCTCTGTCAAACTTTCAATATTTTGTTAGGAGTAAGATAAAGGAACATGCTCAAACTAATGGTTTCCATATCTCTTGGTTTCCTTCGGGCATGACAAATGGCAAGAAATTTTTTGAAACAAGTTGCATAGGAAGCCAGCTATCCTGATTTCTGGTTTTTGGTGGGACAGTTGGCATTCCAAAGATTTTTGTAAGACTACTCAGTTAATTTAATAGGATCCTCCTTTTTTACTTAAAAAAAAAAAAAACATTATATGCTCCCTCTTTATTGACATCCAAGGAGGAATGTTATTGTTGATAACAAAAATAGGCCACACTGAGTAAATAGACCTAAGATCTCCGAATGGATTAACACCGTCAGCTGCCAATGAAATCCTAACATTGTGAGGTTCATCTTTGAAATCTGCCCATTTTTCCTTAATTTCCCTAAATGCAGAATCATCAACATGCATTCGAAGAACACCATCTCCACTTCTTTTACGTGCATGGTAATCCATAAATTGTTCTATGCCTTCACACCTAAACAATCGTTGTAAACATGGAATTATGGGAATATGAGGAAGAACCTTTCGAGGCACCCTTTTTGTTACTTGATTAGTTCGATATCTATTGATAAGACATTGCGGACATTCGGTTTTCGAAGCATGTTGTCCATAATATATAATATGTTCATTAGGACATGCATCTATAGTTTGATAATCCATTCCAATGTCTTTCATAATGGCATAAAAACCTTGATATGTGCGAGGTAAAATATTTGATGATGGTAACAAAAATTCACCTAACAATCTACAACATAACAAATAA
>ML779993.1:633154-644321 GCA_009831015.1 Picea engelmannii
AAAACCTAATTTGGTGCTTCTTAGACATGGACACACTAATGTGATTATTGTGTAATGATGCATTGATGTTTGTGATATCACAAAATAATTAAATGTTCTCCATTGCACATATATAAGGAATGCATCGAGGAACCTTCTATAGGTGCATATTGATAATTTTTTGTAATTGTTTAAATAAAAACCAATATTGCATAACAAATTGCCTAAACTCATTAAGTTCATTGTAAAAATTAATGCATCAACATGCTTATAAATTTATGATGCACTATTAGAGTTTGTTTAAAATCAAAAGAAATCCATTTTTTATTATCATGGATTAGTTATAACAACTTTTGGGGCGTCAGTTTATTTAATGCATTAGTGCATTGTATATATGGGTGCACTAGTGTGGTTTATATGATTTAAATGCACTAATTAAAATACCTCTGCTAAAACTTTATCCTCCCACCTCCACTCACAACCTCTACTATAAAAAGAGGAGGGATAAATATTTTGTGGAGGTTCTGCAAAAAAATTCTAATAGAAGGTGTTTTCCTAGTAGCAGGAAGAGATTTTTGGACTACTCTAGTATTGCGACCAACCCTTGTACATCGGACCTTGGTTCCTTGGACTACTTCAGCATTGTGATTAGCATTTGTTCATGGGACACTGATTTATGATTGTAAATCCTCACTATAAGCATTGAGGGAAATGTTTTTTGTAGGGGGATGGAATGTTGGGATCCTCCATAGGGGTGTAATGGGGTGGTTGAAAATCCCACTAGAGTAGTAACAGTGTAGCTATGGTGTCCATTTCATGTAAAGTAGACTATGTCCACCACTATGGTTGTTATTACTAAATAAGACATGTTACTTCCCAAACTATCAGCCTTTGTGAGGGTGATATTGGGGATAAGAAAAACAAGGGAAATGAACCACTGTCACCTTAGAAAAATATCCCCTTCATTTTAGGTTAGATCCTTGAATCCATTGGGGGTATCCCGACCTATATAGTACAAATCACTTCCAACTACACACCTCAATATATCTTATATAGACCAGTGCCTTGGTAGAAAAATACCTTAAGGATATTCAACCAAGAGTTAGGTAAATAACTACTATAATATAAGGAGGGTTAGGACATCATTATAAAAGTGATGAGATCTGAAATAAATATGCTACAGTAGAAGTATAAATCAACACAAAGAAATCACTCTATAGATGAAGAGAAAGTGTACCTTTATCCTCTCAAGATTGAGATCTAATTGCACAAATCAAGCATAAATGATAAACCTGAGATATGCCTTGATTTTATGTTGTAAATTGGACTAGCTTACTATTGTCCAGGAATATGATTTATGATATAAAAATGAAAAAAATGCAGATTTTGGGTGAGGAAAAGCACCCCAAGAGTGATTAAAAGCACTTAAAATGATGAACCCTAGGTAATTTAGCTGAGGAAATTAATAAACTATGCAAAAATAGACCAACAAAGATTAGATACAAATACAAATGAATAATAACAATGAAATTAGATCAAACTTGCAAAAATAGATGGTGAATCCCTCTAAGGTTTCATAAAAACATCTCCAAAATGAAACATAACAGTAATGAACCTCTTAGTACATGAATTTCACTGTCAGAATGTGTTAGATAAACTTTGCAAACAATAAAAAAGTGAAATAGAGGCTAGGGTAGGATTCAATTTCACCTTTTAGGGTTAAACCCTAGCTTTCGGGTTTCACAAATTCTGATTTCTTTTGCTGTAATTTAATTTCTAGAATTAGTAAGGGTAAAATCATGAAGTTGGGTAAAACTTTTGTGAGAATCGGGTTTCCAAAATTCCTACTAAGATTCTTTCGGCCGAACTAACAATTCTTTCGGCCAAAAGCCACCTCTTTTCGGCCAAAATAGTTTCCGGCCGAACAATTGGATGTCAAATCAAATGGTACTGGCACAATGGCCATGACTGTCATCTACCATATTAGCCAGATGGTTTTTTTTTCCAGTAAATATTTTCGGCCAAAATGTTTTTCGTCCTGTTAGCATTGAGAGTCACCCTCATACTACAAGAGGATAAGCCCAGTACCCATCAAAATGTTTGTGGAGGTAGGTTTATGAATGGAGGTCAAATGGATAAAACTCAGTATGAGAACATTTTAACACAGAAAATGGACAAGAAATGAATAGGGAAATGAGGTCCTCATTAACTTCAGTCAGTGGTTTAAGGTTAAAGGTGAGAAGAGGGAAGACTTAGTGAGAAAGGTGAACAAGTCTACCATGGGCATCCGACTTTCAAGCAGCTTGGTGAAGAAAAAATCAGGTATACAAGAACTCTTGGACTTAAGTTTCAAACGCTGAAATATATCATAGTAACATAATAATCAAACCTCCATTACTATGTGACTACAACAAATCATTTGGATCCTCCATGCACGAGCATTTAAACATAAGAAGAAACAATATAACAAAGAAACTGATTGAAACTGGTCACAACAATATTGTAATCAAACCTACATTACAATACGACTACAACCCTCGTCTGGATCCTCCATGCATGAGTGTTTCAGCACATATTAAAAATGATGATGAAATAAATTGAATTCTATTAATGTAAAAGTCTCAACTCTCATACAAAACCAGAGAACAACTCTATTATAAAAATATTACAAAATAGGGAGCTCTGCTCAACTAGTTGACCACCGTTACAAAGATTCGAACTGATCTATTTATACTTAGTTCAGTCCACAACTTCCAGGAGTGTGATCTGGCCATCCTATTCAAAGATTTATGTATGGGAATCCTTCTGTCAGACTGTGCGTGTATCCTTCTATCATACACAAGCTCAGATCAACATGGGCCTGCAGGAAAAAACCATCCATCGTGGTACCTCAGGTTGACAGTTCTATCTCCACGGCTAGGCCCTTCATGCCTTCTATTTATGGAGTGAATCGAGGTTTCAACCACCGGTCCTTCTTTTATTAACTGATATTTCATCGGGATCGGGACGAGGCTTAACACCTAGGGGGTTTTCATGTGCTTCTCTCAGACTTGATGCTATATAAGCACGTGATTGCGGGGCCGTCAAGGGTGGTTTGGATCCACACCGCTTTTGTGCTCGCAATTCACCACTTTCCACCACGTAGCACTTTCGCTATACCACGATTTCGATTGCGGGACTGCTCAAGGATTTTAATGCTCGAGCAAGTAGCATCCACTCAATGAAGCGTGGCCACTTATCTAGTCACGGTCCATGATCTGGGTGCCTCTGCTAATTTAGCACCCTCGCTAAATTTTAACTGCCCGCCAACTTTAGAAAATATTTAATTATGCTTGGGGGAGGCGCCAATTTTGGTGCTAGGGAGATTTGATGTTGAACAAGATTATTTATTGGAGAATGACTTCTCGAGGATGACGTGGTGACCTGACATCACTGTGCTGATGTGTTGCGGAAAGGAGGGTGACACGCATCACTTGGAAACAAGCAAATTATATGCCCAAAGGTTCCTGGACTGAGTGCTAAGTGTCAGCGCCAGATGGACAGGTGGCAAAAGAACTAAAATGCGTGACAGATATCTATGCATTCCAGGAAAATAATTTCAGAGAAAATCGAGAGGAGAAGTGCCAAAACACCTGAAACCCGAAATCCAAACTAAATCGTGTCCGTCTGCTGGAGAAGGACACACAGTGCTTGATTTTTATTTCTAGGGCTCCTCTTTGACACTAAACCTCACACAACTTTATAATTTTGAATGCCCAAGGGTCATTAATCTGAACTTCAGAGGGGATCTTTGTCGTTTAAAACTGAACCTGCATGTTTGATTTCTTCAAGCCCGCAATAGACTACTTTGAGTGATGCGCTTTGTGCTCATGGCTTCTTCCTATGTAAACAAGGACTTGGATGACTTTTTGTGGGATTAGGAAACAAAATGACCAGTAATTAGAGACAAAAAAATGGTGAGTGCTCATCCTTCTTCGAGAAAAACAGAAAATCTTTGGGTCAGGACTTGGTCAGGAAAGATACTAAGGGAAACCAAGTCATCAACAAAGGGGGAAAATGACTTTATCAGTCAGAGGGAAAGATTCTAGGACTTTGGTGTTGTGGATGAGAGAGAGAGAGATGAGGAAAGGGTACAGACTTAGGTATTAAAAACAAACACATACGACCCTTAATAACTTCATGTGATAACAWTGGCTCCACGGGGGATGGCATGCTCCCTRTGAGCTGCCAAGTACACACAGTTTCAATGGCTTATCTTTTGGTTCATAGAGTCTCTTATTCAAAATAGAAATAAAAAGGAGRTGGTAATTACAATGGTGGAAAGCCGATCATGGCTTAAAAAAAAATACTTTTTCAAAAGGTGCCCATTGACTGGGTCACTAAAAAACATTGGAATCCTCCAAGTTCTCCAACTTGTAAGTGTTGTTTGAAAATACCTCAGAAATMTTGAAAGGACCAATCCATGAGGCTTCGAATTTACCATGTTTTCMTTTGTATTTCTTGGGGRCATCCCACTTGAGCACCAGATCCCCCAACTGAAAATCTTCCTTGCTTTCCCTCTTGTCAAAGGCTCGTTTTATTTTATGCTGATGATCCTGCGCTTTATCAAGCAGTTGCTCCCTAGTCTGTTGTACTTCTACCAATTGTTGTATCCTCCTGGCCATATCATCAAGTTCTCCTTGGTAGTCCTGGAGAAAATTTTCTATAGGAAAGGCGAGTTGAGTAGGAAAAACAACCTCAACCCCATACACAAGATGAAAATGGGAAATGTCAAGTGACCTTTTGGTTGTAATCCTGTCAGCCCATAATGCAAATTTCAGCTTTGAGTCCCATGCTTTCTTATTGTCTTATAACAATTTCTTGATGATATTTATGAGGCTCTTGTTAGAAGACTCTGCTAAACCATTTCCTTGGGTGTATTAAGGAGTGGAATGGATTAATGTAATTCCATATTGTTCACAAAACTTGATTAATGGTTCATCTTTGAAGGAGGCAACATTGTCAGTAACAATCCTGCTAGGACAACCAAATCCAGACATGATATATTCAAGGAAGCTAATGATTACCTTGTGGGAGGCACTCCTTGTAGGGATGGATTCTATCCATTTGGTGAAATAATCAGTGGCAGTGAAAAGCCACCTATGTTGACCACTTGAGGCTGGATGGATTTCTCAACTGAATTCAAGACCCCACTGCTAAAAGGGTTCAAAAACCACCACAGGTTTCAAAGGCAAAGATTTGAGTTGTTGTTTTCCAGAAAATTTTTGGCATTTGACACAAGCTCTAATATTTGCGCAAACATCAGTAAAAAGGCTAGGCCAGAAATACCCAGCTCTGAGGATCTTATAAGTTGTGGTCCTCCAAAAATGATGGCCCCCACATAAGTTGTCATGGAAATAAACTATAGCTTTTTGGGCCTCTTGTGAGTCCAAACATCTCAAAAGGACTCCAAGGGGATCCTTCCAGTACAAAACTTGATCAATGAGACAATATTTGATTGCTTTGAATTTCAAAGCTCTTTCCTTGTTCTTTTCCAGACCATCAGAAGGCCGCAAGTTCTACATGAAATGTATGATGTCTTTATACCAAGTGCATTCTGCTAAGCTGGGGCCGACATGAGAGATTTTATCAGCAATCTCAACTTGCTGATTTTTTGAGTTTATGTTCATAAAATTAACCCCCAAATATTTACAATTTGATTCATCCAACAACTTGGCTAAACCCCAGCCTTTCACCAATTTAGTGGGATTTATTTCAAGGTCAAATTCCATAATTTTAGAAATCCATTTTCTTCTCTTCCCATCTATGTCAGGCTAGATCAATATCTCTTTCACTGAGGCTGGAGGGACATATGCAACAATATTTGAATGCAGAACATATACTCTAACAGCCTTGAGGACTTTGACCAAAGAATATTCCTACTTATCCATGATATCATACCTGATTTATGCATCCCTCAATGCTCTAATAAAAAAGGAAATAGGTTGCTCCAACCCTTCTGTATTTTTCTGTAACAGAACAACAACCAATGTGTCAAATGAGGCAAAGCAAGATATCATAAATTCCTTAGAATAATCAGGGTTGATGAGAACATGTGCTTTGGTCAAGGCCTTTTTGATATGAACAAAAGAATCCCTAGACTCATCAGTCCATTTCACCTCATTTCCCTTTCTAAGCATGGCTATAATGTACTTCACTAATTCAGGAAAGTTAGAGATGATTATTCTTAGAAAATTGATCTTAACCAAGAAAGACTGAACCTATTTCTTAGATCTAGGAAAATATAAGGCCTCGATGGACTCTACTCTGCATGGATCAATCCTTACCCCTTCTTCTGATGCAATGTGCCCCAATAATTTACCTTCCTTCATAGAAAACAAAGATTTTGTAGGATTGAGAGAGAGACCAAACCTTCCTCATTTCAGGAAGACCTTCTTCAAATGATGACAATGCTCTTGGTTAGACTTTGACAACATTGTAATGTCATCCAGATAGATGATTGCAAATTTATCTTTCTCCCCAATGAAGGCGATGTCCATGGCTCGCTGGAAGGCTTCTCTTGCATTCATCAATCCAAAGGGAATTTTAGCATACATGAATGTGCCCCAAGGAGTAGTGAAGGTTGTATTATCTCTATGTTCAAGAAGGACATAGATTTGATTGTAGCCAGAGAATCCATCAATCATAGACATCCTAGATGAACCTGTCACTCTCTGCAAAATGTGATCCATATTTGGCAAGGGGTAGTTATCTTTTTTAGAGCTCCTGTTCAAATCTCTGAAGTCTACACCACAGTCTGATTTCCCCATTTTTATTACTCATGGGAAGCAAGTTAGCCACCCATTCTGAATATCTCAAAGGAATGGTGATCTGGGCATCCAACAACTTCTTCACTTCTTTTTCCATAATAGGAAACATCATGGGATTTATTTGTCTGAGTTTCTGCCTGAAAGTTTTTGCCTCTTATTTCAAAGGGATCTTATGCTCAATAATGTTTGTGTCATATTTCCTTAGATCTTCATATTTCCATGCAAACACATCTGCAAATTTTTTTAAAAGATTGGCATACTCAGCCCTTTGTTCCTTCGACAAGCTGCTAGACAATTTGACATATTTTGGATCGTCCTATGTTCCTAAATTGCATTCAGTCACATCAACATCTTCAATTGAACCTTTAACCTTCACAACAACATAATTTCTATCAAACAATATCTCCAAGGGGACAAGTCCCTTTGGAATATGGTTACTGGGTAACTGAACAATATGATGGTCAACAATTTTATTCAAAAAAATATTAGCATGGGGGTTTTCTTCAATATCTTGATCCTGATCAATATGCAAATCATAAAATTCATTCAAATTCTCAAGAAATATTTTTATCTCAATATCATCCTCAAAAACCTTCCAATGTTTGGCATTGTTAGGAATAAAAGGTTTGTATTTTACTCCCACCTCATACTTGAGCTTTGGGGGTAAAGGGACCTTGAAATTAATTGTTGAGACAACCAATAAATCTGCCACAATGTTCTCCTCTCTTGGAACAAATAAGATATTAAAATACAATAATAAACTATCAACAAGATCCCAGACTTCATTTCTATAGGCCCTTAACCTAGGGTGCTTAGCCTCATACTTATTTTTGACTTGATGAAAAATTAGCTCAACATCTCCAAACAATGTTAGTTCTTCAATTTTCATGTCTTTGGAAGCTCTCAAACCTAAGACAAGAGCCTCATATTCTTCCACATTGTTTTTTGTTTCAAATTAAAGCTTGCAAGACGGAGATATGGTCTCTTGGGTGGGGGAAATGAACACTACCCCAACACCAACACTTTCTCAAGAAGAGGCTCCATCAAAAAACATTTTCCAAACAGAGGTATTGGGAGGAGCTTCTTCACAAGAGGTGATGGGATGCTTTCTGATTTCAATAGGTGTTTGAGGAGCATCAGTGAGTTGTAACATACCGGTTCCTAAATAAATGTCTATTGCAAAAATGGGGTGGTTGGTCAAATTTACTTCATCACTGATAATGTAAGCAAGTTGTGCTTCCCTATAAATCCTTCTATGTTCCCCCAAAAACAAAGGAACAGTGGCATATGAAATATCCATCTGCAAAGTTCCCCCAGTCTTTTGATCCAAGATCTAGACAAGAGCATCCCAAACTTAGGGGGAACATCATCCACCACAATATCCATGACCACACTTTTCATTGGTAATTGGAATAAGGAAACAACTAGGTATTTAACAACCACGATTCACTTCACCCTCCTAGAATCAAATGAGTACAGGTCATGGTAGGTTTTTGTAACCTCTAACCCAAGCTCATCCATGACAGTCTTAGGCATGAGATTGTGAGATGCCCCTGAATCCATCAATCATTTGTGCAACACTTTATCATTAATGTTTAATGAGGTATAGAAAGGAGGGGAGGATTCATCCCTAACCTCTACCAAAGGCCCTAATATGACAACTGGTTTTTCATCTTGGAGGTTGACTGAGTCTGTGGGATGAGATGAAGGTTTTGGCTGCAACATTTTGGAAAGGTACCTTTTGCAATCCTCATTCCTAACTAGCTCTAAAAAAGGTACATGGATTTTAATCTTCTGAATCTCATTCTCAAAGCTAAAAGAGGAGGGAGGCTTCATAATCTCCTTCACTTCTTGGATAGGGCTCTTAACCACTGTCTGGGGGTTTTGTGCCTCTTTTTCTTTGTTTCTAGCTTCCACACTCTTAACAGGATGCTCTGTTCTAGTAGGTTGATCAGGAACGTCAGGATTTCCTTCTTTCTTCTTGGACCTTAGGTTGTATCTATTTGGATTACCACTGGTCCTTTCCCCTTTGCTCAGCTCATTTAATTTGATTCCCATGAGAGCCTCTTCATATGCATATCGGGTTAGATGAGGAGGTGAAGAGGTGTCACCAATACAATGGATTTTAGGATTTGCATCTTCTTCCCCCCCTTTTTCATTAGTAACAAGGTTATTTTGGAGAGGGGCTTGGATTTTTTTATCATCCCCATCCCTATTTATTTCATCTCTTTGGATGATCTGAGGGGAATTATTGGGTATTCTGAAGTTACCCCTATTATCAACATTCAGGGGGTTCATATAGCTCTGCCTTCCTTCAAATTTCAATTTCTCAATTTCTGCAAAAAGTGATTTTACCAATTTTTTCAAATCATCCACTTGAGGGTAGGCAACAGAAGAATCAGAGGTTTAAGTTTCAAACCTACATCTTCTTCTATCTCTATCAGATTTACTCCTAAGCTTGTCGGCTGCCAATATATTAGTCTCTACTTCAAGGATTTCATCTTGCATATGAGCTAAAGAGGTAGCTATTCTTTCTCTCAACAAGAGGCAAAAATCAGGGTCAAAAGCGTTGGCATAAGTAATATTGGAAGAGGTTTTTGTAGGCTTTATTTCAATGGGAATCTTATTGTACATCTTGTTAAACCTCTTTGAGAAGTCTGAAACTGATTCCCCCTCTTTCCTCTTAAGTGACCCAAATTCTGTAATATCATAAAGAAAAAAAATTCATCGCCCCAATGTCCTAAGAATGAATCATCCAAAGCCTCAATACCATCAATAGATCTAGGATTTAATCCCCTAAATCATTTCCTAGCCTCACCATCAAGGCTCTGTACAAAAAATATCATCCACACATCTTCATTTTCAATGTTTTGATTTATTGCATAACTATAAAAAGTTGAAAGGTGTTCTTCTGCAGTTATGTCTTCCTCCCCTATGAACTTCAACATGTACTTAAGGTAGTCTCCATATAGGAGAGCATTCATATTCTGAGGTAAAACAAGAGGGGTATATCTAGAAGCCACTATGGCATCCATTCTGTTTCTAGGAGGATTATCACCTGCCATTGGGATGTGAATTGTAGGAGAACCAGGGGGAGATGGAGTTTGGACATGTAGGACTGGAGTTGTGTTTCTAGGGGGAAAGGGTTGAGTGTTGGAGGATAATGGTATAGGGTTCAAAGGAAAATAAGTTTCCCCCTCTTTAGTTACAACAAATTTGATAGGAGGAGGAGTAGGAAAACCCAAACTGGGAAAATATTCTAAGCTCCTAGGTCTAAACCACTTTACAACATCAGGGGAAACAAGGGTGTCAAAAATTTATCCTTCCAAATGAAGAATAGAAGGGGGGAATTCAACATGAAATATTTCAAAATCTAAACTTTTGGAAACTCCAACGGATGGTATAAAAGGAGAATTATATATAGCTATTGGAGTTTTAAAAGAAGAAACATGTAAATTACCAGTATCACCTAGTACAACAGTTGAAAGCCCTTCTTGAGAGGTATTTCCTTTCTTGATAGTATTTTCTGGGTCAGCTTCAAGTATTTCCAGAGGAATTTGTGGAGTAGATCTCATGTGTCTGCCTTTGGCAGCGACAACTGAAATAGTGGAGTCGCCAAGTGCAAGTTGCAATCTTCAAGGTATTGATTTATGATGCACCTTCAGAATCAAAATTTATTTGTCGTTCAATCCTCGGGAAATGTCTTCA
This sequence comes from Picea engelmannii, assembly GCA_009831015.1. Taxonomy (NCBI): domain Eukaryota; kingdom Viridiplantae; phylum Streptophyta; class Pinopsida; order Pinales; family Pinaceae; genus Picea; species Picea engelmannii. Next base: position 643,651 of record ML779993.1, read on the forward strand.
ATTTGTTCCTCAGAAATGACGCCATGAAAGTTAGCACCGAGATTTACCCTTAGACTACAATAGGATAAGCCCAGTACCCATAAAATTGTTTGTGGAGGTAGGTTTATGAATGGAGGTCAAATGGACAAAACTCAGTACGAGAACGTTTTAACATAAAAACTGGACAAGCAATGCATAGGGAAATGAGGTCCTCATTAACTTCAGTCAGTGGTTTAAAGTTAAAGGTGAGTATATGGAAGACTTAGTGAGAAAGGTAAACAAGTCTTCCATGGGCATACAACTTTCACGCAGCTTGGTGAAGAAAAAATCAGGCACAAGGTCACTCTTGGACTTAAGTTTAAAACACTGAAATATATCACAGTAACATAATAATCAAACCTCCATTACTATGCGACTAAAACAAATCATCTGGATCCTCCATGCAAGAGCATTTCAACATAAGAAGAAACAAGATAACAAAGAAACTGACTGAAACTGGTCACAACAGTACTGTAATCAAACCTACATTACAATACGACTACAACCCTCGTCTGGATCCTCCATGAACGAGTGTTTCAACACAAATTAAATAAGATGATGAAAGAAACTGACTTCTATTAATGAGAGTCTCAAGTCTCATACAAAACCAAAGAACAACTTTGTTCTCAAAATATTACAAAATAGGGAGCTCT
>ML779993.1:644511-667951 GCA_009831015.1 Picea engelmannii
GCCATGTAGCACTTTCGCTATACCACGGTTTCGATTGCGGGACCGCTCAAGGATTTTAACGCTCGAGCAAGTAGTTTCCTTGCAATGAAGCTTGGACATTGAGCTAGTCACAGTCCGCAATCTAGGTGCCTCTACTAATTTATCACCCCTGCTAAAGTTTAACCGCCCGTCAACTTTAGAAACTCTTTAATTATGCTTGGGGGAGGCACCAATTTTGGTGCTAGGAAGCTTTGATGTTGAACAACAATATTTCCCGAAGAACATCTTTCTGAGGCTGACATGGTGACTTGAAATCACTGTGTTGATGTGTCATGGAAAGGAGGGTGACATGCATCACTTGGAAACAAGCGGATGATATGCCCAAAGGTGCCTGGAATTAGTGCCATGTGTCAGCGCCAGATGGACAGGTGGCGAAAGAACTGAAAACTGCAGCAGAAACACTTTGGGAATTTGCAAACAAGGAAGGAATGAGAACATCGAAGCTCCGGAGTTTGAAGAAGATCTGATCCATTGGATCTGGGAGGAAACATGGCAGAGATCCATGCACTCTACGGGAATTTTTTTCGTAGGAAACCAAAAAGAGAGGAGACAAAACTCCCGAAACCCGAAATGGCAAAGAAATCATTACCGTCTGTTGGAGACAGACACACGACAAAGATTTGTGTATTCGGGAGTGAGGGGACAGAGGAGTCGTTGACTGAGAGTTTTTCGAAGCATCAAAGAGATACGAAGTTGAAATCCTGGTCGTTGATGGCCTAGATGCACGACAGAGATCTGTGCATTCCGGGAAAAGCATTTCCGAGAAAATCGAGAGGAGAAGTGCCAAAACACCAGAAACTTGAACTCTGAAGTAAATTGTACCCGTCTGCTGGAGAAGGACATGCGGAACTTGATTTTTATTTCCGGGGCTTCTGTCTGGAACTAAACCTCGCGCAAATTTATAATTCTGAATGCCCAAGGGTAGCTAATCATAATTTCACAGGGGATCTCCGCCGTTGAAAATTGAACCTGTTTGTTTCTTGCTTTGAGCCCACAGTAAATCGCTTTGAGTGATGCGCTTTGTTCTCATGGATGCTTCCTGTGTAAGAAAGGACTTGGATGACTTGTTGTGGGCTCAGGAAACAAAATGACCAATAATTTGAGACAAAACGATGATGAGTGCTCGTCCTTCTTCGATAAAAAAAGAAATGTTTCGTGTTGGGATTTGGTCAGGAAAGACACCAAGGGAAACCAGGTCATCAACAAAGGGGGAAAATGACTTTATCAGTCAGAGGGAAAGATTATAGGACTTTGGTGGTGTGGAATAGAGAGAGAGAGAGAGAGAGAGATGAGGCAAGGCTGGTACAGACTTAGGTATTAACAACAAACACATACAACCCTTGACAACTTCATGTGATAACACGACCGAAAGAGTCTTTCGACCGAAACTCTTTGTCGACTGAACGTTTTTTTGGCTGAAAGAACCTTTCGATTGAAAAAATGGTTTATATATTACCCTCATATCACTTACCTCGTATTTTTTCTGAATTGTCGATAGCGATAGGTGATAGCAAACATTGGTGTTGTGTTGGAGCTGCGGACGTTGGTGCTACGTTGGAGCGGCATTGGTGCTACGCTGGTGTTGTGTTGGAGATGCGTTGGTGTTTCATTGGTGTTGCGTTGGAGTTGCGGATGTTGGAGTTGCGTTGGAGTTGTGAACGTTGGAGCTATGTTGGTCCAGGTTCGTTTAGAGTTAGTTTTTTTATTTTTAATGAATCATAACAAATTTGGTTCAAGTTTTTTTAATGTCAGTTTTGTAACTGTAGTGATATACAAATTTGTTCAAATTTGCCAAATTATTGAAGTTTACTAGCATGCTTAATCCCATATTGTAATCTGAATATCTAAATTATGCTATGTTTTGCACATAGATGCATATTGGGTTGTTATTGTAGTGATATACAAATTTGTTCAAATTTTCCAAATTATTGAAGTTTACTAGCATGCTTAATCCCATATTGAAATATCATGAATATCTAAATTATGCTAAGTTACTTGTCGAGGACTTTTGTTACAGCAATGACATTGTTTCCATAAGCACTTGATCTGGATACCCTATCATTGGCGTATACCATGTTTCAGCTGGAAATTTTCTTTAATCTTTTAACACCAAAACATTAAGCATAGTCGACACTTGCAAAGGTATTTTCAATGAATGGTTCTTCATGATTCGCCACAATATATTTAAAAGGGTTGTTAATGTCATATGCATTCGATCACTAGAATCTAACTCATAATATGGGATTAATCAAGTTAAATTCCAAGAATATATATTACATAATATTTGGATTAGTAATCCATCAAGCACTCTATATGATTTGAATCCTTAAGGTCTATTAGATCTATTACCTTGCTTTGTTCAAGTAAAGTTTTGAATGTTCCATCCAAAGACATATTTTCCATATCCTCTTGTTATAGTCAAGGTTTTGAGCAATAATTTATTTCATATCCAAGTTACATTCATTGCATCTTGTTGTTACATTCATTGCATATTTTCATGACCGAAAAAATTAAAACTTTGCTACAACAATAGATTTGATACATCTAGTGCAGATATGCTTGGCTCAAACATTGCATCTTCTTATGAACCACTCTATAAATCTATGTTCGAATACTAATCTTTACTTGATTGATACTTATGGTGTTACTTTAGCTTACTTTATTGGAACCAATTTACCTAGTTAAGACAGTTGGTAATGTATCTCCATAATCAACAACTCAATCTAATTAGTGTTACATACATTATAGAACAAAAAAATTAAAACTGTGCTACATTCAACAACTCAATCTAATCACTGTCACATACATTATAGAACAAAAAATTTAAAACTATGCTACAATCAACAACTCAATCTAATCTAATCAGTTTACATTCATTGCATATTTTCATGACCAAAAAAATTAAAACTATGCTACAACAATAGGTTTGATACATCCAGTGCAGATGTGCTTGGCCCAAACATTGAATCTTCTTATGCACCACTCTATAAATATAACTTCGAATTACCAATCTTTACTTGATTGATACTTATGGTGTTACTTTAGCTTACTTGATTGGAACCAGTTTACCTAGTTAAGACAATTGGTAATGTATCTCCATAATCAACAGCTCAATCTAATCAGTGTTACATACATTATATAACAAAAATATTAAAAATGTGCTACATTCAACAACTCAATATAATCAGTGTTACATACATTATAGAACAAAAAATTAAAACTATGCTACAATCAACAACTCAATCTAATCTAATCAATTTACATTCATTGCATATTTTCATGACCAAAAAAATTAAAACTATGCTACAACAATAGGTTTGATACATCCAGTGCAAATATGCTTGGCCAAAACATTGCATCTTCTTATGCACCACTCTATAAATCTATGTTCGAATTACTAATCTTTAATTGATTGATACTTATGGTGTTACTTTAGTTTACTTGATTGGAACCAGTTTACCTAGTTAAGACAGCTGGTAATGTATCTCCATAATCAACAACTCAATCTAATCAGTGTTACATACATTATAGAACAAGTGTAATCATAAAGCTACTTTACAACACATAGTAATATGTATCTAATCACTATAAACTGTCATCCTTGAAACAGGTTAAATCAAGCTCTTACTAATGGGTATTGTATATCCTTTCATAGTGTTATAAATGGTAAAGCAAGTACAAAGCTTACATTAAGATGATAGAAAATTAACCATAAGATGTGTATTATATATAATATGTGTTTCATAAAGTGTATGTTTCCCATTAATTACAGCATGTTGATTAATGCATTAGCTAGTCTAACAAGCTCAATATCATGGAAACGATAGGGATAAAGTAAGTGTACATAAACTTGAATCAAACTCGTTTTAATCATACCAACTAACTGTATAGGGTTGAACATGATGTAGTAATGAGTTAAGATGATATGAGACCACAACAAGCCCCGTGAACAAACTAAATTACACTACATTCTTTGCTTAGAAGTAATGCCATCATATTCGATACATAATGACATTGATGTTGCACTCTTATTGATTAGGGTCCCACTTCTAGTATAGGATATGAATAAGACCTATACTAGTTGTGCTCATATGTTATGGGTATACACTTATTAGACCTTTTCATATTCATGGGATTGGTTCTAACTCAGTACTAATACAAATACAAAAACAACCTCTACATTCATCTTATGATACTTTACTCTATGCTTCTATGATCTCAACATAATACAGAGTTATGAGTCATACAAGAAGCTTTGTTCATGTTCTATGATGTGTAACAAGGATAAGTATAAGCATAATATAGATAGTATTGAATCCATAGTAATAACTAAGAGTAATACATAGCTAAATGGATGTGTGTTTGGTATGTTGTTATCCTTATTTGAGCTTACTTTATCTCCATATTAATCTTACATGACTAACATGAGCTATGAACATAATCGTAATCCAGTAATTTTTTAATATGATGAATACAGTCGTATAAGCAACTTCATAGATAATGAATCAGTGTTGTATTGAGAATCACTGCCTTTGTTTCAACATAACATAACTTAGTTCAATATGTAATCAAGCATTGTAACCTATCTAAGAAAAACATAATCACAAGCTATGGCCTATCCCAACCATTCATGTTCTCTTATAATATCATCTTCAATATTGGTTAACTCTATATCAGTGTAATCCAATATTCATTGCAATACTGATATGATAGATTCATTGTTTCCATATTTATGTACTTTTGATTAGGATAATACACTAGGTATAACTAACACTATGTCATATACAAACAATGGTTCTCACATAAATAGAGTGGAATGACTAAGGATCTGAGGTTAAGCTAGTGTGACCCATATGCTAATGGAACCTGATCTCTTAGTAAGTTGTGTTACCCTTATTACTATGATTTAATCATGTTTGCTTACTGTGTACGATATAACAATGGTCTTAGTTCATGTTATATATGAGTATTACACTATGTATCCTTATTATAACTACGACTCAATCCATGACTTTATTACACCAATATAGGAAAGGTAAGAGATAAAGATCAAGTGTAACCATAGGAGTAAAATCTTTGAACATTGATTACTAGTACTAAGCTATTTATGTAACCACTATATACATATTTATTATTGTTACATAGTAACATATACATATGGTGAATACATAGGTTTTCACATACTAGTTATCCATAAGAAAACAAGTTTATTATACCAACTCTATTACTAATCATGAGATAATATGCTTGAATTTGTACAACTTTATAATAAGCAAGAGACTATAGAGTGAACATTACTCTTACACTGCTTGATCATAGTTAACACCATTTCCCCTACATGATATGTAATACTATATATAACACTAGTTCTATGTGTTAGAGCTGGAATATGTTACTATCTACACCATGCTAAAACTCATACTTGTTCATTATTCAATAAGCTATATGGACTCAATAGATATGGTAATCATAAGAGTAAGTAGTTCCAGGTTGATCTGATCTCTATATGTGATGGGATTCACACTATGCTTATACTGGTTGTATTTTACATGTACTAAGTCCTTAGCTAAATCAATGGGATGAGTTATATTAAGTTATTAGTATTGATTACATGTGAGGTAATGTGATAGAACAATATTACTTATAAGATATAAGTATAACATAGGTATAATACACACCTATGACTAGTATTACAACTTACATCTTAAGCTTATATGAAATCAATGTGATTACAGTGCTTATAAGATCACATAAGCATTGCCATAGATACTAGTGCTCTAGTGATTTGGTTAACTCTATGATATTAATTCCCGTAATCACATAGTTGAGCTTATAGGTTCAATCCATATACATTAATCATATCTATTTTGCATAATCAATACCAGTAAGAGATGAGCTTATACCATAAGTGAGCTTACGGTGTTACTAATACGTATGTGTTATTCTTTTAATACAATACATAATAATTACTATTGCATACGAGTCAATAGTAGTATCATTACTTATGTGAATAACCATGATTCTTAAGTAGTATGTCATATTACAGTGAGACCATAATTAGTCTTAGAACATGAAGAAGTTGTATATGGCATAATCAAAGCTTAGATACAAGGTTCAACAAAGTGTTACTAGAACTGTTTGTGTTCACTATCTCTATTATGGGAATAGTATTGGATATTGATTTCGTGAATACTGAATACGTAATATGTGTTATCTATGAACCAAGTGGAATCAAAGCATAGTCGTAATTATGACACACTTGGAATACATTATGAATGAGCTTGAACTAGCTTGTAATGGAAAGGGATTGACTGAATACTCTATTTCTTGTTTACCTTCGCTGATATCGATCTTAGCAATCATAGTAGTGAGATAATATGACATAGTAGTCAAATCAATGGAAACCAAAAGGGTGATTACTTATGAATATGGGATTGGTACTATATAGATAGCTTAGATTTGGCAATATAGCTAACTTAACTTGGATAATGTACTTCCATTAGTATAAGTAAGAGCCTTGGATATCTCATTAGGTTTATTGGTTTCCTATTCCCTTATATCTATTCTCTGAATGTTCCTGTATTCCCATAATAATGGCCATACGGAAGCATATAGCTCTAAATAAGAGTCAATTAGGTAGTATTCGTCGTGACTTGTAAACTAATAAACTAGTATATAATTATATGAGCCACATGAGAGACGTAATGAGAGTGGTGATAGCCGTGATCAAAGCAGTAATGAGAGCGGTGAGCAGTGGGAAGCAATCATGTCCATGTATAGGGACATGCCTGAATTCGGCCATGTCCATGTACATGGATAGGGTTGTATTCAACCATGTCCATGTACAAGGATAGGCCCAAATTCGGGCTTGTCCCTGTACATGGACACAGGACTGGAATTTCAAATTTTCTTTGCCTGTCGAGTAAAAATTTGATGACAACCATTTGATTTTCATGCATGTCATTTTATGTTTTTATACAGATTCATGAGTGTCAATATTTGAAATTGTTATGTAATTTATGTATTTGAAATTCACATTCTCCATGTAGATTCATGAATCACACAAACATGATGTAGTTCCAAAAGATAAATCACTCGGTTAATTTAAGACAAAATATTCCATTAATTTGGATATTTTTATTTATTTTAACCAGACGAAGAATTGATGTGCCAATTCAAACTTAAGTTTACATAAAATTGAGATTGTTTTTTTGAAAGAACTTTCACTATAAATCAAGAGGAACCTCGACATCCCATAAAAACCAACTAGAAATATTAACAGATAACAACAATCAAGATTATTCTGACATAAGGAAATGCCGTATATGACGTGCATACATAAGTCACATTGAAGCCAGTTGGGTGCCTTGTTTGTTAGAAGTGCACACACCTCCATCAAAATCAATGAACATAAATAATTGCCTCTAGTTTTCTACATGTAGTTGACAATTTATCACCTCCACAACAAAGGAATAGAAGAAACACAACATATATTTAGAGGAATCTTTAACGTTCCAACTCTTTCAATTTTCTATATGTGAAATACAGACATACACTCATCAGGAAATAAATCATATCTCTTAAAATAGAGTTACTATTAAAAAAAATAGTCATTTTATATATAATGATTGCAACACCAAAGCAAGTTTCTAAACCACATCAGTTCATGAATGGAGAAAGTTAATCTAGAAGTCTTTGGGAGTCCGACACATTGGTCATGATTTTATGTTGTCTAGTGAAAAAAAAAACAAAAGGCATCAAACGTCGACTGTGTTTTTGTTTCTATCATCTCACGTAAACCAAACAAAAGGAAATGGTTTTCGAGTGCCTTTCAGAGCTTGGGCCTTCACAACTCCTACCATCCAGCCCATCCCTTCACTAGTAGAGGTATTAACCTCCTCTGTAGTGCTCTATATTGTGATGACAACTAGGGTATCGGGAGGCATAATTTTGAGTTAAAGATGGATAGATAGAGAAGGGTGAGGCATTGAATTGGTTATGACGAACGAAGGTAACTAGAGGGAGAAGGAGGCAGCGAGAAAAAAGATACGTATTTGAGTAAGTCCGGAGCCAACAAAAACACAATATTGAATATTTACAATATGTGAAGTTGAAATTATCCCTACCAAAAAAACACCTATCAAATTTTACACAATTATCTTTAAAAAACCAATCGATTTGATTACTTAAACTTACAAAATTCAGATCTTCAAAATTTGAGAGGGAATAAAGGACTTACAAAATTCAAATATAAATAAAATAGTATCTTATCAGATTATTCTTCACCATAATGTAGCATGAACCATCTGAGTGGAGAAGATCCAATAAAACCCTTGTGAGTTAACAAACCCACAGTCCACCGGAGCCAAGTAAACCCATCGATTGATTCTTCACGATAATGTAGCCTGAACCATTAGAGCAGATCAGATCCAATAAAACCCCTGTGAGTTAACAAAGGGAGCATACCCACGGTGCACTGGAGGAAAGAAAACCCAACAAGTAAAACCAACCCTTATAACTCAACCAAGCACTGAATAAAAGTCAAACCTTTGGGAGCATATCAGACCCACTATTGAATAAAACCTTTGAAAGATAAGGGAACGAGTGCAGAAGACCCAACCCCTTAGGAGAATAGCAAACCCACTAGTGAATAAAACCTTTGAATTATAAGGGAAGGAGCCGAGAAGACCCAACATTGCGCAGATTCAAGTTGAATGGTTTATGATGCATGGTAAATTGAATTCGAAATTCAAATGAAAACTTGGTAAGTGGAGTGTACAAGTTACAACAAAATATTATTAACTTTCATTTATTTCTTAATCTAACCACACAAAACCATCCTTGCCACCTCAACCTCATTGATTCATTCATTCGTATACTCCCATCCATGCTTATAGTGTATACCATACATTTAGTTTGGAAATCCTAAGGCTAGTTATGAATTATAATGGACTCTTTGATGCAGAAAATTTATATTTCAGATTGTATTTGTGCATTTAAATTTGAATTCCATACTTTACTTTTTCTTAAAATTCATTCTTTCTTTGCAAATCTAAATGTAACTTACTTCACACATCACATAAATTCAAATATGAAAACTCTGATTAGTGTGGGTTTTTGGTTTTTTGGTTTATTTTATTTCTTGGTTAAGTACCAAGTTGAGATAATGTGTGATTTGATTCTCTCCCGTGATGGTCCATGATACCTAGGAGTAGTTAAGAAGAGCATGATCACATTATTTATCTTCCTTGTATGCTAGGATGATAAAATCTTATAAGTAAATATCATGAGAATCATGTGGACATTTTTCCATTAAAGAAGAACTCAATTGTTGACCTTGTCTTGAAATCACCCTTGATTGACTTACGCCCCCCTTAATTGTTATGTGGGTTTTTGGTTTTGTTCTTTTCTTTTACCTAAAGAAAGTTGGTCGCCTTGAATTTGGAATAATTTAGTTGTTGACTTTGTCTTGAAACCACCCTTGCTTGAGTTACACCCCCCTTAATTGCTTTGTTATAGGTTTTTGGTTTTGTTCTTTGCTTCTTCCTAAAGAAAGTTAGTTGCCTTGACTTTGGATCCCCTCTCTTGACTTGTTTTTTTCTTATTGATTTTTATGATTTAACAATTAATATTTTATCTTATAAAATATTATTTGTTTAAATTATTTAATTATTTAATTGAGTGGTTGTGACCACTCTAGGATCTTCTTGGTCTTTTCCATCTTGCCGCATATCTCTTCTTGGTTAATGTTTGGGGATTCAGGTTCTCCTTGTTGGTGTCACCCTCCTCATTTTTTTGCTGGTGTCGCCCTCCTCATCTCCTTGATAATGCCACCTTGTGTAAGTTGTTGTTCTCTTATATTGTTGGTGCCACCTATGTATTTTGTTGGTTAGTGTATTTATATTTTACCCTAAAAGTTATTCTTGGCAATTTGTTCCAGGTGTCATGATGAGATTTTCCCTGAGGGCTTGATCAATGATCCCTTGAAGATTTTTCTGAGCATATAACTAAGAGGATAGGAACAACATATCATGTAATATTGTTTCTTGTTTTAGTTTTAAGTAAATGTTTTGTCAGTGATTGTTTTTGTAACGACCCCATTGTTACGACAACAAGCGAAGCAATTTTATTTTTTTTCAGGAGTTAAGAGGCAAGAAGGCGATGACGACAACAGTTTAGCCACACCACTGATGACGAATGCAAGAACGCAGTCCAAGAAACATGTTACTATGACACCAAACATAGGCACAAAGACAACTAGAAAACATGCGCAGAAAAACAAGGAGGACGACTACCCGCCCGACGCAACACGACCACACCTACAAGCTAAGGGAAAACATCCCCATCCCGACATCATGGCCTAGACAAACAAGGACTAGAACCTCAAGGCACACGGACCTAATGCCTGAAGGTGCTCGGCCCTTGCGCTAATAGCAACTTGCATGCTCGACAACACTCACACAAAAGCACCTACTCTGGCCAAGATCTCGTTCGTCGCTATCCCCCAGGGCACGCCATGATCCCCTCATCAGGAATCATGTCATTCCCAGGTGATAGATGCGTCAATAACCTTGGGGCAACGCATCCTGTCTAGAACAAGGAATCTAGATAAAACCAACGCGCTAGAAACTTAATACTGAGAGGAAAACCACACCCATATCCTAACAACAGGTCGACGAAGCGCCAGAGGACGATGACCAGGGATAACGCAAGATAATATCGGACATTGTCCACGACCCAACAAATCACCCAGTCTAAACTAGTCAATGATTACAATCTACTTTAACAAGGGTTCCATTCTGAACGGGCACGTCAATTACAATTAGTCATTAATGCACCCGCTAATTTAACGTGAATACAATCCATCTAGCAAGTCTAATTAATCATTACTAGTACCATAATTATAAATACAACTAACCTCAATTATAAGCAACTCTATAATTGGCAATCTAGTCTGTACTCAGCAATCTAATTTTAATCATTATTACAACCTAAATGGACCATGCTATAAAAATCCAAAATCTCCATCCGACTAGCCATTAACTTAAATGACAATATTAACAATCTTAATGTAGAATGCTACTTTTATAACACTGATGAACAGTTAAATCTCAGCATGTAGTCTAGTTATATTGACCGAACTAACAATACTAGTTGTCTATTAAAATTAGAAGGAAACTACTAACTATTAGCAGTGTTGGAGCAATTTAGTGAGGAAATTAACATAGTGGTTACTTAACAATTAATATAGAAATAACAAGGCAATTACATTACCATTAACATAACATTTGATATGACAATAACAAGGTAGTTTACATGACTGTTTTCATAACAAGTAATATAGCAACAACAAGGCATTTAACGTGTTAGTTAACATGCAATTGATATATCAGTAACAAGGCAATTCATATGACTGTTAACACAACAATTAATAACGCATTAACAAGGTAGTTTACATGATTGTTGTCATAACAAGTGATATAGCAATAATGAGGCATTTAAGGTGTTAGTTAACATTTATCTCGATGTGGCATTTAATCAAAAGAATGAATCTGTTGTCCATTTACATTGTTGTAACAATTGTTCTGGCAATTAATATGACAATTACCTAACAATGAATCTTACATTAACAAGGCATTTACCTATTGGTCAACCATTTTATTCACTATGGTAAAAATCCAGGCAGTTAATGGACCCAAGACAACGTTGTAGAAATAACAGCAAAAACGCAATACATAGTTGGTGGCAAATCATGTCCATTCAACGGCAGAAATACTCCAAATTTAAAGGCAAACGTGGTCAGTCCAACAAGTCAGTTTATGAATTAAAAGGCTAAAAACATGGGTGAATTCAACAACAACTTAGTCAATTTTTAAATATCAACCGTGGTCATTCCAACAAGACATGTTATGAATTAAATGGCGTAAAACGTTGGTGATTTCAACAACAACTTAGTCAATTTTTAAATATCAACCATGGTCATTCCAGCAAGTCAGGTTATGAATTAAATGGCGAAAACTGTGGGCAAATTCAACAACCACTCCACAAACATTTTTAAGCAGAAATCATGGGCATTTTAAACAGCCACTCAGGCAAATGTTTTGGAGTAAAATCGTGGGTGTTTTAACAGCCACTCCGACAACGTTTTGGAGAAAAATAGTGGGATTTTTAAACAACCACTCAGGCAAACGTTCCGGAGAAAATCTTGGGCAGTCAAGTTGTGGTAATAGTAAGGAATGAAATCCGTGATAGTCAATCGTGGTAGTAGAATCGATGGTAACAAGCTCTGAAATTAAAATCGTGGTAACAAAATCTGGTAACAGTAAAGAATTAGAATCCATGTGATAGTCCAAGTCATGGGGATAAAACTGGTGTAATAAAATCATGGAGATGTAACTGTGGCAACAATGTAGAATTAAAAATCTGTGACAGTAAAAAAACAACGTGGGAATAAAATCTGTGTAAAACCATGTGTTGGGGTCCCATCGACCGAATTCCATCTAAACCCAAAAGTCGACCTGTCAAATTCGAGCATGCGTAAAGGAAAATCGTCGTCAACACATGATTTCTTAGGATATGGTTACAGGTTGAGGATTGTTTCTTTATCTATCAAAATTAGCAGTCCCGGATTCCATAAAAACATAAATGGATCGGTCACAGAAGTCCAAGAAGAGCACAACCATCAATATACAACACAGGGTAAAATTTATCCAATAAAGCATAAATGTAGTCAAGAATATGAAAAAACAGAGAGCAGTAAGAGAGCGCAAGGAACCAAGGTTAAGCCCTTAAGGCACCGATAACAAAACCAACGCAGAGACAAACCGACAAGGATGCAAGGAAATCATGTGCAGAGGTATTTGCTAGATGGCGCAAGTCAAAACAATCAGCCAAGGGCAACAATGGAGGTAGATGGCTGACAAGAACGTCCTTCACTCATCATCCACGCATAGAAAAGTAGGGCGTTGAGATCCAGAGGTCTATTAACATCAAAGCAATGACCTTAGATCATGCTCCTGGCTGACTACTCAGGCATAGACTGATGAGCTAAGGACGAAGGAAAAATGGACTGCAATCAATCACAATAAAAAAAAACATAGGTCGGTTAAGACATGCCAGGAATCAAAGGCCAAGGGAAATCAATCAATCAACTAGCTAAGGCTATGGGAAATTTCAATCATCGACTAGAATGCTAAGACTAACATATTATTTACTTGATTAAGTGTACAAAACTGTAAACATAATTCATACTAACATTCTACCACGCAAAAATAAAAAAAGGTGTACCGTTCCCCAATTCCTTGCTTTGAGTTGACGTCTCGTACGCTTCGTGCAACTCCTTCTTGTCGACCGATGAGACTTGGCCGGTACCTCCCAGCCAACGTTAGGGGTACTCATCTTCCCCCTTATCCCCTTGAGCCGCAAAGGATCCACGCACACTGTCCATAGATTCATCTAGCTCCCATCTCGCCTCGCAAGGCCGAGCTACCACTCCTCACTGAGCTGGGTATCCCAACTCCCATAAGCTAAGTCAGTCAAGTATAGATTTCTACAATGTAACATTACACAAACAGAAGAGATCCTTCATCCTTCTCCTCCCTCCATTATATAGAGTTTCCAAGTCCTTTAGCTTCCCAAAATCCCATTTAATTTAATGTTTAATAAGTAAATCCTAAAAATCCTCCCCATACAATTGTCACCCATCACCTTTATTCCTCCATAAATTAATTTCTTTAATTAATTAATTACCCCTATTTCCCTCACCCACCTAGAGTCACTCCTAGAATCGCTCCTAGGTGTCTCCAAAATCCCTTACAAGTTTTAATGAATTTCCCCATTATTAATTTGCTAGTTCAGTTTAAAATTAGAAAGCTCTTAAATACTAGATACCTTACTAAGTTTGACTTTCTGCTTTTTCCCTAGTGTTTCCCTTTTCTTTTTATGTTTCCCTCTTTTCCTAGTTTCCTAAATATTTTAGATTTCCCTCTTTCCCCTTTTCATTTAGAACTCAAATTGGCAGGTGTAGAAATTAACCCTTTTCCCTTTTTAATTAATAAATTTTAGATTATCATAAAATAATAAAACAATTATTTCACTTCTTAAATTTTATCATAATAGATTTTTATGAATCAATTAAATTGCTTACTCCCTTCTTGTTACAAGATTTAAGGAAGATTATTAATATTATTTATTTTTATTCTATATATATATATATATATATATATATATTAAATAGATAGATGAAATTTTACCACTAGCATAATTTAGACCTAAACCTTAAATTTTCGTGTTGGGCCACATTTTATTAGGGAATTTGTTTTTAAAAATTCTTAACACGTTATTCATCCAAAGGCCATCTAGGTTCATTCATTTATCATCAACAACGCGACGTACCCTTCAGGACGCACTAGGTGCTCCAAGGGTGCCACTCGCCTCTTGACTGACTTGGTAGACATCAAAAACCCCTAGAGTGAATACTCTGCCAGGTGAACTTGTGGGAGACTAAGGGCCTCTAAGGAATAAGGCCCCCGCCTTATTGCGTGCCCCTTAGAATCATCGTGAGAAACTATCACAGTCTACCTTCATGGCATCATGGGTCCTCTCAAACTAGGTAAACATTAACCTACAGTTCGAGCCACGACAAGAGTGCTAGTAGGTTGTGGCAGGGCTATTGTCCACACCTCTCCCTCAACATCTTTGGTAGTCATACGTGACCCCTTTACTCCACATATGAGTCTGGTCAAAAATCTATCGTCATCCTGCATCATCAATGAATCATGTCATAATATATCCATAATCATATCATCTAATTAGATTCACTAATATCACAATAAAACAATCAAACCCCAATGGTACACTCCCCGACTCGATCCAGAGTCCAAGAGGTTCCATTAATGCCTCTGCATCTTCGAGGTCCAAAATCCTGCACACTCAGTAAAACTAAGTCAACAACACCTATCTATGCCAATGCAGTAAAACAACATGTCACAAACCCATAACGCCTCATAATCAAAATCAATGTTTTAATGGCATAAAATCTGGATCACTTGCGAGCAAGTGTCCTCAAAGAATAAGTTCGCTCAGTGCGCAAGAGAGGGATGTAACATACACCCCCTCTTTGTCTAAACTTCGTCTTGAAGTTTCACAGTATAAATGCCAAAATAAAGTGTATCACAGTATCAAAAGTATATCTATCAAACAAAAATGGAAACTGCTGGCGCATATCATATGTGTCCTCCCAGGTTGTCGAGGGTGGACTATAGCTGTTCCACTGGACCTTGACCTTCTCTACCGTTCGACACCGTAGTTGCTGAATGTGGTGATTTAGGATGTGGATCAACTCAGCTATGAGAGCCCCCTCGTCTGATACCTGCAAGGAACTCATGTCAATAACATGTGTAGGATCACTAATATAATGTCTCAAAACAGATACGTGAAAAACATCGTGCATATGCCTCAAGGAATCAGTCAAGGCTAGTCAATAGGCCACGTGCCCCTTTCCCTCCATAATATCGAAGGGTCCCACGAAACTAGGAGAGAGTTTATCTCCCTTTCCAAACTTGATCGAACTCTTATGTGGTTTAACCTATAAGAAGATGCGATCGCCAACCTCATAACTACGGTCGACACGGTGCACATCGGCATAAATCTTATGTCGATCCTGCGCTTCTTTAATCCTTTGTATTATTGTTTTCATTTTCTCTTCCATTTATTGGATCTCTTCTGGTCCCACCAGGACCCTATCCTCAAGCCGATCCCAACTCAAAGGCGTCCAACATGGTTGCCCGTAAAGGAACTCGAAAGGCGCCATCCTAATGGTGCTTTGGTAACTGTTGTTATAAGTGAATTCCACCAATGGTAAGAATTCCTCCCAATGCTTTTGTTGGTCCATCATGTACATGCACAACATGTCCTCCAAGGTCTGGTTCATTCATTCGGTCTGCCCGTCAGTCTTCGGTTGATACGCAGTATTGAAGTTAAGTTGGGTTCCCAAGGCCTCTAGGAAACTCATTCAAAATCGTCCAGTAAACACCGATCCTCAATTGGAGATAATCCTCTTAGGCACGCCATGCAACCTCACAATCTCACTGATGAAAACTCTAGCTATGTCGGGTTCCTGATACGTCGTATTCACAGGAATAAAGTGAGCACTCTTTGTCAGAGTGTCTACTACTATGAAAATCAAATCGTGTCTCCTTTCCGTCAGTGGAAATCCAAAAATAAAATCCATTGAAATAACCTCCCATTTCGATTCCAAAATAGTGTGTGGTTGTAGTAATCTTGTTGGATGTCTATGTTCAGCCTTCACTTGCTGACATTCTAGACATTGGGCCACACAGTTGACTATATCTACCTTCATTCCCTTCCAGAAGAATAAGGTTTTAAGGTCTGCCCTCATCTTTGTGACTCCTGGGTGAGCCATGTAAACTTCTCTATGAGCCTCGCTTAGGATCAACATCCTCGACTCGTCGTTCGGTGGTATGTAAATCCAATTTTTAAACCTCAATAAACCATTGCTATCAAACAAAAATCCTTCAAATCTTGGTACCATCATTGTGTTTTGTCCGATAAAACCCTCTACCTCTTTGTACAAGTCATCGTCACACTGTAAAGTTAGAATCTTTTCACATAGATTTGTCTGAAGAGGTAGCACTGAAAATATGCCTAGTCTCTGACTCAATGCATATTCCATTCGGTTCACTGTTCCTTTTATGTAAGTAATCTCGAAGTCATACTCGCTAAGAAAATACGACCAACGTCATTGTCGTGCGTTCAGGTCGCTTTGCATAAAGATGTGTTGTAGTCCACAGTGGTCCATTTTTAGTTCAAACTTTTGTCCAACAAGGTAGTGTCTCCAAACCTTCAAGGCATAAATGATAGCTAACAACTCCAAGTCGTGCATCGCGTAGTTCTCCTCATGCCTTCTCAGTTTCCTCGATATGTAAGCGATCACTCGTCCATTTTGCATCAAGAGTCCGCCTAATCTTCCTTGGATGCATCAATGCATACCAAGAAGTCTGTGTCTATATCAGGGACCTTTAGTATCGTTGTTGTTGTCAACATCTCCTTGAGCCTCCAAAATGCTTCCGTGCATTTCTCTATCCAAACAAACTTCTTGTTCTTCTTCTACAATTCCATGATCGGATTTGCTATCTTTGAAAATCCCTCGATGAACCATCGATAGTATCCTGCTAAACCCATGAAGCTATGAACTTCTGGGACATTCATCAACGTAGGCCATTCCATAATAGCCTCGACCTTTGTTGGATCCATGGCAATGCCTTTGTCGGAGATGACATGCCCTAAGTAGTGAATCTTCGATTGATAAAATGAGCATTTGGACAACTTCCCATATAATTTGTTCTCTCACAAACACTCTAATACCAAGCGCAAGTGCTCATCATTCTCCTCCGTCGTCCGAGAGTAAATCAAAATATCGTCAATGAATACTTGGACGAACTTGTCCAAGTACTCGTGAAACACCCCGTTCATCAAACTCATAAATACCCCTGGGGCGTTTGTCAGTCCAAATGGTAAAATAGTAAACTCGTAATGTCCAAACCTCTTCTTAAATGCGGTCTTAGGGATGTCATCTTCCTTAATCCATAATTGGTGGTATCCTAATCGCAAGTTGATCTTTGAGAACATCGTCCCACCCTTCATTTGATCGAACAGATCATCAATCTTCGACAACGAATACTTATCCTTGATAGTTGCCTTGTTCAACTGACGGTATTCAATGCAGAGCCTCCACAACCCATCCTTATTTCATATGAAAATAATAGGCGCACCCCATGGTGACACACTTAGACATATCAGTCCCAGGTCTAGCAATTCCTTCAGTTGCATTCTCAACTCCTGTAACTTCGAGGTTGACATCCAATAAGGCATTCTAGCTATCGGGTCAATTCCCGGTTTTAGGTCTATAGTAAACTCCAATTCCCTCTCCGTCGACATCTGAGGTAACTCCTCCAGAAATACATCTGCAAACTCTCTCACCACCGGAAGGTGTTCTAGACCTTTCGCTACTCCCTTCTCATTTAACGCAAGGATCGCATAAAGCTTGCACCCCTTGTGGATGATCTTTCGTAGCTGCAAGGAAGAGATGAACCTCAAGGAAACTCCTTGGTTCCATACTACAATCAAACATCTCTGTCCCTTGTCATCAACCAAGCTCAACCATTTCATATTACAGTTGAGTATCGCCTCATGCGATTCCAACCAATCCATATCAATCACGACATCATAAGATCCTAAGATCATGATGTATAGGTTGGCCCTTGTGACAAACTCTCCCAGGTTAAGGATACATCCTGTAACCTTTCCTCCAACCTTGTGTTTGGCTAGAGGAACCTTTTGTTTGGCTCCTGAGGCCATCTCTACGAAGATAAACTCATCCTGTTCAACTTCCTTTACCTTAATCCTTTTTAGCGTTGCACCAGAAATGAAACTCTCAGTAGCATCGAGATCTATCAAAATACTAAGGGTCTGGTCAGCGATGGCACCTATCGTCTCAAGCACAGTCGACTAATTCTCTACCTGGATGTTATTCACCACTGCATGAATCCGATGGGACTTGCCCAAATCTCCCATGGTAGTGGGTCTGGTTGATCCAGATGCTCTAGTCCTCTCCACAGGGCAGTCACGCTGGTAGTGTGGCTCCCCACACATCCAACACCCCTACTTTGGCCCAATATTCCTAGTACCCGAAGTAGAAGATGACGGCCCACCAGCCTGGAATCCTACTCTGTTCTGTTGAATAGGCCTAAATTGTTGCTACTGTAGTCGACGTTGTTGCTAATGTTGTGGTCCCCGACAAGGTGTCCATTGTTGAGGCATCGGTCGTCGAGGTGTAGTGAAAGTCGATCCCCTCTGAAAGCCATGATATCCTGGTGTATGTATAGCTGGTGTTTAATGCTGCTATGCACCAGATGACACCTACCCTGTTGGTCTCACTGGAGTCCTGCTCTGACCCCCGCTGATAAGCTCCTCCTCTGCTATGAGGGCCTTCTAGACGACATCATGTAAGGTTTGAGGCATCAGAATCCTATCCTTTGCACATAAGTTGCTATTAAGGATGAACACGAACTTGTTGACCTTAAGTTTCTCTGTGTTAAGATGCAGAACATACCAGAGTAGATCCATAAAATGGGCCTCGTACTCGAGCACCGTACACCCACCCTATCGTAAGGCGTTGAAATCATTGAGCTGACACTCAATGAATTCCTATGATAGGTACCTCTCTTGTAATCATTCCTCGAACAGTTCCTATGACACATCTTCGATGACCATGTTCAGCTACGGTAGGAGCATCTTGCACCATAGAATAGCACTCCCCTTTAGTTGAAAGACTTCCATGCAAACCTTCATGTTGGAGGTATAGTCGTGAAGTGCAAATCACATCGCCATATTCTCCAACCATGCCTCGGTGGAAGCATCGTCTGGGGAACCAAAGAACTCAGGAAATTTGACCTTCTCGAGTTCACGGTGAATGCTACCAGTACCGACCAGAGTGCACGGTGGACCCTCAGGGGGTGTTGGCACCCTAGCCTCCTCTCTGTCCAAACGGTTGATCAGTGCCTCAGACATGTGCTGAAAAAATCTCATCATTCCAACCACATCACCTACTGCTATCTTCTCCTTCCCGAAAACCTCTTCGTCTCCCCGGGGGTTAGACCCCTCAGGCATGGATGCTACTGGAGGCATCGTGCCTCCTCCACTAGCACCCCGTCTTCTGCCTCTGCGATGTCCTCTAACCATAATTACCCGCATGAATATAAATCAACTAAATTAGCAACATTATAATAAAATACCCACTCAATGAAAGTTGTAGTGATCCCAAGTCGCGGGTTGAACCCACTCTAATACCATATGTAACGACCCCATTCTTATGACAACAAACGAAGCAATTTTTTTATTTTTAGTTTTTAGTTTTTAGTTTTTAGGAGTTAAGAGGCAAGAAGGCGATGATGACAATAGTTTAACCACACCACTGATGACGAACACAAGCATGCAGTCCAGGCAACAGGTTACTATGAAACCACACACAGGCACAACTGGAAAACATGCGTAGAAAAATAAGGAGGATGGCTACCCACCCAACGCAACACGACCATGCCAACAAGCTAAGGGAAAACATCCCCATCCCAACATCACGGCCTAGAAGAACAAGGACTAGAACCTCAAGGCGTGCGGACCTAACGCCTGAAGGCGTTCGACCCTTGCACCAAGAGAAACTTGCGCGCTCGACAACACTCACACAAAAGCACCTACTATGGCCAAGATCTCATTTTCTGCTATCCCCCAAGGCACGCCATGATCCCCTCATCAGGAATCATGTCGTTCCCAGGTGATAGATGCGTCAATAACCTTGGCACAATGCATCCTATCTAGACCAAGGAATATAGATAAAACCGATGCTCTAGAAACTGAATACTGAGAGGAAAACCACACCCATACCCTAACAACAGGTTGACGAAGTGCCAGAGGACGAAGACCAGGGATGACTCAAGCCAATATCCGACATCATCCACGACCCAACCAATCACCCAGTCTAAACTAGTCAATGTTTACAATCTATTTTAACAAGGGTTCCATTATGAACGAGCACGTCAATTGTAATTAGTCATTAATGAACC
Organism: Picea engelmannii; assembly: GCA_009831015.1. Taxonomy (NCBI): domain Eukaryota; kingdom Viridiplantae; phylum Streptophyta; class Pinopsida; order Pinales; family Pinaceae; genus Picea; species Picea engelmannii. The sequence goes on from ML779993.1 coordinate 665,190, forward strand.
CACTAATTTAACGTGAATAGAATCCATCTAGAAAGTCTAAGTAATCATTACTAGTACCATAATTATAAATACAACTAACCTCAATTATAAGCAAGTCTATAATTGGCAATCTAATCTGTACTCACCAATGTAATTTTAATCATTATTACAACCTAAATGGACCATGCTATAAAAATCCAAAATCTCCATACGACTAGCCATTAACTTAAATGACAGTATTAACAATCTTGATGTAGAGTGCTACTTTTATAACACTGATGAACAGTTAAATCTCAACATGTATTCTAGTTATATTGACCGAACTAACAATACTAGTTGTCTATTAAAATTAGAAGGAAACTACTAAGTATTAGCAGTGTTGGAGCAATTTAGTGAGGAAATTAACATAGCGGTTACTTAACAATTAATATAGAAATAACAAGGCAATTACATGACCATTAACATAATATTTGATATAGCCATAACAAGGTATCTTACAGGACTATTGTCATAACAAGTAATATAGCAACAACGAGGCATTTAACGTGTTAGTTAACATGCAATTGATATATCAGTAATAAGGAAATTCATATGACTGTTAACACAACAATTAATAGTGCATTAACAAGGTAGTTTACATGATTGTTGTCATAACAAGTGATATAGCAATAACCAGACATTTAAGGTGTTAGTTAACATTTATTTCGCTGTGGAATTTAATCAAAAGAATGAATCTGTTGGCCATTTGCATTGTTGTAACAATTGTTCTGGCAATTAATATGACAATTACCTAACAATGAATCTTACATTAACAAGGCATTTACCTATCTGTTAACCATTTTATTCACTATGGCGAAAATCCAGGCAGTTAATAGACCCAAGACAACGTTGTAGAAATAAAATAAAAAATGCAATACATAGTTGGTGGCAAATCGTGCCCATTCAACGGCATAAATACTCCAAATTTAAAGGCAAACGTGGTCAGTCCAGCAAGTCGGTTTATGACTTAAAATGCTAAAAATGTGGGCAAATTCAACAACAACTTAGCCAATTTTTAAATATCAATTGTAGTCATTCCAACAAGTCAGGTTATGAATTAATTGGCAAAAAACGTGAGTGAATTCAACAACAACTTAGTCAATTTTTAAATATCAACCGTGGTCATTCTAGTGATTCAGGTTATGAATTAAATGGCGAAAAACATGGGCGAATTCAACAACCACTCCACAAACGTTTTTAAGCATAAATCGTGGGTGTTTTAAACAGCCACTCAGGAAAACATTTTGGAGTAAAATCATGGGCGTTTTAACATCCACTCCGGCAACGTTCTGGAGCAAAATCGTGGGCGTTTTAAACAACCACTCAGGAAAACATTCTGGAGCAAATCGTGGGCAGTCAAGTCGTGGTAACAGTAAGGAATGAAATCCGTGACAGTCAATCGTGGTAGTAGAATCGGTGGTAATAAGCTCTGGAATTAAAATCATGGTAACAAAATCTGGTAACAATGAAGAATTAGAATCCATGTGTCAGTCCAAGTCATGGGGATAAAACCGGTGTAATAAAATCGTGGAGATGTAACTATGGCAACAGTGTAGAATTAAAAATCTGTGACAGTAAAAAAAAACGTGGGAATAAAATCTATGTAAAACCATGTGCTGGGGTCCCATCGAACGAATTCCATCTAAACCCAAAAGTCGACCTGTCAAATTCGAGAATGCGTAAAGGAAAATCACCGTCAACACAGGATTGCTTAGGATATGGTTACAGGTTGATGATTGTTTCTTTATCTATCAAAATTAGCAGTCCCAAAGTCCATAAAAAAAGAAATGGATCAATCATAGAAGTCCAAGAAGAGCACAACCATCAATATACAACGCAGGGTAAAATTTACCCAACAAAGCATAAATGTAGTCAAGAATATGAAAACACAGAGAGCAGTAAGAGAGCGCAAGGAACCAACGCAGAGAACAAAACCAACGTAGAGACAAACTGACAAGGACACAAGGAAATCATGCGTAGAGGTCTTTTCTATATGGCCCAAGTCAAAACAATCAGCTAAGGGCAACAACAGAGGTAGACAGCTGACAGGAACGTCCTTCACTCATCATCCACGCACAGAAAATAAGGACGTTGAGATCCACAGGTCTATTAACACCGAAGAAACGACCGTAGATCAGGCTCATGTCCGACTGCTCAGGCACGAACTGATGATATAAGGACAAAGGAAAAATGGACCACAGTCAATCACAATAAAAAAAAACCACAGGACGGTCAAGACATGCCAAGAATCAAAGGCCAAGGGAAATCAATCAATCAACCAGCTAAGGCTATGGGAAATTTCAGTCATCGATTAGAACGCTAAGACTAACATATTATTTACTTGATTAAGCATACATAACTGTAAACATAATTCATACTAACATTATACCACGCAAAAATAAAAGAAGGCGTACCATTCCCCAATCGTTCGCTCTAAATTGATGTCCCGCGCGCTTCATCCAACCCCCACTTGCCGACCGATGAGACTTCACCGGTACCTCCCATCCAACGTTAGGGGTACTCTTCTTCCCCCTTAGCACCCTGAGATGCAAAGGGGCCACACACACTATCCAGAGATTTAGATAGCTCCCAGTTCGCCTCGCAAGGTCGAGCTACCACTCCTCACCGAGATGGGTATCTCAACTCCCACAAGCTAAGTCAGTCAAGTATAGATTTTTGCAGCGTAACGTTACGCAAACATAAGAGATCCTTCATCCTTCTCCTCCCTCCATTATATAGAGTTT
>ML779994.1:0-36807 GCA_009831015.1 Picea engelmannii
TTAAACATATAGTAATGAGAAAGGACGTTGTATACCTTGGGGTGATCAGATGAAGTGATAATATGAGTCTAAATACAGGTGATGAAGGGTATAATAATGGCAAAAAGTATGAGCAAAAAGGTACAATATGTGGTCCCAACAATTATCTCAGTGTTATTGATTTTAGAAATGTAATGTTATGGTTATCTTATTGCGACGTTAGTGTAAACCCTTGATTTGATAAGACACATGGCGGAACGTCCTGGACTTAAGTACAATAGATCACTCGAAGCTAGTAAATGAGGGTACTATTCATTTTAAATAAAGTTGAATTTTGGGTTGCTGTCGGAATCCTATTGTCGCTCGCTTTCCATAAGGGAGGTATTTGTTCTTCTCCTATTATGTCGTATTTGATTGTGATCAGTTGGTCGCTTGGTCTGTTGTGTTGGGTGGGATGTAGACACCTCCATGTTCTTCAGAACAGTCGCCATCCCTGAGACCTTAAATGGTTAAAGGCGATGGGAAACCGGGCTTGAGCGTTGATTATGTGTCTTGGAGGTCCTAACCTTGCAGGGTAGGATGGTCGAGAGGTCAGTCGTATTTAGCAGTCAGTTTTACTTGTCGTGTGATCTTCATTCATGCATGTGGTTACGTATCGTGCGTCCTGGTCATATTCTTATGTTCATCCTGGTTGCGTCGTAGTCTTCGTCGGGTGGCGACGCAGAGTCGATCAGGCTGTGGTTGTTTCCTGGTACATACGCACACACACACTTCAAAAAAAAAAAAGGAGAAAAAAAACAAAAAAAAAATTTGCACCTATCACTAGAACGGGTGTCGTAACGAGGCGGTTCGTTATAGTTGTAAATTTATAATTTAATTACTTTATATAATTAATCTTTTTATTAATACAATTTAACATTACAATAATAAATATAAACTCTTTGGAAACACACTAGTTGAGAAAAATCAACTGATTTTTTTCATTATTATTTTTATAAAACAAAGTTGATTCATCTTAAATTTAGATTTATGGATCCTCTTGAGGGATCAAATTTCTTATTACATAGATATAATTTAGATATAATTGAGTTGAATTTGTTATTATTATTGATATTAATGTGATAACATCTCCTCCATACTAAACTCCTCAATACTAAACTGTATAAGCTACTCTCAAACCAAACTAAATCAAAAGGATAATTAAAAATTATGTGAACTCTGCAATAATGTCTAAAATAAACAACATTTCAGAAGATGGAAGAGCGTTTATGCTAATAAATCATCTAATACGTCGATATTATTTATTTTTTGTATGCAATTATAATCAAAAGAATAATGAGATCTTTAGATGGACAAAAATCTATGAAGTCACCAGAGGCGACAAGAACACACTACAATCGAAAGGATTGTATTTGATTGATATTCTTTGATGGGGTGCTTTATGCTTGATTGACACCCACGTGTAAAGTATATTGTTGCTTCCCACCCTGGAAAGGATTTTGTTTGCTTGATTGACGTGTAAAAGAAATGGTGATTGACTGGTAATAGTTCAGAGTGGTGGCGATTATTGGAATCTACTAATAATGGAATATATCGGTTACAGATTTCATCCTTGTTACGCTGAAAGGGGTATACCTATTGGAGATGGGCACAATTAATGATATTTTAATCTTAAATTCTAATCTAATGGTTATGCGTTGAAGATGCTAGCATATTCTTAGTCGTCCTCCAAAATCAATGAGTCAGATTTATTGTTGATAACTTCTTTGCATTTATAAATGCATTTGTTAACCTGTTTACTTTTTAACATTTACCTAATCATATTAAGAAATTACTGTAACATCATATGATTGCCACGTTTAAATGATTAACTTTTGGAATTCTTCAACTGTCTGCGAGTTTCATTATCTGCCTCAGTTATCAGCGTGTTTCATTTCTCATTCTCTACCTCATTTTGTTTTTAATGGGTCTTTTTTAACGCAAGATTTTTTTTTATCGGCTGCAAGTCTTTCAGCGTTCACCAGCCGCGAGTTAGCGGATGTGCTAGTTATTAGTGCTTTGTATTATTTCATTCAATGTCAAAATAAAACTCCAAAGTGCACGTTATTGATTGAAGGCCCTTGAATTGACATGCACAACTTTTTTGTGCCTGAAAATCAAATGACTGCTTAGATTTCTCAAACTACATGATTGCAGAGGATATAGTGGTAAGAATTGAATGCAAAAATAAAGATACAATGTGCACGATTAGTGGATTTCGAATGGTAATAATTCAATGAAGAATATTTCGGGAATGAGAAAAAAAAATGAAAGTCTATGGTCAATCGGTGTTCGGGGTTCGACATGTACAAACGTTCGACGCCAAGAATTGCCGAATCGTGAAATCATGAATTGGTTGTGGGTCCCTTTGGGTTTCGGCATTTGGGAATGCTCAATACATAAACACCACACAACGACAATCGTTGAATCAAAAAATATGATCAGGCTGTGGGCCCACTTCATGTTTCGGCACTTGGAGAGTGAGCGGGTCTATTTCATAAGCCATCAGATGTCCCGAAAGAAAAAATGGAATTGCTATGCTCCAAATCAATATGAGACGAGGTTAAAACTTCAAAATGTGAGTTTACAAACTCAATGAAATACTAAGTAAAAATGGAGAGCAAACCTCCAAAAATTTGAATAACCAATTCGATTCAAGAAATGATTTCAAGCTATATACGATTACAATTTCGACTCTTGTATTTTAAACACAAAAAATTGCCCCTTCCATCTTCTAAAGGATTTTAATGAAGGCGGTGATGGTGTCTTGTGGCCTGCAAAGGTTAAGGCGGCCATAGTTTAATTTATGTAAAACAAAATTGTAATCAGTGGTTTAATCCTCAAGTCTTGAAGGGTCAAGATGGCCACCGATGCACCATTTACACAGGCGGTGAGAAATGATTACATCATGACATACTCCCTCTTAATCATTTCAGAGCAAAAACAAACTAAAACTATGTAAAACAAAATTGTTGTAAACAATGCATTACAACTTGCAAACCCCAATATTTATTCTATGGATTTTAAACAATTCATTTCCTAAAGGCTTCGTAAATATGTCTACAAACTGTTCTTCAGATCTGCAGAACTGAACATAAATTTCTTTTCCATTTACCAGCTCTCAAATGAAATGATACATTGTATCAATGTGCTTACTCTGTTTGTGAAAGATGTGATTCTTTGACAGTGCAATGGCAGATTTATTGTCACAGAAAATCTGGGTTGCATCATTCTGGTTATGCAACAATTCATTCAAGACCCTTCTCATCCACATAGCTTGATATGCAGCTGCAACTGTTGCAACATACTCTACCTCAGTAGAAGATAAATTCACAATGGGTTGTTTCTTTGATGCCCATGTCACTGCTCTAGATCCAAGACTGAACACATACCCAGATGTGCTTTCCCTGTCATCAATGGAACCTGCAAAATCACTATCAGTATATCTGATCAACTCAAAGTTTAACCTAGATGTGTATCGGATACCAAAATTAGTTGTTCCAACAACATATCTCATCCTCTTTCTTGCTTGCGAATGAGTACTCTTCGGATTTTCCATGAATCTTGAAATCAAACTTACAACAAACATTATATCAGGATTGGTTGTTGTTAAGTACATGAGGCTTCCAACCATCCTCTTATACAAAGTTGGATCAACATATGATCCCTCATCATACTTACTCAGTTTAATACCAGTTTCCATTGGTGTTGCATCTGGTTTGCAATTCAACATTCTAAACCTTTTCAACACTTCATTTGCATAGTTAGTTTGACAAATGAAAATGCCATCATTAGATTGATCCACTTCAATTCCAAGAAAATATTTCATCAATCCTAAATCAATCATCTCAAACTCTGTTTTCATGGAATTTTTAAAATCATCTACAGATAGATCTCCAGTAAAAATAAGGTCATCAACATACAAACAGACAATCAAAATTTTACCTTTATGGTTTACCTTTGTATACAGAGTTGGTTCACTTGGACTTTTGTTGAATCCAACACTAATCAGGTATTCATCAATCCCACTATACCAAACTCTGGATGCCTGCTTCAATCCATATAAATCCCTCCTTAACTTGTAAACTTTATCTCTATGCTTATAAATCTCATAACCCGGAGGTTGTCTTACATAAACCTCTTCTTCCAAATATACATTCAAGAATGAAGACTTGACATCCAACTGATGCATGATCCATCTAATCTGAGATGCAATAGTTAAGACCATCCTCACAGTGTCAATTCTTGCTACAGGAGAAAATGTTTCATTGTAATCAATACCAGGTTGTTGACTAAACACCTGAGCTACAAGTCTTGCCTTGTACTTTTCAACTTCACCATTTGAATTCAACTTAGTCTTATAAACCCACTTAACACCAATAATGTTCTTACCTTCAGGTAAATATACAAGATCCCAAGTCTTATTTCTTTCAATGGAATCAATCTCCTCATCCATTGCTTTTATCCAGACATCCTCTTTAGCAGCTTCATCATAACTTACAGGATCATAAGCTATAAATGGAAAATTTGAAATCTGATCCACCTCTTCATTCTGATCATATAATTCTCTTAAAATTCTAGTTTTATGTCCTTTAAATCTATTTTTCAATGAAGCTAAAGTGGGATCTGATTCACTGCTTACCTGTGAATCTGTTTGATGCCGACCATGTCCAAATGCATCACCACGCTCATGAGTTCTGGGTGTTCTAAATTGAGATGGAATGAAATATGATGCTTTCCTTGTTGGACTTCTTGCTACAGGTGTATGTGCATGAGGAACCATCTGTCCATCTCCTTCAGCTTGCTCAGCTCCATCATCATCTTCACAGGGTAACACAACTCCCTCTGAAATTGATTTGTCAATACTTCCATCCCAGGCTTCATCTTCTTTAAATTGGACATCTCTGTTGATTACATATTTCTGGGTGATGGGATTATAGAGTTTATATTCCCTAGACTCTTCACTCTATCCAACGAAGATACATCTCTCGCTTCTGTCATCCAACTTCCTCCTCATTTCTGCAGGTACATGAGCAATTGCAACACATCCAAAAAATCTGAAATGAGAAACATTGCAAGACTTACCATCCCATGTTTCCTGAGGTACACGATCCCTCACGGTCTTGGTCGGACTTCTATTCAAGATAAAAATAGAGCATAGAACTGCATATCCCCAATATTCATTTGAAACATGCTTCTCTTTCGAGATACTTCGAGCCATATCCATGATGGCCTGATTCTTCCTTTCAGCCACTCCATTCTGCTATGGAGTATATCGAGCAATAAACTGCCTTTTAATTCCGTAAAGATCAAAAAATTCAATGAATTCATTAAGTTTGTATTCACCTCCTCTGTCAGACCTTAATATTTTAATGGTTTGACCACTCTCATTCTCAACCATAGACTTAAACTTCTTAAAAACATCAAAAGCTTCAGATTTCTATTTCAACAAATACAACCAAGTCTTCCTATTGAAATCATCAATGAAAGTCATAAAATAAACACATCCTTTTAAAGAAGGTGTTTGCATAGGTCCACATATATCTGTGTCGACGATTTCTAATGGAGATTTTTCTTTGTAGGAAACACCTGAAACAAATTTTTCTCTATGATGTTTTCCAAGTATGCAACTCTCACAAGAGCTTGCAGGTTGTTGAATACAACATAACCCCTTTACCATTTTTTTCTTTTGTAACAGATCTAAGCCACCAAAATGTAAATGACCATATCTCAAATGCCATAACCAAGATTCATCTAAACTTCCAGCCTTATAGGCATTCAAAGAACTTCTTAAATCATTTCACATAACAAGTGGAAACATTCTATTCTTGGTCATCTCTACTCTTGCAATCAACTGTTTCCTGGGTAGTTCATCATAGATAGTACATACCTTGTTGTTGAAGAACACTCTATACTTTTTCTCCAACAACTGTCCAACACTGATAAGATTTCATTTTAAACTAGGGACAAAGTAAACATCATCAATATTTCTTCTCTGATTGTTCTTAGTGTAAACTGGAGGAGCTATACCTTTACCATTGACTATAACCTTACAGTCATTTCCCAGTTTGACTTCAGATTGAATACTAGTATCAATAGAATAAAAAAAGTCCTTATTACCAGTCATATGGTCACTGCAACCACTATCCAAAAACCAAATATCATTAGCAATTTCCTGAGTGACATTACAAGTCAAGAACATGGGATTTTGATGATCCTTTGACTTATTTGTGATATGTGCAGACTGCTTTCCATCATCTGCCTGCTTCTTCCAACCTTTGTTAGAAAAATGCCCAAACTTCTTACAATAATAACATTGTACTTTTGTTTTGTCATACCTCTGATTTTCTTGCTACCAAGGTTTGTTGCTACTCCCTCTTAAATTAGGAGGATTCTGCTGGAACTTCTGCTCAGACTTAGATTCATCTCTGTTGTCCCTTCGACCAAAATATCGACCTCCTCTTCCATGATTATAAAACCGTCCTCGGCCTCTACCTCTGGTAACATGAAGTTGGGATTTGAAAGCGTGCTCCATTGATCCTTCTTCATATCTAGATATCCTATATTCATGAACAACAAGAGAACCAGTTAATTCATCAATTTGCATTTGACTTAAATCTTTAAATTCCTCTATGGGTAAAACTACATGTTCAAACTTCTTGGGAAAACTTCTCAGCACTTTCTCAATAACTCTCTTATTCTCAAAATCATCTCCATACTACCTAAGCTAGTTCACAACACTCATTACTTGAGTCATGAAAGTAGAAACACTTTCATTATCCTTCATTTTCATATTTTCGAAGTCCCTTCTTAAGTTCTGCAACTTGACTGTGCTCACCTTGGACACACCTTGATAACAGGTTTCAAGAATGTCCCAATCCATCTTTGAATATGCAGCGCTAGCAATCTTCATAGAAATGAATTCATTTAACCCTTGCTGGATTAATCCAAGAGCTTTGTTATCCTTCTTCCCGTTTTCCTTCAGCAAAACATGGTCAGCATTAGACAGAGCCAATTCTGCTGCAACATCATTTGGCTCAGCATAACCATCAATGACAAAAGTCCATAAATCTTGAGAATGAAAAATCATTCTTATTCGAATATTCCAAGTATCATATGACTTCTCGCTCAGTATAGGAACCTGCACCTGAGAAGAGATACTACCAGACACAGCCATTTATAAAAAATTTGAAAGGAATCAAATAAACCTTCATGGAGAAAAATAAGAAAATAAAGTTTGGCACCAATAGGAATAAACTGCAATGAACTAAGCAATAGTAGAATAGACTGCTAGCTTTGATACAAAATGAGAAAAAAAATGAAAGTCGGCGGTCAATAGGTGTTCAGGGTTTCGTGTTTATGAATGCTTGACGCCAAGAACAAAGTACGCCAAGAATTGTCAAATCGTGAATTGGGTGTGGGCCCCTTCGGGTTTCGGCATTTGGGAATGCTCGATACATAAACACCACACAACGACGATCGTCGAATCACAAAATCCGATCAGGCTATGGGCCCACTTCGGGTTTCAGCACTTGGAGAGTGAGTGGGTCTATTTCATAAGCCAACAGATGTCCCGAAAGCAAAAATGGAATCGCTATGCCCCAAATCAATATTAGATGAGGTTAAAACTTCAAAATGTTAGTTTACAAACTCAATGAAATACTAAGTAAAAATGCAGAGCAGACCTCCAAAAAATTGAATAACCAATTCGATTCAAGAAATGTTTTCAAGCTATATACGATTACAATTTCAACTCTGGTATTTTAAACACAGAAAATTGCCCCTTCCATCTTCTAAAGGATTTTAATCAAGGCGGTGATGGTGTCTTGTGGCCTGCAAAGGTTAAGGCGGCCATGGTTTAAGTTATGTAAAACAAAATTGTAATCGGTGGTTTAATCCTCGAGTCTTGAAGGGTCAAGACGATCACCAATGCACCGTTTACATAGGCGGTGAGAAATGATTACATCCTGACAAGGAACCAATTTCATGTTCTTGTCGTTAGTATCGTATAATTTCATTCCAACCTAAAAAGAAAACTTGAAAGTTTACAATTATTTGTTAAAGTCCATTGAATCGATGATCCAGATTATTTTCGGCACGAAATGAGAGCGGGGATATAACAAATAAATGCACAAACATATCACAGATATTCAATAATATAACATAAATGTATTAGAGATGCAACCATAAACACAGATATACAGTTAAACATGATTTCTATTAATGAAAGAAATGTACAGAGACTGTAAAAATACAGAGTGAAAGACTCGCTAGAATGGTGGCAGCTTATCTCTGAGAATAGATGTGACGGTTACTCGCATTCGCAAGAGGATGGTTACAATGAGGCTCTGTAGGCCTTTTTACAATAAAAAAGAATGTCAAAAAACCTATACATCCAAAAACCTAACCCTAGGAGATGAAGTGCCAAAAGTCATGTGGGCCCCGTTTGGGTAAGTGAGTACATCAACTTCCCGGGGTCGTAACTTTTGCATACGATCTTCGTTTTAGGCGTGTGATACCTCGTTGAAAAGGTATTGTCGAGGAGATTCATTTTTGGGTCTCAATAATGCCTTTCTACATCACTAAAAACCTCTATCTTGTAAAAACTTCATTTGGGCCCTCAAAATGGCCTCGAAAGTTAAAAACTGCTAAAAATAGTAAATTGCCAAAATTGTCAGAAATTTTTTTTGAGCCAGTCGAAAAAGGTGGGTGGCCACCGATATCCACCTGGATAAATCCTACCTCCTTAGGAAGAAATGGTATCCATTTTGTTGAGTTCCCGGGGGAGAGGGAAAAGTGTTTGCTGAATCTGCATCTTGGTGAGCTGCTTGTCTTCCTGGAGACGTCGCGCTGCTCAGTTTGTGGAAGTTTGTCACGAACCTGTTGAGGCTGAGGCCGCTCAACAAGTCAGGCTACATGAGAGGACGATGTGCAGAAGGAATCTTTTCACTTTGCTGCAACCTTGTCGACTTTCTACTGTTTGATAGAAGGTGCTTGGGGCGAGGCTATAGTGGTTGTAGTGTCCTTCTGTTCTCCTTTTGAACAAATTGTGAAGAAGCTAAATTTTGCAGTATGAGATACTAACTTGTGGCACTTTTTAGGTGGAATAGTAGTTGGAACTACCTCTGGTATTCTGTAGAGATGACCTCCCATAGAAACAATGACACTACAGGGTCGAGACTCATAAAAAACATGGAGCTTCCACATATATGGTTGGCCCAAGAGAACATCACAAACATCCAGTGGGGAAACATCACATAATACCTCATCCTTGAAGGGTTGGATGTCGTATGACAATCGACATTGTTGGATGACACAAAGATCTTGTCCTTGGTGAAGCCACCCAATGTTGTATGGCTACGGGTGTGGTGTTGTCGACAATCCCAACTGTTTGATGACCTCTGCTGAGATCAGGTTCTTTTGGATTCTGCTATCAATAATAAAATGCAGAAGGGTCCCCTTCACCCAAATCTGTGAATGAAAAAGGAGCTCCCCCTCTTTGAGATTTGTTGGGTCTTCTGGTTGAATTGTTGTGGTTGCTACAATAGCAATGGGGTCTGCGTCAATGATATTTCCTTTACTAGTATTTTTAGAATCGGATTCTGAATTAGGGTTCGGCTTTTTGTCTTTGATCTCCACCACTAATGACTATTTTGAGCGACATTCATCGCTGTTGTGCTAGGATATTTTGTGGAAATCGCACCATTTTCTGGTGTCCTTCTTTGTCTTCCCGTGACCCTTCTTTTCCTGTGTCTTGGACTGGTTTTCGGCAGACTATTTGCTAGGGCTATCTTTGTCATACTTTGGTTTTTGTGGATTTACAGATACGAAATCCCGTTTGTTTTGGTGGTTAAATTTCTGCTCAATTTTAACAGCATATCGATAAGCAACACCAAGTGATGAGATGTCCAAAAAATCCATTTCAGTCTGGATGTATCTGTGTAGAGCGCCACGGTATTTCAGAACCAAATTTCACTCGGAGTATTTGATACCCAGCTTGGTTCGTAGGGTATGGAAGGTATTGGTGAACTCTGGAACTTCTTGGCCCCTCTCTTGCCGCAGTGTGGTCCATCTCATGTACTGGTCCTCATAGTTTCCAACAGGGTAATACTGTTCCTTTACCGCATCCACAAAAAAATCCCAAGTGGGATCGACCCCATATATTCCAGACTCCTCTGTGGAAATTTTCTCCCAATAAGTTTCCCACCAATGTTTGACATGAGGGAGAACTTTAAGGAGTGCGAATGTGATCTTTCTTTGTCGGAAAAATTGTGAACAGAGAAATAATCTTCTAGCAGAGTTAAAAAAAATTCTAGGGCTTTTGCATCTATCTGTCTTTCAAATACATGAATATCAAAATTAACTTGTACCTTGAAAGGCGAGGTGCCTCCAAAGTGGTCGCTTGATGAAGATGCACCTGCTGTTATCAGCAGGTGTTGAAGGATGTGGGAAAAATTCTCCATCATTTCGTCCCTCTGTAGCGTGAGAGCTTGCTCAAGCAACAGATTGATAGGATCATCTGCTCCGTCGTTTTTATTTTCTTCTGCCATTGAGGGTTTCTTGGGTGTGTGAGAGCGATTGTTTTCAAAAGATACAAGCTCGAGACCCAAATTTATATACTCGAACCTCGTTGGGGACATGCACTGAAAAAACAATCAAGAGCAGCCTGCTTTGATACCACTGATCCAGATTATTTTCGGCAGGAAATGAGAGCAGAGATATAATAAAGAAATGCACAGAGATATTGTAGATATTCAATAATATAACATAAATGTATCAGAGATGCAACCATAAAAATAGATATACAGTAATACACAATTTCTATTAATGAAAGAAATGTACAGAGACTGTAGAAATACAGAGTGAAAGACTCGCTAGAATGGTGGCAGCTTATCTCTGAGAAGAGATGTGACGGCTACTCACATTCGCAAGAGGACGGTTACAATGAGGCTCTGAAGGTGTTTTTACAATAAAAAGGAATTCCAAAAACCCTAGACATCCAAAAACCTAACCCTGGGAGATGAAGCGCCAAAAGTCATGTGGGCCCCGTTTGGGTAAGTGAGTACATCAACTTCCCAGGGGCGTAACTTTTGCATACGATCTTTGTTTTAGGCGTTTGATAGATCATTGGAAAGGTATTGTCGAGGAGATTCATTTTGGGGGCTCAATCATGCCTTCAGCTATTACTAAGAACCCCGATCTTGAAAAACCTTCATTTGGGCTTCAAAATGGCCCCGGAAGTTAAAAACTGCTAAAAATAGTATCATTTCCTAAAAATAGAAACATTTCCTTCTTCATCTTTCTTAACATACAGGTTAAGATCAATTTTGCTTTTCACAAACTCATTCTGATAAAATAAGGTATCTATCTTTACATATCAAGATCTCGGTGCCCGTTTCAAACTATATAATGCTTTTCTTAACCTGCAAACTAGATGCTCATGTCCCTGCTTGAGAAACCCTTCATGTTGAACCAAATAAACCTCTTCCTTAAAATCGCCATTTAGAAAAGAAGATTTTACATCTAATTGATGTAATTTCCAATTATGTTTTGTAGCTAAGGAAATCAATACTCGAATTGTATTCAATTTAGCTACTCGTGCAAAAGTATATTCATAATCAATTCCCTCCTTTTGTGAATATCCTTTTGCAACTAATCTTGCCTTATATTTTTCAATGCTATCATCTACTTTAAATTTAGATTTATACAACCATTTGCTTCCAAAAGGGACTTTGTTTTTAGGTAGTTCAACTAACTCCCATGTTTGATTTTTCATAAGGGAATCATATTCATCATTCATATCATTTCTCCACTCTTCATGTTCTTTAGCTTGATCATAGTTTACAGGTTCTACAACATTCATTACATGAGACATCAATGTATAGCCTTTATACCTTATAGGTGGTTGAGTTTGACGTGATGACCTCCTTGGTCCTTCACTGCTTTCATCTCATCTCCTTCTCTGTGGCGACTCTTCTCCACTTGATGTATCCTAACTGCTTGAAGTGTCCATACTGATTTCATTTCATTCTTGAATCTGTACATGTTCATGTTCTTGTTTAACCATTGCATCTATTTTGACATGTTTATCACTATCATTATTCCAAGAATCTACATCATTCATTGTATCAACTCTATCTTAATTCTCATGAAACATCACATATATACTTGCAAACAATTTATGTGAACTGGGATCAAACAATTTGTATGTTTTTTTATTAGTACAATACCGAATAAAAGAACACTTGATTGACTTTGCATCAAGTTTTATTCTCTCATCTTTTGGAATATGTGCAAAGGTAGTGGATCCAAATACTCTCAAATGACTGACATCAGGTTTATAACCATTAAGAATCTCAAAAGGAGTTTGGAAATCTAATTTCTTAGTTGGAATGTGATTCTTTAAATAAACAACAATGTTAATGGCTTCTGCCCAAAAACCATTAGAAATGTTTTTACCTTGAAGCATACTGCGAGCACACTCCACCATTGTTCTGTTCCACCTCTCAACAACACCATTTTCCTGAGGTGTATGAGGTACAGTAAACTGCTGTTGGATCCCATGAAATTTACAATAACTTTTAAATGCACCCGATGTATATTCACCACCCTGATCAGATCTCAGAACTTTAATAAATTTGCCTCTTTGTTTTTCAATCATAGTTCTGAATTCTTTAAAGTACTCAAATACATCACTTTTTATCCTTATGAAATAGACCCATGTATATCCAGATCTATCATGAACAAAAATAAGAAAGTAGGAAGCACCACCAAGTGACCTAGTTTGCATAGGTATGCATACATCAGTATGAATTAATTCAAGAATATTTGTTTGTCTTTTCTCTGTATGAATGGGAAAAACATCTTTATGTTGTTTACCAAGTGCACATGCTTCACATGGAAAATGCTCATTCTTCATAACAGGAAGACCTTCTACCATAGTTTTTCATTGTAACAACATCAAATCATTGTAATTTAGGTGCCCATACCTGTGGTGCCATAACTCTTCTGTTGACATTGCTGGGGATGTCAATGCAACATGATGCTTCATTGTCACATCCAACTTACACAATCTACCAACCCTGGTACTTGTGGAAACAACCCTGTAGTGATTATGTATATCTTTCGGAACACACCTCAACTTACCAAATTCCATTGTTATATTATTATCCGTGATAGTTGAAACATATATCAAATTCTTTTTAATACCAGGAGCATACATCGCATTATGAATCTGTCTCAATTGTCCATTAGGTAAGTTCACACTTATTACTCCATAGCCTTGGACTTTATGTGATCTTTTATCTCCTAAGTAAATGTGTATGCCATCAAGTTTCTCATAATATTCATCATACCAATATTTATTACAGGTCATATGAGATTATGCACCAGAATCTATGAACCATACATTCTCATCATCAGTTTTAGCAGACAACGCAGCTTCAGAAATAAACAACTTAAGGTTTTTAAATCCATCATTGACTGAAGTGTCTTTATGCACATGATTTCCATTAAGCCTTTTATATCTCTGATTTGATTCATGATTCTTTCTTATATAACAATATTTAGCAAGATGTCCAAGTTTTCCACAATAATCACATTCAACATTTCTCTTAACATAAGAATTAGGATGTGTCATACCTTTTTTCTTTTCTTGAAATCGACCTGTGTTATTATCCCACGATTTAACTCAATATGATCTTTTACCTTTTGCAATCAAGGCCAAATCTGAGCCACTTGAGTCGTGATCATGGTTCTTCATTATTTCTTCTTTTTGAAGGAGGATACCAGCCAATTCATCAAAGGTAGGGGGCATTGGTTTAGCTGAGAGTGGTAAAATGAAGACCTTATAATCTTACACTAAACCCTTCAAAGAAATTGTTACTAAATCATTACTGGAAACCTTTTCACCAATGTCACCTAGCTTATCACTTAAATCTTTAATTTTGGAAATAAAATTACTCATTCTTTCATTGGCTTCCATTTTGATAGATACTAGCTTAGTTTTTTAAAATGAGATTTGGTTTCCATTAGAGGTTTCGTACAAACCTTTGAGAATGTCCCACGTCTCTTTGGAAGTTTTACAGTTCCTTATATGAGGAACTTTCATCTCTTACCTATCCCAATCTAGAATCAAGGCAACAACAGTGGGTTTGGTCTCATCACCTTTGACAATCGTCCATAGGCTATATTCCTAAAAAATGGTGGTCAACTTAAACTTCCACTTTACATAGTTCTCTCCATCAAGTCTAGTGGACTCATTTAAATATGAGTCAGCAAGAGGATTAGCCATATTCTCTAACAAATAATTCAATGATTATTTGCCAATTGAAAGGAAAAAAAATTAAATAACTGACTTACACCTCAGCAAACTTAAATCTTGGTGATCCGATGGCTCCACAGCATGCAACGAACAACGATTATCAATGTAGCAACCAATTGAACACAAGGTGCGAACAGGATGGTAGAGAAACTAATCAAAATCGAATTAAGGGAGAGCACAACGCAAATAACAGACTCTATCTACGATGGAAGCGACAACAAATTACAAATTCCAACGCAAGTTGAAAATTGCAAATTAAAGTTCGCACGGAGCTGTATTTATCACAACATGAAACACTCCTCAGCATAAACCCACACAAAGTAATATCGCACTCTCAGCGATCTTAAGCGTCCACCACACAGCAACAACAATATGCACCTCAGGCGCCCACCGAAAAAATGATCTAGCGACTATGGCAGGAGGTGTACACACTGAGTCATCTATTTCCACTTCAAATTTTCCACGCAGGAATGGACAGTACTTATCCTGCTGATGGGATGACGACCCACAACTCCTGTATGCACCTAATTTTAGGGACAACGAAATTGCACGTTGCAGTGATGGCCAACAGCTCCTGTACGCGCCAACAACAAAAGAAATGGACAATCAACAACTCCAGCTCACTCACACTCACGGTTTTGCGAGTGACGTCTTTCTCACCAAACTCCAATTCTCACAGCTCCCTTCTCCTGAGCTCTAATACCATAATTCTCACAGCTCCCTTCTCCCGAGCTCTAATAATAAAACGGAGGAACGCACACAACAAGTGAGACAATGCTCACGCTCTGGTTATCATTGAAAGGAAACTTAGGTACATTTATATTTGTAGTGCTCACCTATAAACCAGGAGTAGAATCCTTCAATTGTGATCGTATGATCTAAAAATAATGTTTGGTAAAACAAACTCTCGAATACAACTCATAGACGTTTCGAGATTATTCTAACACCATGATGGCATGATCTTCGAGTCTCCTGAAGAGTTCAATTGCTAGTGTGTGTTCCATACATGTTTATTCCATCATAATTTCCCTTAACCTACATCTCCAATGTTTTCCCTTCTTTCACATACTTTATTTCACATACTTGGTACTGTATACCACTTGAACCATCATAGTCTACAAACCTTCAACATTGATGGCCTTAGGTAATGGCAAATCCATTCTACACTGGAATTGTACATAGGTAAATGAGTTGAGTAGTCTCGTCATGAGGGTTGGGGTATGTCTGGTACCCTTCACAATTGGTTACACAAAAAGGGTTGGGGTATGTCTCGTACTCTTCATTATTGGTAACACGAAGAGGATTAGGTGGACTTGCATGCACTGCTACCACCATCAATTAAGCCCCTTTCGCTTTTCCAGCACAAGCACCCCATATGAGGAAATAATAAAAATATCAATATATGTCAATTTACTATAATATTTTATATAAAATTTAAAATAAATTTATTTTATTTTAAAAATAAGACATCTAATAAATTTTAGAATATTTATAGAAAATTAGTTGAAAACTTGATCTCACTAGCCTCATATTAGTAATCTATAGTATTTAACCACATAAACTAATTTACATAATTAAATTTTTATAACCACAAACTAATTCACATAATTAAATTTTTATATATAAAATAAAAAAAAAAGTAATTTATTTTAAATAAAATATTATAGATATTAAAAAGATATTTAAAACATTAATATTATAGATATTTAAAAAATTAATGTGTTCTTTTCCTTTACGTATTTAATAAATCACAAATTAAGATTACTCTATTCTAATACATAATCGATAGCTGAAAGGGAAATATAAACCACTAAAACATTTATGTACAATATTACATTTCACTTTAAATAATTTTAATTTCTTTTTAAACCTGTAAATGGATACATGAGTGGTAAGGTAAGGTGTCAAGTAAGGAAAAAAAATAACTCCATTAATGTGTTTTGCATTAACGGATAACTCTTCTTATTACCTAGGAATATTCATATTTCCATTAACATTATAATAATGCGATCCCAATAATTATTTGTTCAACATTCCCTCCTTAATTTGAAGGGGTGTTTGTGAATCCAAGCATCATGAAGGAATTTCAGTCTCTATTTAAATTTCCCAGCTCCTCAACCACAAACATCTTAATCAAGGAAAAATTGAATAAGTTGTTCTCTGGCTGGTTAGCTATGGCTTAGACACTGTCTCCCATCTTTCCTAGGATTCAACATAGGAAGAAAGGTAAGTTTAAGGGACTTCTCCCTATGAAATGCATCAGTAGCCTGATGTGGTATGGATGGACCTTGTCGAATATTCCCTCACAAGTGAAGTACTTCCTGATTATCTTCAAAAGTTTCTCAAAAGGTTCCAGGAGATACTCACTAGAAATGTTGGCTCCAATTTTCCGATTTCAATATTCAGGCTTGATGAAATCAATATAACATGAAGTATCTAATGGCATACCTTTAAACCATTTTTCTCCCTGCACAGGGATTTCCGTCACAGCTGACATAGCTTCTTTTCTCACCTGAAAAGTGATCCCTACAATAGTTTCACTAACACCAGTAAAATTAAGGGTGAACTGCTTAGTTAGTTGTGCATTATATCCTTGAATGTTTTCACAAAAACGTATGCATATGGCTTGTTCAAAGGACACTCTAATCGTTAGGTCTGCATTTATTAACTTTAAATCCTATGGTTCAAACCTCACGACCTTCCCACTTATTGCATTCTTTTTTTTACTTTGAGAAGTTTCCATGATGTTGGTATATGTCAATTTCAGGGCGCAACAATAGATTGTAATAGAATCTATGCACAGCAAATGAGAATAGTAACCTTTGCATAATGCGCAAGAAAAGGTAGAAACAAGAAACTTTGCACAAAAAACAAATCAGTGGAAGAAAATTTGGCGCAATGAGAAACTCAGCGCAGCGGTAAACAACAATGGGAAACTTGGCGCAACAAAAATCTCGGCGCAACAACACACAACAATGGGAAACTTGGCGCAGGAGTAGGTAATAAGAATTTAGCTCAAAATAAAGAAGGTTGACTTTGAGAAAAAACAACTCCTTCGAGACGCTAATTTGCAACGAGATCCAAGGAAAACTCTTGAACAATGACTGAAAGCAATGGAGGATACATCACAAAATAAGTATAGCAAATTTACGTAGCGACTGGAAGCAGATAGTATTTACATAGCAAAGGGATTCATAGTTTGCTGGAAAAACTATGGATGATACACAAGTTTTGAAGGTTATGGAGAAACATGAAGGGTGACCAATATTTATGCTTGAACGGATAAGGAATGCAATTATGAAAAGGGACGGAAAATCCATAGTGACGAGATGTCTTAAGGCAGGTTAAATATTTGCGCAGGGAACTCGTGCAATGGGTACTCCTTTGAAGTGTGCAATGGTACAAATGATACAGAGTGCTATGATTGTTCACTTTTCTAACTTCATGATTAGGTAATGATGAGCCATAATATCTTTTGACATGAACTTTATCCTAACCATTTGACTCGACCTTGGTACATAAATTCCACTTTTCTGACATGACTTGAGACTTAGGAAAGTAAACCTTTACACTTTAAACATGAAGAAATTTACACCCTTTTACCAATTTATGGCCAAAATCCTTACTCAACATTTCAAACCATTCTTTAATTCATCATTGACCTCATACACTTTGACACACCAACTATGACTTATTCAGGAAATTTTTTATTTTTATAAAGACCAAGACATGACTCTGAAAAGTTTTGGACAAACCTCTGACTCTAACTACAAAAAACATGGCGCTAACAAGGAGGATGCCCCCCCGTAAAGGAAAGTGAATAGGAGAGGATCTCATCCATTATAGGATCAATTGTATGGTGCCTTCCTACCCTAAGGGTTTGATAATAATAAAAGTGTGGTTCTTTTAGATTATTCTATCAATATTTTTGGTGTTTATGTATACAAGTCTTTGGTACTTAACATTTGGTCGATTCAGGTCAGACTCAGACTACTCACATGCTCTATCAGGATGAACTTCCCTCACTACTTTTCTATTTGATTTTCAACTATACCACATATGGCATATCTCCTCTCTTTTATTTTTCCTCTTGTCCCGCTCCAATTTTTGGATGTTGGTCGTTTTCTTGAAAATTTGATTTCCACTCGAAGACATTTATGCTTCATTCAAACGAATGTTGGTATGCTCTTTTCCTATGACATCTCAAAAATAAACCGACCCCCGATCGCCACCCCGACTTACTCAGAGTTGGTACAGATGGCCATTTTTATGGTTTGAAAAAGTAGTCGAAGGTTTATTTTGTATCTTTTCACCTTACTTCTAGGAATTCTTCCCACTTCTCTTCTTTCTCTTCTAGATTACTATTTCCAAATGGTGTACCAAGTCGAGGTCGGTATTCAACAATGTCATCGACTCCCTTCACTATTAGAAGTTTATGTAGTAGTCTTGGGACTGTGCCCAAAAATCGGTTGTGTAGATTCGTGTAGAATTTTTTTTTTATTGTGTCAAGCGAAGTTTGATCCTCAATAGCTTGTTCTATTAAATAATATTCGATAATTCTTTCAACCCACTCGTGCAAGTTTGTTCGTCCATCATTTATAATCTTGAGCGTTAATTTTTTTTCGAATTCAATTTACACATTATTGGATTTGTTGATGTACTTGAATATGGATTCAGGGATAGCCTCCAAAAATCATTTATGAGTCTTTGAGAAAAATTGTGTTCTTGCTTCTGCTAGCGTGAGGTTGTTAATTCTTTCATAATTCTTGATGTAGTTTTCAATTTTTTTCTCCCACCATTCTGAAAGTTTTAAACATGTGAAGTAAATCAATGCATATAGATTCTTAATAAAAACAAAAATTAATCAATGGGTCATACACATAGTACACAAAGATTTACACCGGAAACCCTTAACCGGGAGAAAACCAACCTTACATGGTGTTGCACCTTACAACTCTTTACTATATTAATTTCACCATTCACCATACAATATATACAATTTTTTAGGTATTTCGTAGCTACCAAAACCCTAATCCCTTAATCCAGGATTAATTTAGAAAACCACAAAAAATAGAAAAATCCGCTAAAAATAGCAAAAACCGTCGAAAAAACAATTACGAGGCGTTGCTCCAAACGCTTCGCATAACCAGGGGGAGGCATACTTGGCCCCCACTAGGACCCCCCTAGGAAGCACCCAACGCACATGACACAAAGAGCGAAGGAAGTTGGGATCGTCAGGCGTAGTTCTCGAATCTGACGCGCCCACACACACACATGCAAAGAATATAACACATTCACGTATATCTTGTAAATTTATCATCTATGTGATCTTATGCATGCCCAAGTTTAGAAACACTGAAAAAAGAACCAATGCTGTAATCTAGGGAAAAGTAGGGGATGTTTCCAGTAGTCCATCACATAAGCAAGCAAAGCATAGAGATAACATACATACATCCATAAGAAAAGACTTACAGGAAGTAGTGGAATCCCATGAATCGATATCTTATTATACATGTCAATACAACACAAAAGAGACACTTTCCTTGATACATGATCATCTATTTATACCTACATATTCAGTTACTAGGAAATTGTAACTACTTAACTTCCTGGATCAGTCGGTTTAATATACAGTTCGACTGACTTATACTTCCAACTTTGGCAGTCAAGCAACTAATTCTTAGTCAACTGTCGGGACTAGTCAATATAGTCGACTAGCCCCTTACAATAGTTCTCGTAGCCAACACTTGTAGTTCATCTTCATTAACAGGTGATGCCAAATCATTGTGGGATTGTTGCACGTATGAACCGTTAGATCAAAAAATGGTTGGAACTCTTTCATCCACAAGAATCTCTACTTGAAAAAAAGTCTCTCCTTGTCATTCTATGTCTAAGGTTACATAGGGGAGTATTTGCATCTAAGGTGCATGGGGTGATGGGAGAAGATTAATCATTTGCTAGATAAGGTTCTAAATGATTGAAATATTTTTTTTGATGGATCTGTTCATCTAAGTGACCACAATGCATTCTCTCAATCACCATACGTTTATGGTTAGTTGACACCCCTTTGAAATATTACTCTGAGTGCATGATATACTGGTCACAATTTCCTTTTCCTATACCTCAAATATGTCCACTTTCTACTATTATTGGTTGTAGAGTTCAATCACACACAAAAAGATGAAATTTATTAGGTTTTATGAACCCTAGACAATGATTTGTATTTCTAGGTGGTGATTATATCCACACAAGTGACGTTTCTAAGAAACACCATCAAAACTTTACCACGAGTTAGGATACAAGTATTATGCTTTTGGTAAATGATTGATATGAAGTGGAAGATATAAAGCTACCTCTTTGAAGGTCCATGATCAAAGGTATAAGTTACATGGTGGTCCATAGTCAAAGGTATGAGGGTAATGTCTGAGGTCTGAGGTTTAAGAATTGTACCATCTTTGGAAATGTAGTCCGGGAAGTGAAGTTATGAACATTTTAAATTCAACACTTTTCAGGGTTTTTCCGGAAAAAAAACTGTGATTTTCTACCGTAATTTATTGTTCATTTTTTTGACATTTTTCGTGATGGTAGCGGGACTGCAGATTTCATCAATTTTCATAGGGTGCTTAGATGGCTATTTTCTCTAAAAACCTCAAATAAATTATACAAATTACTGAAGCATTCAAATCTCAATTGTATGACACAGTGAATGACAGATTGGATAAATTTGTAGATGGACTCAATGATAGTTTTCGTAGTATTCAAGATTCATTGGATATCATGCAGGAGATATTTCTTATGGCGGACCTTTGGGATGAATATAATCAAGAAATATATGCTTGGTATGATTTTGAGGCCGATTGTGATGATTGGTATATGGATAGTTGTCATTTCTAGGATGACAACCACTTTCATATTTTATTTGATGACTCTAATCCACCTTCTATAGAGATCATCAATGTGACAAAACGGGAACCAATGATTATTACCAGTGTCCATCCTGCATATTCTACAGTGGTATTATTCCTTCCAGATTATGCTACGACCCTTTTCCACTATGTGGATGGATCTTCTTATTTGGATCCACATGACAAGTGTCAGTCTTTGGAGCATAATTTTGAGTTGGTTATTGGGTTCCAAAACTTTCCACATGGATTTCACATGAGCACTTGGACATGGGACCTGGGTTTACAATGGTGGTTTTACTACTTTAGCATGGTGGTTTTCCTTTCTACATGGGACCTTGGTTCTCCAGTCTTCTTCAGCATTATGGTACACAAATATCAATGGGACCTTGTTATATGATTGTACATAAATATTTGAGGACGATGATTTAACAAGGGGGGTGGAATGTTAGCTAGCTAGAGAGATAGTAGTGGGGGACCAGAGGGCCCATAGTAATAATAGTGGAAGCCATTTAATGTAAGGTGGACTAGGTCCATTATATTATTAAATAAGGCCCACTATGGTAGTTAGATATAATAAATGTAAGAGGATTTCTTAGAAGGTTCTACTTCTAGAAGATTCCTCCTCTAGAATGTTCTTAGGTGATGGTAACACTATATAAAGGGGTTCAACCAATGTAACAGGACATGAGGAGAAGTATTGTATTTGGAGCGGTAGGTCATTAGGAGGTTTCCCCCTCGAAGAGGCAATTGAACAAGAGACGATCTCTTAAATAATAATATCCATTGTATGGTGTTTCTCTACCTTAAGGGTTTGATATTAATAAAATAGATTTTGCATATTGGTCTTCTATATCTATTGTGGTGCTTTTGTATTCATTCTTTGGGTTCTTAACAGTGTCAACAAACCTAACTCATTATCAATGCCTTCAATTTTAAGGAACATATTGTCAAACAATCACTAAAATGACATATCAATTGTCAATAAAAAAAATTCAAAAAATAATCAATAGAAAGATAAAAAATTCATAACAAGTTTTTCTTTTATTGTAAATTGAAATTCTAAATAAAAAAAATACTTGTGTTTACCAGAAGTTGAAAAACAAATGAAAATATATTTTATTTTCTCAAAAAACGAGGAAAATAGACACCTAGATTCATGATTTTTCCCATTAATGAACAAGGTTTTATTGTAAGTATGTTTTCTTGAGAAATGACGAGTGGAGCCTTGACCTGTAAATATTTTCCCCCTAACTAGAAAGGTATGTGATTAGGATAATTGGTGAACTCTAAAAAAAACTTTAAATGTGTCCAAATAAAAAAGGAATCCATAAAGTTGGAGTTGGGTGAAGGAATAAAACTACAAGAGATCATGAACATTGATGACTCAACCATTGTAGAGAGATTCCCAAGAAAATGGATGGAATTTTAAACCCTACAATCCTGGTCTTTGGAAAGTTTCACAGGTTTTCTTCGATATTCTTCACACAACATGATATAGTCATTAAAAGATGGTTAGTTTTGATTATCCACATAGGATGAGATGCAAATAAAATATTACAATCTAGATGAACATGGGGATCCCAAGCCCTATTCCTGAAAAAATGGAAAATTTATTTTGATGCAAAGTCTATCGGTATGGATTTTGTCCTTGTGTGGGACAAGATCGCAATTTTACCCCTAATTGTATTTTTAGATGGTGTCTTTAGAGAAATAGGGAATCCTGCAGTTCTTTTTTATGATGTGGAAAATTCTTACAAAAATATAGGATATATGGGAATGGCCTACATCCTGGTTGGTATGGATCTGTCAAAAGGTTTGGCAGACTCCATCATTATTAGAAAGGGGTTAACCATCTATATTTAAGCTATAGATTACAAAGGAATCCATTTTAAATGTGGTCGTTGCCACTACTAATGGCACCTAGTGAAGGATTGTTTTCTTCCTCTAAAACAGAAAGTATGGGTTTGCAAGGATCATAAGGAATATGAGGTTCTACCCTATTCAACCTTGAAGCAAGTGCATAATGAGTAAGTCCCATCAAATCATATAAATTTGGTTTCAACCCCAACAATAGAACAATATGGATAACTCAAAGGTCTTCAAAAACCACCTAACTGTGGTTTGGATTGCTTGAGTATGATAACTTCTACTTCTTCCCCTATCCCTTTAAATATTTTGAGGATGTTTGTTTTAGTTCACTTGAGGTGGAAATCACTCCATAAGTGTATGTCCCTTTGAGGGACTTTCTATCTATCCTCTCGAGAATAAATTCTACCTAGCTCCCTTCCCTTATCCATATTAAATGACTAGACACTATGTAGTGTATTTAACCCCAAAACTTTAGAGTAATCACATAAAATATAGGGAAAAACTCAATAACACAAGAGAAAAGAGAGAAAAACCCTAAGAAAGATCTCTTTGATAATAAAAAATAGAGAGTTATGTTCACTTGCCTCTTCAAGGGGGAAACCTTCAAGAGCAATGCTACAAATACAATAAAAATTCTTGACAAAACATTACATAAAATTATACTCATGAGATAGCTATCCATAGATAATATTAACTACCTATGGGCCCCTTATAATCAGGGTTGACCAACTAATTTGGGCCTTATTAATAAAAATGACCCTTTTTTAATAACTGATAATTAACTAACTATTTAATTATCCTTATTCAAGGGTGATAGGGTAGGACCCTAGTATGCCCTCATCCTTCAAAAGAAGCATTTTCCTTTAGGATGAAGGTGGGGAAATTGTTGGAGAATCATTGCCAATTTTGATGTCGCATATTCTGGTTAGATATATTTCCACTAGACAAATACATCCTTGATTGCACATTGGTGCGACTAGCGCTCTTTGGTATCCAATACTTATTTTGGCTAGAGCCAAATGGAACCTTCTTGATCAAGTTTTGTTAGGCTAGTATTCACTTTGCAATTTTATCCCACAACCTTCTTCAAATAGGACACATGAAATACTAGCTGAATCTTAGAGTGGGATGGGAGAGCCAGCTTGTAGGTGACCTGGCCAATGCATTGTATGATATTATAGGAACCATAGAACTTGGGAGTTAGGTTCTAGGGAACTTTATCTTTCAATGATGTCTATTTATAAGGATGTATAAAAAGAAACAGCTGACCCCTTTAATTAAAAGAACATTCATATCTATGATGACCAATTTGTTATTTCATTCTATTTTGTGTTGTAACCAAGTTTTCCTTAATGATATGGATAGTGATTTATTTGGTGTGAAGCATTATATCTACTACATGAAACATGGAGGTTCTTAGAACAATGGATTCCATTGACATGGGGTTTTGGTCATAAACAACCTCATATGTTGTGTTTTTTGTAGCTCCACTATAAGAGGTGTTATGCCACCACTTGGCAAGATGAAGCCATTGTGCCCATTTATGCCACTTTTTGGAAGCATAGAATCTCAAATAGGTTTTTGATCAATTATTGGCCACTTGTATTTGACCATTAGTTTTAGGATGATATGCAATGCTCATATTCAATTGTGTACCTAGAATTTTAAATAGCTCTTGCCAAAATTTACTAGTGAATGTGGGGTCTTGATTTGAGATGATGGAAGTGGGCATACTATGTAGCTTAAATATATTATCCATGAAGGCATGTTCCATTGAGGTAATTAAATGATTAGTTAGAGAAAATAAATGGACAACTATTGAAAAATTGTCATCAACCACCATGATCATTGATTTATTGTTTTCTTTTGGGAGTCCCATAATAAAATCCATTGAAATGACTTCCCAATTTTTTTGGGGGGTTGGTAATGGTTGCAATTTCCCTAGTATCTTCACTATCTCTCCTTATTTTAGTTGGAAAGAATCAAAGGATTCTACAAAGTCTTGGATATATAATTTGATGTCATCCTAGAAGAACGAATGCTTAGTTCTTTCATAGGTTTTATGAAATCCAGGGTGACTTTCTATCAGTGATTAATGTATCTCCTCTAAGACTCATTGATTTAGGGTTGAATATTTTCCCAATATAATGTACTATTTATATTGCAATGTATCACATTTCCATGTATAAATTTTAGGTTGGTTGGGATCTACCTAAAGCCATTGGATGAATTGCCTTAAATTGTTGTTTGCGAGTCATTTTCTATGCAACTCCTCAAGCCATCCCAGACTTGGTAATGATAAGGAAAGGAATGACCCATCCTCCTTGAATTATCTGGATAAAGAATCATACGCAACATTCTCTTTACCCTTCTTATATATGATCCCATGATCACACCCCAACATCTTTGTGACCCATTTATGTTGCTCTATTAAGGAAAATTATTGTTCGAGGAAGTACTTCAGAATATGATGGTTACCCTTGATGTGAAAATGCCTTCCTATGAGATATGGGTGTCAAGTCTCCATTGCATGAAGGATATCCATCATTTCCTTCTCATGTGTGGATTTTCCCAAATTACAGTCACACAATCAATTACTGGTGAATTCCAAAGGGCATCCTTCTTGAATCAATATTGCTTTGATAACTCTACCTAAAGCATCACACTCCAAGAGAAAAGTCGGATTTTAGTCAGACACTACTAATACTGGATTAATGCACAAGGCATCCTTTAAATCAACAAAGGCATGTGCTACTACCCGACTCCTTATTTTTAAGGAGTGAAATTAAGGGAGCTATGATTTTGCCATAATTTTTCAGAAATTTCTTCTAGTAGCCTGTAAGTCATAAGAATACCCTCAATCTCTTCAATGTTTTTTGATGGGTTCAATGTTGCATAGCCCCCACTTTTTTGGGATCAACTATGTACTCCCTCCCTACTTCAATGTAACACAAATATTTAACCTTAGGAGCCCCAAACACACATTTTGAATTCTTCACAAATAATTGGTTATCTCTCAAAAGTTTCAAGAACTTATTATCATATTCTATGTGTGATTCCCTTGCTTTAATTAAATTTTACAAGTTAAATAAATTTTATTCACAAATTAAAAAACAATACTATGTTGATATATATAAAAATTTATAGTTTATATATAATTAAATAAAAATCTAAAAATAAGATATAAATTTAAAAATAAACCCATAGTATTAAAAATTAATTTATAATTTTAAAAAATATTTTCCTTTATTTATCATATGTATTATCAAAAATATCCCCTTAATAAGAACTAGTTTTAATCAAAATTCTCACCTTAATAATAAAAAATGCCCCTTTAATAAGAAATACTTTGAATCAAAATTGTCACCTTAATAAGGACTATTTTTTTTTATCAAAATTGTCACTTAATAATAAATATTTAATTAATTGGTTAGTCATAGTTAATTATGAAAACATTTTTACTAAATTATTAAAAGCATTTTTATTACTATTTATAAAATAATTGTAAAATATTTTAAAATTTTGATTAATACATTTTTATAAGTTTTCTCTATTATTCTATTCAGCCCCACCCTCATATATATGGGTGAGGGTGAGGGTGGGAGTGGAGTGTTTTTTTTAACGCAAGAGTTTTTTTTATCGGCCGCAAGTCTTTCAGCATTCACCAGTCGCGAGTTAGCGGATGTGCTAGTTATTAGTGCTTTGTATCATTTCATTCAACGTCAAAAGAAAACTCCAAAGTGCATGTTATTGATTGAAGGCCCTTGAATTGACATGCACAACTTTTTTGAGCCTGAAAATCAAATGACTGCTTAGATTTCTCAAACTACATGATTGTAGGGGATCTAGTGGTAAGAATTGAACACAAAAATAAAGATACAATGTGCACAATTAGTGGAGTTCGAGTGGTAATAATTCAATGAAGAATATGTCGGGAATGAGAAAAAAAACCAAAATTCTATGGTTAATCGACATTGGGGGCTCGACGTGTACAAACGTTCGACGCCAAGAACAAAGCATGCCAATAATTGTCGAATCGTGAAATCATGAATTGGCTATGGGTTTGTTTGGTTTTCGACATTTGGGAATGCTCGATACATAAACACCACACAACGACAATCGTTGAATCACAAAATCCGATCAGGTTGTGGGCCCACTTCATGTTTTGGCACTTGGAGAGTGAGCGGGTCTATTTCATAAGCCATCAGATGTCCCGAAAGAAAAAATGGAATGGCTATGCTCTAAATCAATATGAGACACGGTTAAAACTTCAAAATGTGAGTTTACAAACTCAATGAAATACTAAGTAAAAACAAAGAGCAAACCTCCAAAATATTGAATAACCAATTCGATTCAAGAAATGTTTTCAAGCTATATACGATTACAATTTTGACTCTTGTATTTTAAACATAGAAAATTTCCCCTTTCATCTTCTAAAGGATTTTAATGAAGGCGATGATGGTGTCTTGTGGCCTGCAAAGTTTAAGGCGACCACGGTTTAAGTTATGTAAAACAAAATTGTAATCGGTGGTTTAATCCTCAATTCTTGAAGGGTCAAGATGGCCACCGATGCACTGTTTACACTGGCGGTGAGAAATGATTACATCATGACATACTCCCTCTTAATCATTTCAGAACAAAAACAAACTAAAACTATGTAAAACAAAATTGTTGTAAACAATGCATTACAGCTTGCAAACCCCAATATTTCTTCTATGGATTTTAAACAATTGATTTCCTAAAGGCTAAGTAAATATGTCTGCAAATTGTTCTTCAGATCTACAGAACTGAACATAAATTTCTTTTCGATTCACCAGTTCTCAAATGAAATGATACATTGTATCAATGTGCTTACTCTGTTTGTGAAAGATGTGATTCTTTGACAGTGCAATGGAAGATTTATTGTCACAGACAATCTGGGTTACATCATTCTGGTTATGCAACAATTCATTCAACACCCTTCTCATCCACATAGCTTGATATGCAGCTGGAACTGTTGCAACATACTCTGCCTCAGTAGAAGAAAAAGTCACAATGGGTTGTTTCTTTGATGCCCATGCCACCACTGTAGATCCAAGACTGAACACATATCCAGATGTGCTTTTCCTGTCATCAATGGAACCTACAAAATCACTATCAGTATATCCGATCAACTCAAAGTTTAACCTGGATGTGTATCGGATACCAAAATTAGTTGTTCCAACAACATATCTCAGGATCCTCTTTCCTTCTTGTGAATGAGTACTCTTAGGATTTTCCATGAATCTTGAAATCAAACTTACAGCAAACATTATATCAGGACTGGTTGCTGTTAAGTACATGAGGCTTCCAACCATCCTCTTATACAAAGTTGGATCAACATATGATCCCTCATCATACTTACTCAGTTTAATACCAGTTTCCATTGGTGTTGCAACTGGCTTGCAATTGAACATTCTAAACCTTTTCAACACTTCATTTTCATAGTTAGTTTCACAAATGAAAATGCCATCATCAGATTGATCCACTTCAATTCCAAGAAAATATTTCATCAATCCTAAATCATTCATCTCAAACTCTGTTTTCATGGCATTTTTAAAATCATCTAGAGATAGATCTCCAGTAAAAATAAGGTCATCAACATACAAACAGACAATCAAAGTTTTACCTTTATGGTTTACCTTTGTATACAGAGTTGGTTCACTTGGACTTTTGTTGAATCCAACACTAATCAGGTATTCATCAATCCTGCTATACCAAACTCTGGATGCCTTCTTCAATCCATATAAATCCTTCCTTAACTTGTAAACTTTATCTCTATGCTTATCAATCTCATAACCCGGAGGTTGTCTTACATAAACCTCTTCTTCCAAATATACATTCAAGAATGCAGACTTGACATCCAACTGATGCATGATCCATCTAATCTAAGATGCAATAGCTAAGACCATCCTCACAGTGTCAGTTCTTGCTACAGGAGAAAATATTTCATTGTAATCAATACCAGGCTGTTGACTAAACACCTGAGCTACAAGTCTTGCCTTGTACTTTTCAACTTCACCATTTGCATTCAACTTAGTCTTATAAACCCACTTAACACCAATAATGTTCTTACCTTCAGGTAAATATACAAGATCCCAAGTCCTATTTCTTTCAATGGAATCAATCTCCTCATCCATTGCTTTTATCCAGACATCCTCTTTAGCAGCTTCATCATAACTTACAGGATCATAAGCTATAAATGCAAAATTTGAAATCTGATCCACCTCTTCATTTTGATCATATAATTCTCTTAAACTTCTAGTTTTCTATCCTTTAAATCTATTTTTCAATGAAGCTAAAGTGGGATTTGATTCACTGCTTACCTGTGAATCTGTTTGATGTCCACCATGTCCAAATGGCTCACCACGCTCATGAGTTATGGGTGTTCTAAATTGAGATGGAATGAAATCTGATGCTTGCCTTGTTGGACTTCTTGCTACAGGTGTATGTGCATGAGGAACCATCGGTCCATCTCCTTCAACTTGCTCAGCTCCATCATCATCTTCACAGGGTAACACAACTCCCTCTTAAATTGATTTGTCAATACTTCCATCCTAGGCTTCATCTTCTTTAAATTGAACATCTTTGTTGATTACATATTTCTGGGTGATGGGATTATAGAGTTTATATGCCCTAGACTTTTCACTCTATCCAACAAAGATACATCTCTTTCTTCTGTCATCCAACTTCCTCCTCATTTCTGTAGGTACATGCGCAAATGCAACACATCCAAAAATTCTGAAATGAGAAACATTGCAAGACATACCATCCCATGCTTCCTGAGGTACATGATCCCTCACGGTCTTGGTCGGACTTCTATTCAAGATAAAAACAGAGCATAGAACCGCATATCCCCAATATTCATCTGAAATATTCTTCTCTTTCAACATACTTCGAGCCATATCCATGATGGTCCGATTCTTCCTTTCAGCCACTCCATTCTGCTGTGGAGTATATCGAGCAGCAAACTGCCTTTTAATTCCATAAAGATAAAAAAATTCAATGAATTCATTAAGTTTGTATTCACCTCCTCTGTCAGACCTTAAGATTTTAATGGTTTGCCCACTCTCATTCTCAACCATAGACTTAAACTTCTTAAAAACATCAAAAGATTCAGATTTCTATTTCAACAAATACAACCAAGTCTTCCTATTGAAATCATCAATGAAAGTCATAAAATAAACACATCCTTTTAAAGAAGGTGTTTGCATAGGTCCACATATATCTGTGTGGATGATTTCTAATGGAGCTTTTTCTCTGTAGGAAACACCTGAAACAAATTTTTCTCTATGATGTTTTCTAAGTATGCAACTCTCACAAGAGCTAGTAGGTTGTTGAATACAATGTAACCCCTTTACCATTTTTTTCTTTTGTAACAGATCTAAGCCACCAAAATGTAAATGACCATATCTCGAATGCCATAACCAAGATTCATCTAAACTTCCAACCTTATAGGCATTCAAATAACTACTTAAATCATTTCACATAACAAGTGGAAACATTTTATTCTTGGTCATCTCTACTCTTGCAATCAACTGTTTGCTGGGTAGTTTATCATAGATAGTACATACATTGTTGTTGAAGAACACTCTATACTTTTTCTCCAACAACTGTCCAACACTGATAAGATTTCATTTTAAACAAGGGACAAAGTAAACGTCATCAATATTTCTTCTTTGATTGTTCTAAGTGTAAACTAGAACTATACCTTTACCATTGACTGTAACCTTACAATCATTTCCCAGTTTGACTTCAGATAGAATACTAGTATCAATATAAGAAAATAAGTCCTTATTACCAGTCATATGGTCACAGCAACCACTATCCAAAAACCAAATATCATTAGCAATTTCCTGAGTGACATTACAAGTCAAGAACATGGGATTTTGATGATCCTCAGACTTATTTGTGATATGTGTAGACTGCTTTCCAACATCTGCCTACTTCTTCCAACATTTGTTAGAAAAATGCCCAAACGTCTTACAATAATAACATTGTACTTTTGTTTTGTCATACCTCTGATTTTCTTGCTGCCAAGGTTTGTTGCTACTCCCTCTTAAATTAGGAGGATTTTGCTGGAACTTCTGCTCAGACTCAGATTCATCTCTGTTGTCCCTTCAACCAAAAGATCGACCTCCTCTTCCATGATTATAAAACTGTCCTCGGCCTCTGCCTTTGGTAACACGAAGTTGGGATTTGAAACTATAATCCATTGATCCTTCTTCATATCTAGATATCCTAGATTCATGAACAAAAAGAGAACCAGTTAATTCATCAATTTGCATTTGACTTAAATCTTTAAATTCCTCTATGGGTACAACTACATGTTCAAACTTCTTGGGCAAACTTCTCAGCACTTTCTCAATAACTCTCTTATTCTCAACATCATCTCCATACAGCCTGAGGTGGTTCACAACTCTCATTACTTGAGTCATAAAAGTAGAAACACTTTCATTATCCTTCATTTTCATATTTTCGAAGTCCCTTCTTAAGTTCTGCAACTTGACTGTGTTCACCTTGGACACACCTTGATAACAAGTTTCAAGAATGTCCCAAGCCATCTTTGAATATGCAGCACTAGCAATCCTCATAAAAATGGATTCATTTAACCCTTGCTAGATTAATCCAAGAGCTTTGTTATCCTTGTTCCTGTTTTCCTTTAGCAAAACACGGTCAGCATTAGATAGAGCCAATTCTGCTGCAACATTAGTTGGCTCAGCATAACCATCAATGACATAAGTCCATAAATCCTGAGAATGCAAAATCGTCCTCATTCGAATATACCAAGTATCATATGACTTCTCGCTCAGTATAGGAACCTGCACCTGAGAAGAGCTACTACCAGACACAGCCATTTATAAAAAAATTGAAAGGAATCAAATAAACCTTCACAGAGAAAAATAAGAAAATAAAGTTTTGCACCAACAGGAATAAACTGCAATGAACTAATAAAAAGTAGAATAGACTGCTAGCTCTGATACAAAACGAGAAAAAAAATGAAAGTCGACGGTCAATCGACATTCAGGGTTTGGCGTTTACAAACGCTTGACGCCAAGAACAAAGAACGGCAGGAATTGTCGAATCGCAAAATCGTGAATTGGCTGTGGGCCCCTTCGGGTTTCGGCGTTTGGGAATTCTCGATACATAAACACCACACAACGAAAATCGTTGAATCATGAAATCTGATTAGGCTGTGGGCCCACTTCGGGTTTTGACACTTGGAGAGTGAGTGGGTCTATTTCATAAGCCAACAGATGTCCCGAAAGCAAAAATGGAATCGCTATGCCCCAAATCAATATGAGACAAGGTTAAAACTTCAAAATGTGAGTTTACAAACTCAATGAAATACTAAGTAAAAATGGAGAGCAGACCTCCAAAAAATTGAATAACCAATTCGATTCAAGAAATGTTTTCAAGCTATATACGATTACAATTTCGACTCTACTATTTTAAACACAGAAAATTGCCCCTTCCATCTTCTAAAGGATTTTAATCAAGGTGGTGATGGTGTCTTGTGGCCTGCAAAGGTTAAGGTGGCCATGGTTTAAGTTATGTAAAACAAAATTGTAATCGATGGTTTAATCCTCGAGTCTTGAAGGGTCAAGATGACCATCGATGCACCGTTTACACAGGCGGTGAGAAATGATTACATCCTGACAAGGAACCGATTTCATGTTCTTGTCGTTAGTATCATATAATTTCATTCCAACCTAAAAAGAAAACTTGAAAGTTTACAATTATTTGTTAAAAGCCATTGAATCGATGATCCAGATTATTTTCAGCACGAAATGAGAGCGGAGATATAACAAATAAATGCAAAAACATATCGCAGATATTCAATAATATAACAGAAATGTATCAGAGATGCAACCACAAACACAAATATATAGTTAAACACGATTTCTATTAATGAAAAAAATGTACAGAGACTGTAAAAATATAGAGTGAAAGACTCGCTAGAATGGTGACAGCTTATCTCTGAGAATAGATGTGACGGTTACTCGCATTCGCAAGAGGATGGTTACAATAAGGCTCTGAAGGCCTTTTTACAATAAAAAAGAATGTCAAAAATCCTATACATCCAAAAACCTAACCCTAGGA
This sequence comes from Picea engelmannii, assembly GCA_009831015.1. Classification (NCBI taxonomy): domain Eukaryota; kingdom Viridiplantae; phylum Streptophyta; class Pinopsida; order Pinales; family Pinaceae; genus Picea; species Picea engelmannii. Next base: position 33,238 of record ML779994.1, read on the forward strand.
GATGAAGCGCCAAAAGTCATGTGGGCCCTGTTTGGGTAAGTGAGTACATCAACTTCCTCGGGTCGTAACTTTTGCATACGATCTCCGTTTTAGGTGTGTGATAGCTCGTTGAAAAGGTATTGTCGAGGAGATTCATTTTGGGGGATCAATAATGCCTTCTTCCATCACTGAAAACCTCTATATTGAAAAACCTTCATTTGGACCCTCAAAATGGCCTCGAAAGTTACAAACTGCTAAAAATAGTAAATTGCCAAAATTGCCAGAATTTTTTTTTGAGCCAGTCGGAAAAGGTGGGTGGCCACCGATATCCACCTGGATAAATACTACCTCCTTAGGAAGCAATGGTATCCATTTTGTTCAGTTCTCGGGGGAGAGGGAAAAGCGTTTGCTGAATCTACATCTTGGTGAGCTGCTTGTCTTGTTGGAGATGTCGCGCTACTCAGTTTGTGGAAGTTTGTCACAAACCTGTTGAGGATGAGGCCATTCAACAAGTCAATCTACATGAGAGGACGATGTGCAGAAGGAATATTTTCACTTTGCTGCAACCTTGTCGACTTTCTACTGTTTGATAGAAGGTGCTTGGGGTGAGGTTGTAGTGGTTGCAGTGTCCTTCTATTCTCCTTTTGAACAGATTGTGAAGAAACTAAATTTTGCAATATGAGATACTAACTTGTGACACTTTTTAGGTGGAATAGTAGTTGGAACTACCTCCGGTGTTTTGTAGAGATGACCCCCCATAGAAACAATGACACTACGAGGTCGAGACTCATAAAAAACATGGAGCTTCCACATATATGGTTGGCCCAAGAGAACATCACAAACATCCAGTGGGGAAACATCACATAATACCTCATCCTTGAAGGGTTGGATGTCGTATGACAATCGACATTGTTTGCTGACACACAGATCTCATCCTTGGCGAAGCCACCCGATGTTGTATGGCTGCGGGTGTGGTGTTGTCGACAATCCCAACTGTTTGATGACCTCTCCTAAGATTAGGTTCTTCTGGATTCCACTATCAATAATAAAATGCAGCGGGGTCCCCTTCACCCACATCTGTGAATGAAAAAGGCGCTCCCCCTCTTCGGGATCTGTTGGGTCTTCTAGTTGAATTGTTGTGGTTGCTACAATAGCAATGGGGTCTGCGTCAATGATATGTCCTTTACTAGTATTTTCACAATCGGATTCTGAATCAGGGTTCGGCTCCTTGTCTTTGATCTCGGCCACCAATGACTGTTTTGAGCGACATTCATCATTGTTGTGCCAGGGCGTTTTATGGAAATCGCACCATTTTCCGGTGTCCTTCTTTGTCTTCCCGTGACCCTTCTTTTCCTCTGTCTTAGACTGGTTTTCGGGAGACTATTTGTTAGGGCTGTCTTTGTCATACTTTGGTTGTTGCAGATTTACAGATTCTAAATCTCGTTTGTTCTGGTGCTTAAATTTCTGCTCAATTTTAACAGCATATCAATAAGCAACACCAAGTGATTTGATGTCCAAAAAATCTATTTCAGTCTGGATGTATCTGTGTAGAGCCCCACGATATTTCAGAACCAAATTTCGCTCAGAGTGTTTGATACCTAGCTTGGTTCGTAAGGTATGGAAGGTATTGGTGAACTCCAGAACTTCTTGGCCCCTCTCTTGCCGCAGTGTGGTCCATCTCTTGTACTGGTCCTCATAGTTTCCAACAGGGTAATACTGTTCCTTTACCACATCCACAAAAAAATCCCAAGTGGGATCGACCCCGTATATTCCAGACTCCTTTGTGGAACTTTTCTCCCAGTAAGTTTCCCACCAATTTTTGACATGTGGGAGAGCTTTAAGGAGTGCGAAGGTGATCTTTTCTTTGTTGGAAAAATTGTGAACAGAAAAATAATCTTCTAGCAGAGTTACAATATCAGTCTCACCCTCACACAGAATTACAATACGATTCAAGTATTTATAGTAACAAAACTTGCTCCTTCGACCTTAGGAAAAATTAAATTAGGGCGGTGATGGTATTTGGTGGTCTGCAAAGGCTAAAGCGGCCACCACTTGGGCTGACAGAGGGTCTCGCATCTTGAAGGGTCAAAACGGCCACCGATCCACCGTCATAAGCAGTGAAATGATTACAAACCAACAACGCTCTTCAGGTAGATTTGTACTTATGGCTGATCTGCCGCATATGATTTCTAGCAACACCACACCAAAACTATATACATCACTCTTCTCAGTCAACATTTGAGTGCGAAAATACTTGCAGAAACAACCCAAACAAAAATGACTTCATTCAGCATCAAGGATTAATATTGCAAACAAAGAATAAGTTATCTGTGGGATATTATACTCTGGATCCAGATATCCTGGCGTTCCTTTCACCATAGTGGTCACATGTGAAGCCTCCCCGTCGTCAATTGTCATCTTTGAGAGACCAAAGTCGGCTATTTTTCTGTTCATGTAGTTGTCTAAAAGGATGTTGGAGGTTTTAATATCTCTGTGAATTATCTTTGGGGTGCAACCTACGTGCAGGTATTCCAATCCTACAGAAAAGATAGCCTGTGGATAACATGAGAAAGGTGCCCATCAAGACTACTCTTATGTGAACGACTTTTTAAGATCACAAAAATATATAGGTCATGAAATGAAAGAGTTTGTGATGACAAAATTATATAGCTCAAGAAAGCATTTTAGAGAAAATAATTACCCTGTGCTGCATCTAAAGCTATTTTGAGCCTTGTTTTCCAATTTAGTGCTGAAAGCCCTGCAAAGTAAATTTAAATTCAAATATGTTTTTTTCTATATATATTCTTGCAGCTTATATGAGGTAACTCAACGAAACAATATTAATTAGAGAAATATTTACCATAAAGACGGTCCCCTAGGGACCCTCCAAACATGTGATCGTAGATCAGCATCAGCTCTCTTGATGTGTTACAGTATCCCAGTAAAGACACCAAGTTCTTATGATGGATTCTTGAAAGAAGATCAATCTGTCAATCAAGTGAAATGGCCTATACATGAATTTTACTCTGCATATATATTTGTTGTTGTTACATATAAGTGCAGGAAAAAACCAAGAGAGATGCAGATAATGAAGAAGTTACCTCGTTCTGGAACTCCTGAAATCCTTGTCTGGAGAATAGTGAGAGCACTTTCACTGCTATCTCTTTTCCTTCAGGTAATTTACCAAAGAAAACCGATCCAAACCCGCCTTGCCCGATCTTCCGACTAAAGTTTTGTGTCGCTGTCATAATCTCTTCTGGAGTAAAGGCCCTACATTTTGTTGTATTGGACACCATAATCATCTAGTAGTCTGCATTCAGAAAATCTTTTATGTAGTCTGCACAAAAGCGCAATTTTATGTAGTTTCACAGAGAGGATGCCCATGATGTCGCATATTAGAAAATTCTAGTTAAAATTCAAGTTATATGTAGACCTTCATTGAGACGTGGTTTTGTCGTGAACTTTTTCCAATATACGACAATACCCACATTGAGACGTTGTTTTGACCTGCATTTCTGGCAAATGTACAGGTATACCCATCATCAACGCTAAAGAAATCATTAAAGCTCCGCTTATGGTTACCCCGAGGAC
>ML779994.1:50513-85572 GCA_009831015.1 Picea engelmannii
CCAAGTATGTTATAACCTAAATTTGTATAAGAGTGAAAGAACCAAGAATCGCTTGGGGTGCACCCTAACTTTAATATAGGATAGAGGAGAACTTAATCTTTTAGGGACATGCATTGTATATAATACAAGTTATGTTTTCAAGTAGAGAAGTGTACTAGGCATATTTATGAGACATCTTTAAGTACTTGATCCGACTAATAGACCCATCATCATATATCCTTCTAAGCATGCCCCCTTCTAACATTTGGATGAGACTAATATTTTTTAAAGAAAGCATAGTATTAGGGTAGCTTTATGATATCAAATTCTCATTCCATCTTGTGATTGGAAATGGCTCACATGTTAAGAAAAGTAAAATATATTTTAATGAATTTCATTTGATGGGGTTTACTTGCTTTAGAATGTTTGAACCCATTCCCATATATGTCTTATGGAGCCGTCCCCTTCAAACCCATAATTTCCAACCATACTCTTTGATTTTCCCCATGTTCATAAAGGGGCACACATGTTGAAAAAACATATATACTATTATATGTAGGGTGATTAATTCATGTTAATTACAAAGGGGTCCCTCTCATATGAAGTCGTAAGACTTCATGTCCACCTTTTCATATGTTCGATGGGTTCGATTTACTTTGGAGCCGCCTTGCTACATGCTAAATGATACAATGTCGTGGGTCCTCAAGTGGTAATATAAGTGGCCATATGTAACATCCCGCTCTGTCGCACTGAGCGAGCTTATTCTTTGAGGACACTTTCTCACAAGTGATATGGATTATTATGCTACTAAAACATTTGACTTTGATTATGATGCGTTATGGGTAGATGACATGTTGTTGTACTACATTGACATAGACAGGTGCTATTGAGTTGGATTTACTGAGTGTGCAGGGTTTGGACCTGGAGGATGCAGAGGCATCATTGGAACCCCTTGGACTCCGAATCGAGTCAGGGAGTGTGCTATTGGGGTTTGATTGCTTTACTGTGATGTTGGTACATTTGATTAGATGATATGATGTGGACATGATCTGACATGATTTGTTGATGATGCAGGCTGACGATAGCTTGCCGACCAGACTCACATATGGAGTAAAAGGGCCACACATGACTACCAGAGAGGTTGAGGGAGAGGTGTGGATAGCAGCCCTGCCACAACCTACTAGCACTCTCATCATGGCTCGAACTGTAGGTTAACGATTACCTAGTTCGAGAGGACCCACGATGTTGTGAGGGCAGACTGGGACAGTCCCTCATGATGAGTCTAAGGGGCACGCAATACGACGAGGGCCTTATTCCTTAGAAGCTCATAGTCTCCCACAAGTTCACTTGGTGGAGTGGGTTATTAATGTCTACCAATCAGTCAAGAGGCGAGTGGCACCCTTGGAGCACGTGGTGCATCCTGAAGGGCACGCCGCACCAAAGAAACAAAAGAGGCAAGTGGCACCCTTGGAGCACGTGGTGCATCCTGAAGGACACGTCGCACCAAAGAAACAAAAGAGGCGAGTGGCACCCTTGTCGTGAAGGGCACGTTGCGTTGATGATGATAAAGGAACGAACCTAGATGGCCCTAGGACAATTATCTCATTAAGAAATTTTAAAAAACAACTTCCCTAATTAAAGTGTCGCCCAGTTCAAAATCATAGTCCTAAGTCTAAAACTTCGCTAGGGGTAAAACTTTGTCTACCCTTAAGAAAATATCTCTATAAAAATAAAATGATAAAGTTTAAAATAAAAACCACTTAAGTAATAGTTGTGGACTTCATAAATTTTTGGGTAAATTGAAGAGAGTAAGAACTTAGATAAAATCTTTGGATGTGAAAGGTAAAGAAAAAATTAATTATTTAACTTGTGAAAGTGTAAAAATATATTAAATTAATAATAAAAGGAAAAGAGGTTAAATTGCACAACTGCCATTTTTGGCTCTAATAAAAAGGGGAAAGAAGGAAATATAAAATTTAGGAAACTAGGGAATGGAGGTAACATAAAAAGTGAAAGAGGGGAACTCATGGTAAAAAGCGGGAAACCAACTTAGTAAAGAATCGGCATTTAAGAACCTTCTAATTTTGAAATGACTTAGCAATTTCATTTTAGGGAAAGCCTTTAAAACATGTAAGGGAATCTAGGGACACCTAGGAGTGATTTTAGGAGCAACTCTAGGTGGGTGAGGGAAATAAGACAATTAATAAATTAAAGAAAGTAATTAATGGAGAAACGTGGGGGATGGATGACACTTGTACGAAGGAGAATTTTTAGGGATTTTTTTTTAAAAACTTAAAATAAATAAGATTTAGGGAAAGTTTGGAAGTTCTAAAACTCTATAAAAGAGAGGAAGGAGGAGGAAGAAGGGATCGGCTGTTAGCTTAATGTTACACTACCGGATTAGTGACTTGATTGATTTACTTGTGGGAGTTGGGATTTTCCAGCTCGGAGAGGAGTGGTATGTAATGTCCCCATTTTGGGACATTATAACATTACAACATTTCAGAGTGTTATGCCTGCCCGAGTAGCTAGATAGGGGTGATAGAGAGTTCGGGAGATATTGAGGGGTTTATTTGGGCCTAACTTGTATCATTCATCATCAGGATCCATTCCGCACAGCTGGGCTTTGGTTTCATTGCATTCCGACGATTTTCGTAATTTTGAGTTATTATGGGTCATATCTTACTTAAATTCACTAAGAAGGTCATAATGGGCATATTACTTGGAGAAACATATTAGTGTAATAGCTCATCGGAATCGGGAGGAAGAGTATTACAGGATAAGATGATGAGAAGTGACTTTCAGTGGCTAGAGAAGCCATTAGGATGGATAAATCACTTTTTACAGGCAAAATGGTTAATTAATTAATTAATTAATAAAGTGATATAATCAAGGAATAATAAAATAAAGTAAAATTCACTTGAAGGGAAAAGGTCAACAATGAATTAGGGTTTCAGGAAGCTATAAAGAAAGGGTAAAGCAACCTAATTCATTATGCATTGTTATGATTTGATGTTGAGAGTTCCGAGAGGAGGAGGAGAACCGACCTTACTATTTTGTGGATTTCTGGAGGAAACCACCACCATTGATTGGTTTCAGTGTTGAGAGACACACCCTAGCCCATCGGAGATACCATCCAAGTATTTCATCGTACTACTCAGGAGTATCCATTGCAGAGTGTGCAACTTAGCCAGTGAGGGCACAAGCTAGTTTGAAGGTTTGGAGAGCTGCATGAGACCCGTATCCAGATTGCAGTTTCCTTCCAGCCCATTTGAGATCCAGCCAAGGCGCTTCTATTGAGCCATCTATCAACAAATTATGACAGTGGAATCTTGCATATTGACTCATTCATCCATTTAGGGCACAACTCTTCCGGATAGACATTTGGTGTTGCATGTAGAGTTTCAGAGCAGATCCGAACAGATCCTTGTGACCCATTTCCTTTTTTGGCGAGATGATCATTTTGAGCCATATAGAAGCAGATTCCATTGGTGGAATCCTTTTGGGCGCATCCAGTGCTCCAAGAGGTGCGCAAACCCCCTAGGGGTCCAGATCCAGTGCCTTAGAGACTGGATCCGAGATTCGATACTCATCCATTTCAATCTAGAGGCTAGGGTGATTCTATTGGAGCAATTTCCGGTGCATTCCGATGGTCCATTCTTCCAGACGATTTTTCCAGCTGGTAGCAGTTACCTTATTTTTTCGGAATCGTGTATTTTTGCCGATCTATTCGTGCATGCATTAGATTTGCTATCATCTTCTGATCATGAGTATTTTTATGTTCTTTGATTGTATTCCAGTACTGATCCATGAGATCTGACTGACGTTTATATTCTATATTTCCAGTAGGCTATTGTATTTCCATGATCGAACCATTATTATACATGATATTGGGCAGTTGATGTTCTCTACTTTTGCATGCATCATTTATATGTTGTTTAAACCCTAAATATGCAACATGCACATGTAATAACCAACATGCACATGAAATAACCCACATGCACATGCAATAACCATTAAGATCTCAAACATACAATTGAAATGCATCCAGAAACCCTCAGTGTATCAGATCTGCAATACAGAATAGTAGATCAGTAGCAAATATCTCGATCGGCGGGATCAGGGATATTTCAGTGGTATCAGAGCTTTAGTCCTGCTAGCCTGTGACTAAAGTTGATGAGTTCAGCAGGTGACGTAAAAGGAAGAGAGGATGCTAGGAGATAGATATGAGTGACTAGAGGGCAGTGGTAAGGCCCCCATGGAACAGGAGGTAGCCTTCATGCAGGTTATCAGTGATATGTTAGCTAGTCAGCGGACCATGTCTCAGTCCTTGGCTCAGGTGGCTCATAGATTGGCTATGGTGGGAATTCCGGGCTGTTAGAGCTGGAAGTCACTCCTGGATTGCTTGCAGGAGCAGAGCCCGACGCCCATCAGTTTAATGTCATGATTTGTTTAAAAGGGGTGATAAAATGGAAGCGAACTCAGAACAATATCATCTCAACTCAGAAACTAGGTTGGGCATGCATGACGAGTGAGGTCTTGATAAACTTCAAACAGTGAGTTGCAATAAAGGGTGAGTAAGGGGGAAGACTTTCATGAGAAGAGTGCGAAGGTCTGTCATAAACCTCAAGTTCATATCGGACTAGAGAAGAAAGCATTCGAACACAACATCCTTTATATTCAAACACAAAAAACCAGAGAGTACAATAATGTCACAACAAATCCTTTATCATAACAAAATTGTAACAATCCACGTGAATCATTCAACTATGAACCCTCCGGCATAAGATGAAACAAAGATGGAAAAAGAAGAACTGTTTGTCATGAACCAAGAAGTCTCAAACACAGAGGCATAACCAGGAAACCTGAATATTTGCTGAAACTTTACAGTCGGGAGCTTAGCTCTACCATCGATAGATACAAAAATGGAAAAAATGCCTACATATACTCAAAACAACAACAACAGCGGAATCAAGAAACTGCATTGAAAGCTTTGCGTCTGCATGGCTTCTGACAATCTACAACCACAATATTTGAATGGTCGTGCAACTTATGGCAAACGCGATCGATCTTCTGACAATTTCATCGGCGAATAGATGTGTCTTTAATTCATTGCAGGACGTCCCCATTATGGCGGAGACGATGTCTAACCACCACCAACCGCTTCAATAATTGCTTTCTTGGGATCGAGGACGATCTGGACAACTCAGCACCTTGGGATATGGAATACTTCTCGCCCTGCCACCTGGAATAACTGAAGGGCTTGATGGGTAAGCATGGAGGCCAGAGTGGAGAATGGGCGCATGATAGGAGTGATGGTGTCGGATTAGGAGGGCACGAAAGAAGTGGCGAAGAGGAGGACACATGGCGGAAGGGGGGGCAGGGAAGATGAGAGATAATGGATTCGCTCTTTGGCAAGAGGCTGGCGTGGAACGGAGCGAGACACATGGAAAGAAGCAAGTGGATGATGAGAAGGAGGGAGGACCATGTGGACCAAGAGGGGAGGTGGATGGATAACACACGGCAACAGGGGAAAGGTGGAAAGGAAGATAACATGATGGGAGAGGGGCCCATGCTGGCTAAACATAGGACAGCTGAGAAGGATGGGGCTGCGTGAGCACCGTTGATCTGGGCGCTATGATCTCGGCCGTCGGAAAGCTGCATCTACGATTTCGCCCCTCCCCCCCCCTCCTCTTAAAGGAAGAAAGGCGAGGGGGGTCCGGAATGGTCTTTATCGCCGTTGATCTAGGTGCGCTAATCTGGGCCATCGGAGAGGTGTGCTCGCGATTCCGGACCCCCCCCCGCTTAAAGATAGAATGGCAGGGGGGGTCTGAAATTCAATATACGCCGTTGATCCGGGCACGCTGATTTGAACCGTTCAGACTTGGATTTCATTTAATCATGGGCGCATTAGTACATCAAACTTAGGACAAGTGGGTTTTAACCCCTTCTTTTTCATTCTAACCCCTCTACAAGAAATATCGCTAACATTTGGCTCCATGGGGGATAAAGTCGTCCCTGTGATGCTCTAAGAACACTTTTGCAGATTCAGTGCCTTTGTTGTTGGGTTATGGAGTCATTTATTAGTCTGAAAAACAAAAACAAAACAATATTTACAAAACAAAATGAAAAGAGCCAACTGCGGCTCACAGAAAACATTTCTTTAAGAAATGCCCATTGACTGGGCCACTGAAAGCTTCATTTCCTTCCAGATCCTGCAATCTATAAGTGTTGTTTGAAAATACTTCAAGGATCTTGAAAGGCCCGAACCAGAGGGCATCAAATTTACTCTGTTTTCCCTTTTCCTGCCTGAGTGCATCCCATTTGAGCACCAGATCACCCTGCTCAAATTCCTTCTTTTGGCTCTTCCTGTCAAAAGCCTGCTTGATCTTCTGCTGATGATTGTAAGCTCTGTCCAGGACCTGTTCTCTGACTTGTTTCACTTCTACCATCTGATGAATTCTTCTGAGCACATGGTTAGGTTCTCCCTCGTAGTCCTGGAGGAGATTTTCCACAGGCAGGGCGAGCTGCGTGGGGAAAACAACTTCTATTCCATAAACAAGTTGGAAGGGTGAGACGCCCAACAATTTCTTTGTTGTCACTCGATCAGCCCAAAGAGAAAATTTGAGCTTTGAGTCCCAGGCCCTTTTGTTGTCCTCCAGTAGCTTTTTGATAAGCTTAATTAAGCTTTTATTGGAGGACTCTGCCATCCCGTTTCCCTGAGGATAGTAGGGAGTGGAGTGAATCAGTGAAATTCTAAATTGTTCACAAAACTTGGCCAGAAGCTCAGACTGAAATGGGGAAGCATTGTCAGTAAAAATTTGGCTAGGGTAGCCAAATCTAGCTATGATGTCTTCCAGGAAGCTGATGATTACTTTGTGAGAAGTGCTTCTGGTAGGGATAGCTTCTATCCATTTAGTGAAGTAGTCGGTTGCTGTCAGAATCCATCGGTGTTGGGCACTCAAAGGGGGATGGATTTCTCCGATGAAATCCAATCCCCACTGCTGAAAGGGTGCTGAGACCACCACAGGTTTCAATGGCAGGGATTTGAGCCGTTGCTTCCCTGAGAATTTCTAGCATTTGATGCAAGCTCTAATTTCCCTGCAGACATCAGGAAATAAGGTGGGCCAGTAATATCCAGCTCGGAGGATCTTGTGAGATGTGGTATTCCAAAAATAATGACCTCCACAGAGACTACTATGGAATTCAAATATAACCTTCTGGGCCTGTTGTGGGTCCAGACACCTCAGTAATACCCCCAGGGGGTCCTTCCAATATAAGGCTTGGTTTATGAGGCAATACCTGACAGCTTTGAGCTTTAATGCTCTTGCCTTGCTTTTTTGCATCCCATTAGGAGGCCTTAATTCTTGCATAAAGTACAAGATATCCTTGTACCAGGGGCATGTTGCTAGTGGTACAGTGCTTTGGGAACTCCTGTTGGATGACTCAGCTTGCTCATTGATGAAATTGATTCCCAAGGCCCTGCAATTTGATTCAGCCAACAACTTGGCTAAACCTTGCCCCTTTATCAGCTTGGTGGGTTTAATCTCCAGATCAAACTCTAGGATCTTAGCGATCCATTTACCTCTCCTCCCATCTATGTCAGGCTGTATAAGAATGTCCTTCACAGAGGTTGAAGGGACATATACAATGATCTTTGAATGCAATACATAGACTCTGAAATCTTTGAGAGCTTTCACCAAGGCATAAGTCTGCTTCTCCATGATCTCGTATCGGAGTTCTGAGTCTCTCAGCGCCTTACTAAAGAAGGCAATAGGTTGTTCTCGTCCTTGATCATTTTTCTGCAACAAAACTGTCGCTACTGTATCACAGGAAGCAAAAGAAAATATTAGGAAATCTTTAGAATAATCTGGACTGATTAGCACAGGAGCCTCAGTCAATGACTTCTTTATTTGGTCAAAATACTCCCTAGGTTCAGCAGTCCATTTCACTTCATTTCCCTTTATGAGCATGGTTGTGATGTGTTTCACCAGCTTAGAAAAATTTGAGACAAATCTCCTAAGAAAATTTATCTTCCCCAAAAAGGCTTGGACCTCCTTCTTAGACCTAGGAAGTGACAGGGTCTGAAGAGATTCTACCCTGCCAGGGTCAATTCTCACCCCCTCTGCTGACACTATATGGCCTAATAGTTTTCCCTCTTGCATAGCAAACAATGATTTCTTGGGGTTTAAAGATAGTCCATGCCTTCAACACTTCAGAAAATCCTTCTTCAAGTGGTAGCGGTGTTCTTTATCAGTCTTGGAGAAGACTGTTATGTCATCTAAGTAAATCACTACAAACTTATCTTTTTCCCCGATGAAGGCTATGTCCATAGCTCATTGAAATGTTGCTCCCGCATTCATCAGCCCGAAAGGCATCTTGGCAAACATGAATGTGCCCCAAGGAGTGGTGAAGGCTGTCTTTTCTCTGTCCTCAGGCATGACTGATATCTGATTGTAACCAGAAAAGCCATCAATCATAGATATCCTAGATGCACTAGTGACCTTCTGCAATATATGTTCCATGTTGGGCAGGGGATAATTGTCCTTCCTTGAACTCCTGTTCAGGTTCCTGAAATCGACGCAGAGTCTGATTTCTCCACTTTTCTTTCTCATTGGGACCAAATTGGCCACCCAGTCAGAATACCTTAAGGGGACAATGATTTGGGCATCCAACAGCTTCTTCACTTCCCTCTCCATGACAGGTAGCAGCATGGGATTTATCTGTCTCAGCTTCTGCTTGAATGGCTTAGCCTCTTCTTTTAGTGGGATCTTGTGCTCAATGACTGACGTGTCATATGTCTTGAGGTCTTCGTAGGTCCACGCAAACACGTCAGCAAACTCCTTCAGCAGCTTAGTATATTCGATCCTCTACTCCTCGGTCAGAATCTTCGACAGCTTGACCAACTTGGGCTCCTTTGGCGTGCCTATGTTTCACTCAGTTGTGTCAGCATCATCACCTGAAACTCTGCCCTTTATCGCCACATCATTCCCATCGAACAATATTTCTAATGGGATCAGATCTTTTGGTATGTGATTGCTCGGTAGTTGAATAATCTGGTGGTTAGCAATTTCACTCAAAAATCCCCCAGGGTGACCGTCATCTTCCTTGTCAGGGTCCTCATCTATGTGCAATGCAGAAAAGTCATCAATGGATTGGAGGAATTTTTTGATCTCCTGATCATATTCAAATACCTTCCAATGTCTGACATTGTTGGGTACAGCAGGTCTGTATCTTATCTTGACATCAGATTGGGCAGTGGGTAGCGCAGGGACTTCGAACAGACTAGCTGAAAAGGATTGAAAGTCGGCTGGAGCATTTTCTTCCCTTGGAATGAAAGAGATGTTAAAATCCAGGAAGAAATTATTCACAAGGTCCCATACCTCGTTCCTGTAATTCTTGAGTCGAGGATGCTTGGCCTGATAGACGTTTTTCACCTGCTGGACAATTAATTCTGCATCTCCAAACACGGCCATCTCCCTAATTCCCATTTCCTGTGCAGCTCTTAATCCCAGAACCAGAGCTTCGTACTCCGCCACATTGTTGGTGACTTCAAATTCCAGCTTGTATGAGAAAGATATGGTCTCTTGGGAAGGGGATCTGAACACTACTCCGGCACCTGCACCTATACTGGAAGAAGCTCCGTCAAAGAACATCTTCCAAACAGAGGTGGTTGGAGGAGGCATCTCTTGATTAAGACTAGGCTTCTTTCTGATTTGTAAAGGGGCCTTAGGAGTCTCAGTGACCTGTAACAAGCTAGACCCTAAGCCAGTTTCAAGTGCAAAGATGGGGTGATTAGTGGGGTCTGCTTCATCACTAAGAATTTAGGCCAGCTGGGCTTCTCTGTACAACCTCCTATGTTCTCCTCCAAAGACTGGAATGGTGGCATACATGATATCCATCTGTAACGTCCCTCCAAGTCTCTTAATCCAAGACCTTGACAACAACATGCCAAACTTGGGGGGAACATCAGCTACCACAATATCGATGATCATACTCTTCATGGGTAGTTGAAACAGGGAGACTACCAGGTCCTTGATGACTCCCAAACATTTCACTCTCCTAGAGTCAAAAGAATAAAGGTCATGATAGGCTCGGGTGACTTCCAGTCCTAATTCTTCCATGACAGCCTTGGGCATGAGGTTGTGAGAGTCTCCTGAATCCATCAAACAGTTGTGCAGTACCTTATCATGTATGTTCAGGGAGGTGTAGAAGGGAGGGGATGAATCATCTCTTTCTTCCACCATGGGGCCTAGGACAACTGCTGGATTTTCATCTTGGAGGTTTATGAAGTCTGTGGATGGGCCTGAAGCTTCAGATTTCAAAAGGTCAGAGAAGCACTTTTTGAATTCACCATGTTTAATTAGCTCAGTGAGGGGCATAGGAATTCTGATCTTTTGGATCTCATGCTCGAAATTAAAGGGAGATGTAAGCTTTGGAATTTCTCTAATTTCAGGAACATGATTTTGGACAATGGGGGAGAGGGGTTGGGCCTTCTTACCTCTGCGGTTGTCTACTATCTCATCAGCAGGCTTCTCTGCTCTAGAGGATAGCTCCGGAACATCAGGTGTTGTTGCCTTCTTGTCGGATCTCAGGTTATACCTGCCTCGGCCACCACTAACCTTGTCTCCCTTGCTTAGTTCGTTTAGCTGACTGTTCATGAGAGACTCCTCGTATGCTGATTGAGTCAGGTGAGGGAAAGAGGGAGTAACCTCTAAAGAGTGGATTTTAGGCTCAGGCTCATCTGTTTATCCTTCTTCTTCATCAGCCACAAAATTGTTCTGGAAGGGAATCCTGGATTCTCTGGTTGTCTTTGTCTCTTTCCTTCTCCTTGTGCATGGTTGGAGGAGCAAAATTGTTTGACCTTCTGAAACCCGCTCTGTTCTCGTTGTTCTAAGGGCCCTTGTTCATTTGTTTCCTTTACACCCTCAATCTCTCCATATCTTCTTTCAGAAAGTTCATAACCTGAGCCAGCTCATTTACTTGAGGGTGGGGCAGTGATGGGCCAGAAGTTGAGACTTCTGACTTTCCTTTCCTTCTGTCTACGTCGGCCCTGTTCCTCAGTCTATCTGTTGCTAATATATTGGATTCCATCTCTATAGCTGCATATTGCATTTGAGATAAGGAGGTAGCTCTTCTTTCCCTTAATAAGAGACAGAAAGCAGGGTCAAATGCACCGGCATAGGAAATTTGAGCAGAGGCCTATGAGGGTTTTATTTCTGCAGGGATCTTGTTATACATCTTATTGAACCTTTTGGAGAAGTCAGAGACCGACTCCCCTTCCTGCTTCTTCAGAGACCCAAACTCAATCATGTAATATATGTAATCTTTTCTATCTCCCCACTGCCTCAGGAAAACATTATCCAGGGCTTCAATTCCAACAATAGATCCAGGGGTCAGTCCCCTAAACCACTTTCTAACCTCACCATCCAAACTCTGAACAAAGACCCTCATCCAGACATCTTCATTTTCAATGTTCAGATTGTCTGCATAACTGTAGAAAGTAGCCAGGTGCTCTTCTGCAGTTATGTCTCCTTCCCCAGTAAACTTGGGCATGTACTTCAAGTAGTCTCCAGCAGGGAGAGGATTCATAGGATGAGGCAGGATTAAGGGAGCATATCTAGCAGCGATTATGGCATCCATTCTATTCGGAGGGGGATTAGCACCAGCCATATGGATATTGGGTAGAGGAGAGCTCAGAGGAGAAGGAGTGTGTACGGGAGATGTAGGCACAGAGGTCCTCGTAGGAGACGACGGGGAAAACAGAGAGAGGTCTAAGGGACCTGAATGTGCAGGTGTTTCTCTCTGTACAGTAGTGACAATAAAAGGAGGAGTAGTGAAACACTCTGAGGCCTGAGATCTGTATTGACTGACAACTTCCAGGGAGGGGGGAGTGACAAGGATCTCTCCCTCTGATACTGTACCAGGAGGAGAAAACTCAGCAGGAACACTCATGAAATTCAAGAAACGGGAAACCTCAGAGGAAGGATGACTAGGAAGCTGAGAATAAGAAAATGGAGTTCTTACAGAAGGAGGTGGGGAAATACCTGATTCGGATACGAAACCTTCTTCTTGAGGAGCCTTTCCTCTTCTAAGAATCACCTCCGGATTTTCTTCAGTAGCAGCTAGAGGCAGTTGTGGATGGGACCGCGTGTGTCTTCCGCTGGAAGCCACAACTAATCCAACAGGTTCGCCGCAGTGGAGTCGTCACAGTGGAGTCGCCAGGTGCACAGTACCAATCTTCAAGTTATGATATCTGATGCACCTTCAGAATCAGCTTAATCTTTGTCGTTCAATCCCGGGGAAAATATTCAACTTCGTCCCCAGCAACGGCGCCAGAAATGTTGGAGCCGGAAGTCACTCCTGGATTGCTTGCAGGATTAGAGCCCGACGCCCATCAGTTTAATGTCACGATTTGTTTAAAAGGGGTGATCAAATGGAAGGGAACTCAGAACAATATCATCTCAACTCAAAAACTAGGTCGGGCATGCATGACGAGTGAGGTATTGATAAACTTCAAACAGTGAGTTGCAATAAAGGGTGAGTAAGGGGGAAGACTTTCATGAGAAGAGTGCGAAGGTCTGTCATAAACCTCAAGTTCATATCAGACTGGAGAAGAAGGCATTTGAACACAACATCCTTTATATTCAAACCCGAAAAACCAGAGAGTACAATAATGTCACAACAAATCCTTTATCATAACAAAATTGTAACAATCCACGTGAATCATTCAACTGTGAACCCTCCGGCATAAGATGAAACAAAGATGGAAAAAGAAGAACTGTTTGTCATGAACCAATAAGTCTCAAACACAGAGGCATAACTAGGAAACCAGAATATTTGCTGAAACTTTACAGTCAGGAGCTTATCTCTACCATCGATAGATACAAAAATGGCGAAAACGCCTACATATACTCAAAACAACAACATCAGTGGAATCAAGAGACTGCATTGAAATCTTTGCGTCTGCATGGCTTCTAACAATCTGCAGCCGCAATCTTTGAATGGTTGTGCAACTTATGGCAGATGCGATCGATCTTCTGACAGTTTCATCGGCGAATCGACATGCCTTTAATTCATTGCAAGACGTCCCCATTATGGCGGAGACGATGTCTAACCACCACCAACCGCTTGAATAACTGCTTTCTTGGGATCGAGGACGATCTGGCCAACTCAGCACCTTGGGATATGGAAGACTTCTCACGCTGCCACCTGGAATAACTGAAGGGCTTGATGGGTAAGCATGCAGGCCAGAGCGGAGAATGGGTGCATGATAGGAGTGATGGTGTCGGATTAGGAGGGCGCGGAAGAAGTGGCGAAGAGGAGGACACATGGTAGAAGGGGGGGGGGGGGGNAGGGGGGGGGGGGGAGATGAGAGATAATGGATTCGCTCTTTGGTGAGAGGCCGACGTAGAATGGAGCGGGACACATGGCAAGAAACAAGTGGATGATGAGAAGGAGGGAGGACCATGTGGACCAAGAGGGGAGGTGGATGGATGACACATGATAGCAGGGGAAAGGCGGAAAGGAAGATAACATGATGGGAGAGGGGCCCATGCTGGCTAAACATAGGGCAGCTGAGAAGGACAGGGCTGCGTGAGCGCCATTGATCCGGGCGCTATGATCTCGGCCGTCGGAAAGATGCGTCTACGATTCTGGACCCCCCCCCTCCGCTTAAAGGCAGAAAGGCGAGGGGGGGGGTCCGGAATGGTATTTATCGCCGTTGATCCTGGCACACTGATCTGGGCCATTGGAGAGGTGCACTCGCGATTCCGGACCCCCCCCCCAACTTAAAGATAGAATGGAAAGGGGGGTCCGAAATTCAATACGCGTCGTTGATCTGGGCGCGTTGATCTGAACCGTTCAGACTTGTCTTTCATTTAATCATGGGCGCATTAGTACATCAAACTTAGGACAAGTGGGTTTTAACCCCTTCTTTTGCATTCTAACCCCTCTACAAGAAATATCGCTAACATGGGAACACAAGCCCCACATGCAGTAGAGGGGAACTCGGGGGCAAGCAATAGACCCCAGACACCTACTCGCACATACACATCTTCAAGTAGGATTCTCAGACCATGGTTCCCTAGTTTTCAAAGAGCACCACCAACAACAACACAACAATCATTAGCACACAGGCTTCCCACTTAGGCGGAAGACTTTGCAGAGTACAAGAGGGAGTATGCAGCGTTGGGTCCTAACTTTCATCATGACATGACACTGGTCGAGTACTGTGGACTTAGGAGCATGGACCATCCCAGAGAACCTCAGAGAGGAGGACAACAGCAGGAACAGGGGAATAACATAGATTTCATCTGGAAAGTTGGTAAACTCACCATACCTTCTTTTGACGGATCGTCCAAATGCACTGCCAGAGTTGGGGTACAAAATTTAGACATGTACTACAAGCTCAACCAGATGATCGAGACGGAGGCTTCTTGCGTATTTGAGGGACAGTTGGATGGACAGGATGATAGTGCATGTCCTTCATCGTCCCCTTTAGGCAATGTTGAGGATTCAACACTTCAACATACCGGTGACACTTGTGAGGATTCATATGTGTTGGCACTTAGACATGATGAGATTAGGAGGTTGGATGACCTACCTATGGGTGTAGACATGGCTTCTAGGAAGTCATGTATGGAGGAGAATGAGCTTCCTATGATGAGAGAGCCACATTTTTCATCTTCTCAGTCATATATGCTAGCCACGACACATGAGGATATCAGTGGCATTCTTGATATGGTAGAGGAGCCTTGTGTGGGGATTGTACACAAGGGACATATGGATCTGCAAACCCAGGAGGAGAGGTATGGCTTGGAGATAGTTGACCTTACACATACCTATCAGTATGATGAGAGTGAGTCACCACTCTTGGAGATTCCATTGATGGACCAGGTTGTGGAGACCGACATCTTATTGGGACACTTACTCCTAGGATCGATCTACAGTGATGATGATACACTCCTTATTGGTTGGGATGACCATGGCACATGTCTGGACACATCTGTATGGGATCCAAGCGCAGATGATATTAGTAGGGTGAGCGCACAGGAGGATACAGCTACCCATACAAGATACAGTGCGATTCAGATGGGGGTAGCAGTTGGTGATGGTGTGCAGTGGCCTACAGGAGGACTCAGTAGCATAATGGACAGTGGGCAGTTTAGTGCCTTATCTTTTGAGGAGTGTGTTGTTGGGGATTCCATTGTTGACACTAGTAGTGAGGGGCATGAGGTAGAAACTCAGCGGGACTGTGATTAGGAGTCACGACACTGGACGAGACAATTGAGAGTCAGTGAGGACATGATCATGGCAGCCACTCGATGCATTGATGATACACATGCATTGGTGGCAGGTTATTGTTGGAGGGCCTCGATGGCACATGATAGTTCAGATAGGGGACTTGCCATTGATGATTTCCATACACTCATGGAGAGAGTGACTATGATGAGGGATGACTACCAACAGTTATTTATGGATAGAGATTACTTATTGGAGATTGGCGAGATGTATCATAGGGAATTGAGGGAGCAGGAGCTTGAGGTGGACTGAGTCACTCATGAGTTGGTGAGCACATGAGGATGCTTGGAAGGCACACAGAAAACCCTTCAAGAATCAGAGTCCAGATTAGATGAGCTCCTTGAGGAGACTGGTCAGAGATACACTATATCTATCTCGGCAGAGAGTCATATATGTTCCTCAGTTACATTGCTGGAGGATATCTAGGTGTTGCAGGGCCCACCATTCATGGGTAGTTCTGAGACAATCAGTCATACACAGACACACAAGGATTCCAGAGCTAGGGGAAGTTATGAGGACACTTTCATTTGTGTTCCAATATTGGTTGATATCCACACATAGGTTGATCTGATAGTACACCTTGGACATATGATGATGAGAGAGATGTACAGTGGGATTCATGGGGACACACTGGATGGCAGGGAGGAGACACACTTAGTGGAGCATGGAGATTCCTCTCCCTTTCAACAACACATAGTTCTAGGAGATCACCTTCACAATAGAAGCACCTATCTGAGTGATGATGGAGGAAGAGTGATTGGCCAACAGTTTGTGGAGTTATCTACTGTTGTACCCGATAGTTGGAGTTTAGGCAATTATTCACCATGGGTGCTAGTGGATGAGATTTTGTTCCAATCCTGAGGATTGACCAAAGCATATGATACTTTCCAATCCTATAGTTGGGTGCAGATATTTATGATAGCCTTTCTTGACACTTTTATCATTGACAACTGCATAGGGGGTGCTAGACAGTGGCATGGGACATGGAGAGTTGGTAGGCTGAGACCACCTGACAGGAGTGTCTTGATTGCATACAACAGGATAGGGGTGGATCATCAGGGGCAGACAGTTGAGTTCCTAGGCATGATGGAGAGTATCCTAGGCCATGGGACAAAGGATAACTCAGAGGTTGTTACATATTCAGACTCTCATTGGGATGAGGGTGGACAGATTTCGACAGTTACCAATAGGGCACATCAACAGTTAGTGGGGATTGGAAGTGATGAGCTTCCAAATTTGACATGGGATCCTAGAGTCCATTGGGTCAATAGTTTGTTTCATATTATGAGGATCCATGCGTGGAGGGTCCAGTATGGATACTTTGAGCAGATGGTCATGATCATAGTAGAGCAGCATCAACATGATGGTCCCTGTCAGAGACTAGCATGGGACCCTGGGATTACGGGGCTGGGATTTCATTGACTGATGGAGACGAGCAGACATTTGCAGGGGGAAGTCACTTTGCTTTCCCATTGATTTTCAGT
Source organism: Picea engelmannii (assembly GCA_009831015.1). Lineage (NCBI taxonomy): Eukaryota > Viridiplantae > Streptophyta > Pinopsida > Pinales > Pinaceae > Picea > Picea engelmannii. Next base: position 67,280 of record ML779994.1, read on the forward strand.
ATTGGGGAGAGCACGTCACTGGCTGGTGATTCGTTGAGGTCTTGTAGTACCTCACTATGGCAGCAGCATGTTCAGTCGGTGGGGGCCATGTTGAGTTTTGTATGGTCTGATAGGATAGACCCATTTCAGGTTGAGGCCATGTGTTATTTGCAAGAGACTTATGGTGTTGATATGTTACAGAACTATACTCCACAGGGCATTGCGGTTCACATTCTGATATGGGACCCAGGGATTGGAGTGCTTGGTAGTTCAATGTTTGATGGAGTTGAGTTTCAAGTAGAGTGGTTGCTCGGGGAGTTGACTAAGATTCTTTGGCCATTGATCATTCTACTCATCAGGAGCATGTGGGTGTCATGTGTGGTGAGCACTTGGAGAGACCACATCCTGAGGGGATTCTACCTTGTGTCACGAAGGTGGATATGGGACCCTGGTATCATATGTAGTTGGATTCAGTTATTTCTTGAGGACAAACAATATTCCGACAGGGAGGACTGTAATGTCCCCATTTTGGGACATTATAAAATTACAACATTTCAGAGTGTTATGCATGCTCGAGTAGACAAATAGGGGTGACAGAGAGTTTGGGAGATATTGAGGGGTTTATTTGGGCCAGACTTGTATCATTCATCATCAGGATCCATTCCACACAGCTGGTCTTTGGTTTCATTGCATTCCAACGATTTCCATAATTTTGAGTTATTATGGGTCATATCTTAATTAAATTCAATAAGAAGGTCATAATGGGCATATTACTTGGAGAAACATCTTAGTGTAATAGCTCATCGGAATCGGGAGGAAGAGTATTATAGGATAAGATGATGAGAAGTGAATTTCAGTGGCTGGAGAAGCCATCAGGATGGATAAATCACTTTTTACAGGCAAAATGGTTAATTAATTAATTAATTAAGTGATATAATCAAGGAATAATAAAATCAAGTAAAAGTCACTTGGAGGGAAAAGGTCAACAACGAATTAGGGTTTCGGGAAGCTATAAAGGAAGGGTAAAGCAACCTAATTCATTATGCATTGTTATGATTTGATGTTGAGAGTTCCCAGAGGAGGAGGAGAGCCGACCTTACTGTTTTGTGGATTTTTGGAAGAAGCCACCACCATTGATCGGTTTCGGTGTTGAGAGACACACCCTATCCCATCGGAGATACCATCCAGGTATTTCACCGTACTACTCAGGAGTATCCATTGTAGAGTGTGCAGCTCAACCAGTCAAGGCGCAAGCTAGTTTGAGGGTTTGGAGAGCTGCACGAGACCCGTATCCAGATTGCAGTTTCCTTCCAACCCATTTGAGATCCATCTAGGGCACTTCTATTGAGCCATATATCATCATATTCTGATGGTGGAATCTTTCATATTGACTCATTCATCCATTTAGGGTGCAGCTCTTCCGGACAGACATTTGGTGTTGCATACAGAGTTTCAGAGTAGATCCAGATAGATCCTTCCGACCCATTTCCTTATTTGGTGAGACGATCATTTTGAGCCATATAGCAGCAGATTCTATTGGTGGAATCCTTTTGGGCGCATCCAGTGCTCCAAGAGGTGCGCAAACCCCCCAGGGGTCCAGATCCAGTGACTTAGAGACTGGATCCGAGATTCGATACTCATCCATTTTAGTCTAGAGGCCAGGGCGCTTCTATTGGAGTTGTTTTCGATGCAATCCAATGGTCCATTCTTCCAGACGATTTTTCCAGCTGGTAGCGGTTACCGTATTTCTATGGAATCGTGTATTTTTGCAGATTTATCTGTGCATGCATTAGATCTGCTATCATCTTCTGATCATGGGTATTTTTATGTTATTTGATTGTATTCCAGTACTGATCCATGAGATCTGACTGATGTTTATATTCTATATTTCCAGTAGGCTATTGTATTTCCATGATCGAATCATTATTATACATGATATTGGGTAGTTGATGTTCTCTACTTTTGCATGCATCCTTTATATGTTGTTTAAACCTTAAATATGCAACATGCACATGTAATAACCAACATGCACATGCAATAACCCACATGCATATGCAATAAACATTAATATCTCAAATATACAACTGAAACACATCCATAAACCCCAGAGTATCAGATCTGCAAGACAGAATAATAGATCAGTAGCAAATATCTCGATCGGCGGGATCAGGGATATTTCATGGTAGCCCGGCCTTGCGAGATGAGCTGGGAGCTAGATGTACCATCTAGATAGTGTGTGGCCCCTTTGTGGCTTGGGGGACTAAGGGGGAAGAAGATTACCCCCAGCGTTGGTTGGGAGGTACCGGTGTAGTCTCGACGGTCGGTGAGCAGGAGCGTGCAGACGACACTCAGAGCAGGCAATCAGGCAATGGTATGCTTTCCATTTTTGCATGATAGAAGGTATTAGGACCCTGGCTCTCTCTTAATGTTATCAACATTTGTATATTGGCTTTGTGAGATGAAAAATACTTGACTTAAATATGCTTGGATTCTCGTCGGATTGACTGGTTTTCTTTTTCTATTCTTCAGCGATTTTAATTGTGTGAAGGATATAAAAATATTTCTTCTTAACTCTGCTGTTCCAAGTCAGTATTGGATAAAATATTCTATGACCTCAGTGTTTCCGAACTTCCTTGGTTCTATGTGATATCTAGCTGTGGCTTATGTTTTTGTTTTGTCTGGCATTTTGCTAGGAAGAGATAAATCTAACTTTGTGCTTGAAATATTTATGACCTACGAACCTTTCGATCAGTTCTCCTTATTGCCTTGGCATTCCCTTACTGTAGTCATCCATTTTATTAGTGTTATGAGAGGTGAAGGGCCTTTAACTTCCATCCATGTCTGTTTTATTTTTATATATTTGCTTAAATTGTAATGTTATAGTTGTGAGATTTCTTATAACTGCAATATGTACTTAGGCCTGCAATCCTTCCATGATTTACACAGGGAATTTCTTAAATCACCATGCACAGAGACTCTGGATTGTGTTCTTGTTGTTGACAACAAAATTTTGGGCAGCGGTTTTTATGTTTGGTCCAACGATTTTAATTTCCAAAGAATAAAGGATTTTCAGAGCGATTAACAGTCAGAAACGGTGTTATCCTTGATAGCATATTGATCGTTCACTTCCTGGGATATCGATAGTTATTATGCCTATAACTTTGAATGTTATTTTTCCTTACTTGTGGATGTTATTGATAATTAATAATGATTTTCCCTTACTGTTGCATCCGATTTAGGAGATTTATTTTACCCCTGTGGTTGTTCTTGTGTTTCGGCTTCTTAAACCTTCCCTCTGCAAACTCATACTTATACCAGGGCTGTGTTATTATGGCATCTACGATTTTTTTTAGGTATGGTTGTATAGTTGTTTTCTTCTGCCAATTCATGCCTCTGAGTTGGCTACATTAATAATCACATAGCCACCTTACTACCTCTACGAATGTTTCACATCATGGTTGGATATTTTTCTCTATGACTTTATAATAATGCTCTACGCCCTTAACCATGATATTTTCTTGGATTTGCACTAAATAGAAACCTCGGGTGCCCAGTTCCTCACGGTGGTCATGGGCAGTCTTGCACCAGGAATCAGGAATCCTTTCCAGTCCATGGGTGGACTAATGCTGATGAACATCGTAGTGTTAACCTTACACTTGGACGATTCTGGAATGCAATCCTGGTTGCATTTCGTTGCTTAAATCTGTTGATTCTTGCATGAATGCCTCTTGGAGGAGCATCTGTCAGTTAGACTTAGCATAGACAGAAAATGCTTGAATGTCCATTGGACGTGTCCCTGTACCCGTCCGCTTTTCTCCCTCTAAGGCGTCCACTTAGGTGATTGAGTCGTTGTTGTGGGGCATGAATGCCAGAGATTAGTAGTCTGTAAAATGCCCATGCGGTCCCCTTCATTACTTCACCTGGTAGTGACTATTTTTCTTGGCTTTAAGCCTTGCATGAATTGGCGTTCTTCTGACCACCACTTCTTTTTAATTTAGGCAACCATTGAATTTAACCGCCTACAGATTGGATTTACAGTTATTAATGAATAGCTAAGGTATTGTTTTTTGCACCAGTTGGTAATTTAGTTTCCTTTTAATTAATTAATATTGTCTATTCTTCCTTTCGTTTAACAATAATATCCTTCATTTAACTTTTATCAATCTATTATGTTACGTGGTGGACCGATAATGTACAGGAAATGTCATAATGTAGACCTTATTGTTCAAGGTGGATGAAGCGTATATTAATATAGAACCTGGTTAGACACCCTCATATGTTTAGGAAATGGTATCGGTTTGCAATGATTGTTATATTAGAGAAAAATAGTGATTTTATTAATAATAACAATTTATTACTATTATTATTATTATGGGATGAGGAATTTTGCTTAAATAATTGTTTAAAGGATCATGTTGGCTGTCACTACATATAATAAAGTTGGGATATCATAAGCATGTATGGAACGAAATAAAATAGGACCTTCCAAAGGAGGCTAAATATGTTCTTTTAGTTTATCACATAATTAGTGAGAAGAATAAATTATAATAAGTGAACCTTCCATTATTATAATTATTGGAATAATAAACCTATGAAGATAAGTGCAAAACCCTAGTCATGTTTAATGTTAATTAGAATTAGAGGAACCTGAGGTATAGTTGGTAAGTTTCATTAATTGATTATATTTTTTCAATGCATTAGAATTAAATTTATTATAACATAGGTAGGATTACGTACATTGCATAATAATGGAAAACTATAGTCCTAGTGATGTAGGATTTGATTTATAGGTTGCAAAATTGTCCTTATTATATGAGAATTGATTATGGGTTACCAATCTTTAATTACGATGGCTATGTTTCAATTGAAGTTTATTGATCTTCCTAAATTCGTTTTTCATACCAGGATGGCGTTGCAGATAATTAGATCTTCCTATATTGACTTGTTCGATTCTTGAGCTAGCGGTTTATTCTAAATCATGGATGTGGAAATTCTAGAATTGATGGTTATACTAGGATTGGATAAGGGATGTAGACACCTCCTTGTTCCTCAGAACAGTCGCCAGCCCTGAGACCTTAAATGGTCAAAATTGATGTGAACTTGGGCTTCAGCGTTGCTTATGTGTCCTGGAGGTCCTAACCATTGCAAGGTAGGACAGATGGGTAGTCAGTCTTATTTATTTTGTTGGTTGATTATCGTCCCTTGCGTACAGTTACTTGATGTGCGTCTTAGATCGTTAAGTCATTGTTATAGTTGCATGTGCCAATTTCATCATTGTGTCACGACGCAGGTTTGAATGTATTTGCTACCCTTGTACACACGTGCACACACAAATAAATAAATCACACTTGTTATAAGAGGTTTATCATCATAACGAGGAGGAACATTACATATGGTATCAGAGCCAGTTCAACCCGTGACTTGGGATCTCTACAGCTTTCGTTGACATGATTTGATTATACTATTGCTAATCAATTTGATTGTGTGCGTGCAGGTAATCATGGTTAGACAATGCCATAGAGGCAGACGACGGAGTGCAAGGGGAGGAGGCATGACACCTCCAGTAGAATCCATGCCTGAGGGGTCTAACCCCCAGGGAGATGAGCAGGTTCTCAGACAGGAACAGATAGTAGTTGGTGATGTAGTCAGAATGATGAGATCTTTTCAACGCATGTATGAGGCTTTGATAAACCATTTGGACGGAGATGAGGCCAAAGCATCGGCACCCGCTAAGGTTCCATCACGCGCTCTGGTTGGTACTGGTAGCATTCACCGTGAGCTCGAGAAGGTCAAATTTCCTGATTTCCTTGGTGCCCCAGATGGTGCAATCACTGAGGCATGGTTGGAGAACATGGAGATGTGCTTCGTACTTCGCAATTGTACCTCCAACATGAAGGTCCACATGGTAGTCTTTCAACTGAAGGGGAGCACTCTTCTATGGTGGAAGACACTTCTACCGCAGCTGAACATGGCCATCGAAGACGTGTCATGGGAACTGTTCAAGGAACGGTTTCGAGAGAGGTACCTTTCAGAGGAATTCATTGAGCGTTAGCTCAATGAGTTCAACGCCTTACGACAGGGAGGTCGTACGGTGCCCGAGTACGAGGCCCTTTTTATGGAGCTACTCCGGTATGCTCCACACCTTAACATGGAGAAACTTAAGGTCAACAGGTTCGTGTTTGGCCTTAACAACAGCCTGCGTGCAAAGGTTAGGATTTTGATGCCTCAAACCTTGCACGATGCTGTCCAGAAGGCCCTCATAGAAGAGGAGGAGCTTACCAGTGGGGGTCAGACCAAGACTCCAGCGATACCACCAAGGTAGGTTCCATATGGAACACAATAGCACCCGACACCAGCGAGACATACACTGGGATATCGTGGTTTCTAAAGGGGATCCACTTTCACTACACCCTGGCGACCGCCACCTCAGTAGTGGACACCTTATCGGGGACCACTGCATCAACAACAGCGTCGCTCTCAACAACAACAGTTTAGGCCTGTTCAGCAGAATAGACCAGGGTTCCAGGCTAGTAGGCCGTCATATTCTACTTCAGGTACCAAGACTACGGGGCTGAAGAAGGGGTGTTGGACGTGTGGGGAGCCACACTACCAGTGTGACTGTTATGTGGAGAGGACCCAGGCGTCCAGATCAGCAGGACCCACTACCATGGGATATATCGACAAGGCCCATCGGATTCATGCAGCGGTGAATAACCTCTAGGAAGAGCACCAATAAACTGTGCTCAAGACGACATGTACTGTTACTGACCAGACCCTTAGTATTTTGATAGATCTCGGTGCTACCGAGAGTTTCATTTTTGGTGCAGCGCTAAAAAGGATTAAGGTAAAGGTAGTTGAACAGGATGAGTTTAGCTTCGTGGAGATGGCATCAAGAGATAAATAGAAGGTTGGAGGAAATGTTTGGGGCTGTGTCCTTAACCTGGGAGATTTTGTCATGAGTACCAACCTTTACGTCATGATCTCAGGATCTTATGATGTCGTGATTGGTATGGATTGGTTGGAATCACATGAGGCGATACTCAACTGTAAGATGAAACGGTTTAGCTTGGTCGATGACAAGGGACAGAGATGTGTGATTGTAGGACAGAACCAGGGAGTTTCCCTGAGGTTCATCTCTTCCTTACAGTTACGAAAGAGTATGCGCAAGGGGTTCAAGCTTTATGCGATCCTTGCGCTAAACGAGAAGGGAGTAGAGAAAGGTCTAGAACACCTTCCAGTGGTGAAAGAGTTTGCGGATGTGTTTCTGAAGGAGTCACCTCGGATGCCGCCAGAGAGGGATTTGGAGTTTACCATAGACCTGAAACTGGGGACAGAACTGACAGCAAGGATGCCTTATCGGATGTCGACCCCGTAGTTACAAGAGTTGAAAATGCAACTGAAGGAGTTGCTGGACCTGGGACTGATACATCCTAGTGTGTCATCGTGGGGTGCGCCTATTATTTTCATACGAAAGAAGAATGGATCATGGAGGCTTTGCATTGACTATCGTCAACTGAACAAGGCTACGATCTAGAATCAATATCCATTGTCGAGAATTGATGACCTGTTCGATCAAATGAATTGTGCAACGGTGTTCTCCAAGATCGATTTGTGATCAAGGTATCACCAGTTACGGATCAAGGATGATGACGTCCCTAAGACCGCCTTTAAGATGAGGTTTGGACATTACGAGTTTACTGTTTTACCGTTTGGACTGACAAATGCTCCAGGGGTATTTATGAGTTTGATGAACAGAGTGTTCTACGAATACTTTGACAAGTTCATCTAAGTGTTCATTAATGATAATTGATTTACTCTCATACGATGGAGGATCATGACGAGCACTTGCACTTGGTACTACAGTGTCTGCGAGAGCACAAATTGTATGGGAAATTGTCCAAATGCTCTTTTTTTCAATCGAGGATTCACTACTTAGGGAATGTCATCTCTAACGAAGGCATCATCATGGATCTAGCCAAGGTCGAGGCTATTATGGAATGGCCTGCGCCAACGAATGTCATGAAAGGTGTATATTCATGGGTTTAGCAGGATACTATCGACGGTTTGTTGAGGGATTTTCAAAGATAGCAAATCTGATCACGGAATTGCAGAATAAAAACAAGAAGTTTGTTTGGACTGATAAATGCGTGGAAGCATTTCGGAGGCTTAAGGATTTGTTGAAAACAACGCCGATAATAAAGGTCCTTGACATGGACACGAACTTCTTGGTATGCACAGACGCATCCAAGGAAGGCTTAGGCAGAGTCTTGATGCAAGATGGACAAGTGATTGCTTACATTTTGAGGAAACTGAGAAGGCATGAGGAGAACTACACGACGCATGATTGGGAGTTATTAGCCATTGTATATGCCTTGAAGGTTTGGAGACACTACCTTGTTGGACGAAAATTTGAACTAAAGACTGATCATTGTGGACTACAACACATTTTTACACAAAGCGACCTGAACGTGCGACAACAACGTTGGTCAGAATTGCTTAGCAAGTATGACTTTGAGATTACTTACATAAAGGGAACCGTGAACTGAGTGGCAGATGCCTTGAGTCAGAGACCATGCATTTTTTCGGTGTTGCCTCTTTAAACAAATATATGTGAAAATATTCTAACTTTACAGCGTGACGACGACTGGTACAATGAGGTCGAGGGTTTTATCAGACAAAACACAATGATGGTACCACAATATGAGGGATTTTCATTTGATAGTGATGGTTTATTGAGGTTTAAAATTTAGATTTACGTACCGCCAAACGACGAGTTGAGGATGTCGATCCTGAGAGAGGCTCATAGAGAAGTTTACATGGCTCACCGGGGAGTCACAAAGATGAGGGGAAAGGAATGAAGGCTGAAATAGTCAACTATTTGGCCAGATGTCTAGAGTGTCAGCAGGTAAAGATTGAACATAGACACCCAACAGGATTACTTCAACCACATGCCATTCTGGAATCGAAATGGGAGTTTATTTCGATGGATTTTATTGTTGGATTGCCACTGACGGCAAGGAGACATGACTCAATTTTCATAGTAGTAGACACTTTGATGAAGAGTGCTCACTTTATTCCTATGTGTATGATGTATCAGGAACCTGGCATTGCTAGAGTTTTCATCAATGAGATTGTGAGGCTGCATGGCATGCCTAAGAGGATTGTATCCGATCGAGGATCGGTGTTTACTGGACGATTTTGGATGAGTTTCCAAGAGGCCTTGGGAACCCAACTTAACTTTAGTACTACGTATCACCCGGAGACTGACGGACAGACCGAACAAATGAACCAAAACTTGGAGGACATGTTGCGCATGTACGTGATGGACCAACAAAAGCGTTGGGAAGAATTCTTGCCTCTAGTAAAGTTCGCTTACAACAATAGTTACAAGAGCACCATTAAGATGGCGCCTTTCGAGTTTCTTTACTGGCGACCATGTCAGATGCCTTTCAGTTGGGATCGACTTGAGGATAAGGTCTTGGTGGGACCAGAAGCGATCCAAGAAATGGAAGAGAAAATGAAAACCATAAGACAAAGGATTAAAGAAGCGCAGGATCAACAGAAGAGTTATTTCGATGCGCACCGAGTCAACCATAGTTATGAGGTCGACGATCGAGTCTTCTTGTGGGTTAAACCGCATAAGATTTAGATCAAGTTTGGAAGGGGAGATAAACTCTCTCCTAGGTTCGTGGGACCTTTCGAGATTGTGGAGAGAAAGGGGCCCGTGGCCTATCGACTAGACTTGCCTGATTCCTTGAGGCGTATGCATGATGTTTTTCATGTATCTGCTTGAGACATTATATTACTGATCCCACACATGTTATTGACATGAGTTCCTTGCAGGTGTCAGATAAGGGAGTGCTCATGGCTGAGCCGGTCCGCATCTTAGATCATCACATTCGACAGTTACGATGTCGAACGATAGATTAGGTCAAGGTCCAGTGGGACGATTATAGTTCGCACTCGGTGACCTAGGAGGACGCATATGATATGCGCCAACAGTTTCCATTTTTGTTTGATAGATAGACATATGATACTGTGATACACTTATTTCGGCATCTACACTGTGAAACTTCGGGACGAATTTTAGACCAAGAGGGGGTGTATGTAACATCCCACTCTGTCGCACTGAGCGAACTTATTCTTTGAGGACACTTGCTCGCAAGTGATCTGGATTATTATGCTAATAAAACATTTGACTTTGATTATGATGCGTTATGGGTAGATGAAATGTTGTTGTACTACATTGACATAGATAGGTGATATTGACTTGGTTTTATTTAGTGTGTAGGGTTTGGACCTAGAGGATGGAGAGGCATCGATGGAACCCCTTCGACTCTAGATCGAGTCAGGGAGTGTACTATTGGGGTTTGATTGTTTTACTGTGATGTTGGTACATTTGATTAGATGATATGATGTGGACATGATCTGACATGATTTGTTGATGATGCAGGCTGACGATAGCTTTCCAACCAGACTCACATATGGAGTAAAGGGGCCATAGATGACTACCAGAGAGGTTGAGGGAGAGGTGTGGACAATAGCCCTGCCACAACCTACTAGCACTCCTGCCATGGCTCGAATTGTAGGTTAACAATTACCTAGTTCAAGAGGACCCAGGATGTCATGAGGGAAGACTGCGACATACGCCCACAATGATTCTAAGGGGTGCACAATAAGGCGGGGGCCTTATTCCTTAGAAGCCATTAGTCTCCCACAAGTTCACCTGGCGGAGTGTTGACTCTAGGGTTTATTGATGTCTACCAATCAGTCAAGAGGTGAGTGGAACCCTTGGAGCACGTGGTGCATCCTGAAGGGAACGTCGCGCCAAAGAAATAAAATAGGTGAGTGGCACCCTTGGAGCACGTGGTGCATCCTCAAGGGCACGTTGTGACAAAGAAAAAAAAGAGGCGAGTGGTACCCTTGGAGCACGTAATGCGTCGTAAAGGGCACGTCGCGTTGATGATGATAAAGGAACAAACCTAGATGGCCCTAAGAAAATTATCTCATTAAGAAATTTTAAAAAATAACTTCCCTAATTAAAGTGTTTCCCAGTTCAGAATCATAGTCCTAAGTCTAAAACTTCGCTAGGGGTAAAACTTTGTCTACCCTTAAGAAAATATATCTACAAAAATAAAATGATAAAGTTTAAAATAAAAACCACTTAAGTAATAATTGTGGACTTCATAAATTTTTGGGTAAATTGAAGAGAGTAAGAACTTAGATAAAATCTGTGGATATGAAATGTAAAGAAGAAATTAATTATTTAACTTGTGAAAGTGTAAACAGATATTAAATTAATAATAAAAGGAAAAGAGGTTAAATTGCACAACTGCCATTTTTGGCTCTAATAAAAAGGGGGAAGAAGGAAATATAAAATTTAGGAAACTAGGGAATGGAGGTAACATAAAAATTGAAAGAGGGGAACTCATGGTAAAAAGCAAGAAACCAACTTAGTAAAGAATCAATATTTAAGAACCTTCTAATTTTGAACTGACTTAGCAATTTCATTTTAGGGAAAGCCTTTAAAACATGTAAGGGAATCTAGGGACACCTAGGAGTGATTTTAGGAGTAAGTCTAGGTGCGTGAGGGAAATAAGACAATTAATAAATTAAAGAAAATAATTAATGGAGAAACGTGGGGGATGGATGACACTTGTACGAAGGAGAATTTTTAGGGATTTTTTTTAAAAAACTTAAATTAAATGAGATTTAGGGAAAGTTTGGAAGTTCAAAAACTCTATAAAAGAGAGGAAGGAGGAGGAAGAAGAAGGGATTGAATGTTCTCTTAATGTTACGCTGCCGAATTAGTGACTTGACTCATTTACTTGTGGGAGTTGGGATTACCCAGCTCGGAGGGGAGTGGTAGCTCAGCCTTGCAAGGCGAGCTGGGAGATAGATGTACCATATGGATAGTGTGTGGCCCCTTTGTAGCTCGAGGGGCTAAGGGGGAAGGAGATCATCCCTAGTGTTGGTTGGGAAGTACCGGTGTAGTCTTGACGGTCGACGAGCGAGAGTGGCATGGAGCGTGCGGATGACACTCGGAGTAGGAAATCAATGGTACGCTTTCCATTTTTGCATGATAGAAGGTATTAGGACCCAGGCTCTCTCTTAATGTTATCAACATTTGTATATTGGCTTTGTGAGATGAAAAATACTTGACTTAAATCTGCTTGGGTTCTCGTCGGATTGACTAGTTTTCTTTTTCTGTTCTTCGGTGATTTTAATTGTGTAACGGATATAAAAATATTTCTTCTTACCTCTGTTGTTGCAAGTCGATATTGGATAAAATATTCTATGACCTGGGCGTTGCCGACCTTCCTTGTTTCTATGCGATCTCTAGCTGTGGCTTACGTTTTTGTTTTGTCTGGCGTTTTGCTAGGAAGAGATAAATCTAACTTTGCAATTGAAATCTTTATGACCTGCGAACCTTTCAATCAGTTCTCCTTATGGCCTTGGCATTCCCTTACTCTAGTCAGCCATTTTATTAGTGTTATGAGATGTGAAGGGCCTTTAACTTCCATCCACGTCTGTTTTCTTTTTATATATCTGCTTAAATTGTAATGTTATAGTTGCGAGATTTCTTATAACTGCAATATGTACTTAGGCCTGCGATCCTTCCATGATTTACACAGGGAATTTCTTAAATCACCATGCACAGAGACTCTGGATTGTGTTCTTGTTGTTGACAACAAAATTTTGGGTATCGATTTTTATGTTTGGTCCAACTATTTTAATTTCCAGAGAATAAAGGATTTTCAGAACGATTAACAGTTAGAAACGATGTTATTCTTGATAGCGTATTGATTTTTCACTTCCTGGGATATCGATAATTATTATGCCTATAGCTTTGAATGTTATTTTTCCTTACTCGTGGATGTTATTTATAATTAATAACGATTTTCCCTTACTGTTGCGTCTGTTTTAGGAGATTTATTTTACCGCTACGGTTGTTCTTGTCTTTCAGCTGCATAAACCTTCCCTCTGCAAACTCATACTTATACCAGGGCTGTGTTATTATGGCATCTACGAATTGTTTTAAGGTATGGTTGTATAGCCATTTTCTTCTGCCAATTCGTACCTCTGAGTTGGCTGCATTAATACTCACACAGCCACCTTACTACCTCTGTGAATGTTTCACATCATGGTTGAATATTTTTCTCTACGACTTTATAATAATGCTCTGTGCCCTTAAACTTTACGTTTTCTTGGATTTGTGCTGAACATAAACCTCGGGTGCCCAGATCCTCGTGGTGGTCATGGGTAGTCTTGCACCAACAACCAGGAATCCTTTCCAGTTCATGGTCGGACTAATGCTGATGAACATCGCAGTGTTAACCTTACACTTGGATGATTCTGGAATGCAATCCTGGTTGCATTTCATTGCTTAAATCTGTTGATTCTTGCATGAATGTCTCTTGGAGGAGAATCCGTCAGTTAGACTTAGCATAGATAGAAAATGCTTGAACGTCCATCGGACGTGTCCCTGTACCCATCCTCTTTTCTCCCTCTGAGGCGTCCACTCAAGTGATTGAGTCACTGTTGTGGGGCACAAATGCCAGAGATTGGCAGTCTGTAAAATGCCTACGTGGTCCCCTTCATTACTTCACCTGGCAGTGACCATTTTTCTTGGATTTAAGCCTTGCATGAATTGGCGCTCTTCTGACCACCACTTCTTTTTAATTCAAGCAACCATTGAATTTAACTGCCTATAGATTTTGATTTACAGTTATTAATGAACAACTAAGGTATTGATTTTTGCACCAGTTGGTAATTTAGTTTCCTTTTATTTAATTAATACTGTCTCTTCTTCCTTTCGTTTAACAATAATATCCTTCATTTAACTTTTATCAATCTATTATGTTATGTGGTGGACCGATAATGTACAGGAAATATCATAATGTAGACCTTATTGTTCAAGGTGGATGAAGAGTATATTAATATAGAACCTCATTAGACACCCTCATATGTTTAGGAAATGGTATCAGTTTATAATGATTGTTATATTAGAGCAAAGTAGTGCTTTTATTAATAATAACAATTTATTACTATTATTACTATTATTATGGGATGAGGAATTTTGCTTAAATAATTGTTTAAGAGGATCATCTTGGCTATCACTACATATAATAAAGTTGGGATATCATAAGCATGTATGGAACGAAATAAAATAGGACCTTCCAAAGGAGGCTAAATATGTTCTTTTAGTTTATCACATAATTAGTGAGAAGAATAAATTATAATAAGTGAACCTTCCATTATTATAATTATTGGAATAATAAACCTATGGAGATAAGTGCAAATCCCTAGTCATGGTTCATGTTAATTAGAATTATAGGAACCTGAGGTATAGGTTGTAAGTTTCATTAATTGATTATATTTTGCCAATGCATTAGAATTAAATTTATTATAACATAGGTAGGACTACTTACATTGCATAATAATGTAAAACTATAGTCCTAGTGATGTAGGATTTGATTTATAGGTTGAAAAATTGTCCTTGTTATATGAGAATTGATTATGGGTTACCAATCTTTAATTATGATGGCTATGTTTCAATTGAAGTTTATTGATCTTCCTAAATTCGTTTTTCATACCAGGATGGCGTTACAGGTAATTAGATCTTCCTGTATTGACTTGTTCGATTCTTGAGCTAGCGGTTTATTCTAAATCATGGATGTAGAAATTCTAGGATTGATGGTTATACTAGTATTGGATAAGGGATGTAGACACCTCCTTGTTCCTCAGAACAGTCACCAACCCTGAGACCTTAAATGGTCAAAATTGATGTGAACCTGGGCTTGAGCATTGCTTATGTGTCCTGGAGGTCCTAACCATTGCAGGGTAGGACGTATGGGTAGTCAGTCTTATTTTATTTTTTGGTTGATTGTTGTCCCTTGCATACAGTTACTTGATGTGCGTCTTAGATCGTTATGTCATTGTTGCAGTTGCATGCGCCAGGTTCGTCATCGTGTGGTGACGCAAAGTCGAATTCATTTACTACCCTTGTACACATGCGCACACACACAAAAAAATAAAAATAAAAAATCGCACTTGTTATAAGAGGTTTGTCATCATAACGAGGAGGAACATTACAGAGTCGCACCCATTAAGCGACTCTTCCTCATGAAGCTCACTTATCAAAGCCAATTGATCACATCAAGGAGTTATACATTTTTAGTACCTTCTAGAACACAAGGAATATTATTTTTTATTGTAAAAGGTTGATCTAGAGACTCTCTGTTTAAAAAGAAATTCCTTCACATCTTACGCATGGTTGGATTTGCGAGATTTTAGCAAATTATAGTGATGGATCACCAAGATACCCACTTCAAATTTCTAAATGGAACTAACCCTTTCTTAAGATATTGTGCATTAACATGACATCTTTATGATACCCAATTACATTGATAGAACCATTAATGTAACCTCTTCTAATATATACAAAGGATTCAATAACAAATTTAACCTCTACATCTAATTAAAAAAATAATAATTTTTGAAGTATTTTTTTTAATTGAATTGTTTTTTGATATAAACATTTTATGTTTCACAATTATTATATATTTAATTATTCACAATGTTAATTTATATTTAATTTAACAAAAAATTTAATATAGATGTAATGCTTTATAAATATTTTAAGTGCCACAATTATTTTATATGATAATAATTTATTTTTAAGGTCAGGAAATTTGTGTAGGAGATTTTATTGTTTATAGGATAAGAGATTCTCCCTTAACCATTTGATTGTTATTATTTTATATGATAATAATTTATTTTTAAGGTCATGATATTTGTGTAGGAGATTCTGTTGTTTATAGGAGAAGAGATTCTCCCTTAACCATTTGATTGTTAAGGTGTATGGAGATATATAACCTTCTTCTTCAGTTTTCACCATGAATTCCAAAGTCAAAACACGAATTTTATATTTACAATATTACTATATAAAAAAAACATGAATTTTATATTTACTATATATATTTTTTTTTGTAAGTAAGTATTTTGTATTATATATAAAAGTCCTTCTAAGAGCCAAGATCAAGAGTACATAAACTGAGTCAGTCGGTTGTAATTACTGAACTGCTCCATAAGGAGAAACCAGTTCAGCCAACTGTATATAGCAAGTAGCAAAAATTTCTAACAGTTCTAGAGAAAACCAGATAATTTAACTACCATGAGAGCCACTAGAGCTAAAGTATGGAACAAGCTTTGTATAATCTGGGACATACTCGGGCAAGAGGTTGGGCCAGGGTTCCTCGATGATAGGTGTCCCACTGGCAGTCCACTGCATGTCCGTGGTGTCGTTACCCTTGTCCTCGTAATCGGCCATCCAGACACTTACCGTCGACGTGTGCACCTGGAGGCTAATGTCTTTCTCCTCCGCTACCACTGCCGGAACTGCATCTTCGTCCCCACCTACAATGATTGCCGGAGTCTCCTTCCTCACGAGAGCAGTCATGGGCACTGGTTTACCTGCCGTCCCATCAGACTGCGGGCTTCCTTCTGTGGCAGCTTGCTGATGGCTACTTGCATGGTCGCTTGCAGTGAGAGGAGCATCACTGGAATCCTCAGGAGAGGCTGCAGGGGGAGTGGCGAGAAGCTGGAGAAGGACTGACAGCCTTCCCTCCATTTGTTGGACACGGAACTGGAGGTCATTTACTCCATCTCGGAGCTCAAAAACTAAGTCATGCAGAATGGCAGAGTGTTCATGCGGTAGATTGGGAGAGGGCGTCTTCAGATTGCTACGGGGTCGACCATGGCTCGATGCCGGGGGAGGAGAGGAATTCTTGACAGAGGGAGGATTCCATGTCAGGGTCTAGGAGGTATCAACGACAGCCAAACAATCAAGAGCTAAGGTAGGTGAACCAGAGGGGGAGGAGGAAGTGCGAGGGCGTCGAGGGTGCCAGGGAGAGCCCCTGCGCAGACGCAATCGTTGTCGTGGCACGGTGAAGCCTGGCATCTGCAGAAAGTCTGCAGAGCTAAGGTGGAAGATGAGGAATTCCCGAAAGACCATAAAAACCATAGAACCGGAGTCGAAACCAAACATCCAGGCGATAACACAAAAAGGACTCTGCATAACTCTATGAGTAAAGGTGATTGAGGGGGGTTGGTTTAATGCCCCTCCCATCGGCTTTGAATGCAAATTAATGCTCGGGGGTGGGTCTGCAGTGGGCACGAGCCGAGCACATGGCTTTGTGCTCCGTTGGCCTACCCCTTCCGCTTCTACGCGCCAGGTGTTGGGCACTAACACCCCATTCGGGTGTATATTTACTATATTAATGTCATGTAGTAAAATCAATTATTAATGTTGGATAAGTATAACACTCAAACTATTTGGTGAATTCTATTCCAAGTATATTGACTTGAAGTAGTAAGATAGTGGTATATAGTGATATAAAGAATGAAAAATTGTTAAACACCATTTCGATTGACCCCTACTTTTTTCAATAGTATTATTTTCTATTTTATTTTAATAATATTGCATTAGGTTCAAGGGTGTATGAACCTTTAGGTGAATATCTCTTATAAATTTAACATTTTTTTAATGACTACATGATAAAATTAAAGAAGAGTTGATCATCTCTTACATTTTAAAGATTTATTTTTAGCATTTTATTTTATCGCTAATTTTGTCACTTTTGCCAATTTGTCACATCATTTTGAACATTTTATTACTAGTTAACTTTGYCACYTTTTGACAATAGAATCATTTTTTGGAYGGTAGACARTGAACATAAAATAAAACATTTAAATTAATACATATAGCAGAAAAGTTTTTAAGAGTTTGATGCTTAATTTAAAATGCATTGTAAAAAAGAGAATACACAAAACATTATTTCATTACTAGTTAACTTTTCCATTCCACCTTTTGAATGGTATAATCATATTTTTGACAATACACAGTGAACATAAAATCAAACATTTAAATTAATACATAGCAAAAAAATATTTAAGACTTTGATGTTTAATTTAAAATGCATTGTAAAAAGAAGAATATACAAAACATGATTTGACAATACAATCATGTATTTTTCATATTTTCAAAAGTACATCGTAAACATAAAATGAAACATTTAAATTAATACATGGCAAAACATTAGTTAATAACAAATGTTAACTTTGCCGCTTTTTTACCATCAATTATGAAAAATATGAAAAATTGAATATGAGACAAAAATTGCTATTTTGAATTCCAAAATTATGAAATATATATATATATATCTTATAATCAAATTTATACAAAACATTAGTTCATAACAAGTTAACTCTTCCATTTTTTTACCATCAATTATGAGAAATCAAATATATAT
>ML779994.1:85693-103452 GCA_009831015.1 Picea engelmannii
AGTAGCACTGTAAAATACATAAGTTCCACGTCCATTTTAGGATAATAACAAAAAAAAAAACATTAACTCTAAAATTCTGGACTTTAAGCCATCGCTTTAAGATAGATCACTTCATACATGAAGTTCAAACTTGCAAAAAAACAGATTTCAAAAATTAAAAATTTACAATTCAAACATGTGAAATAATACAAAATTTATAATTTATAATTAAAATAAAATTGACATACATACCAAAAGAGTTAATTGTCATCCTCCAACATACTCTTTCCCACAAAATATATTGTAAACATATTTTCCACCAAATATAATTTAGACATCTGTAAAAATAAAAATGATAATAAAAAACAAATAACACATATTAGCATATATACTACACAACTAAATATTAAATAAACAATAACTAATAATAACATAACCAACCATGATTAAACAGATTTAAGATCTAGTTACTCTCTTAATTTAAGAGTACATGATTTAAAAAATTTGTAAATCTTAAAATATATTCTTGGTAAAAAAAAATGAATTAGAGAACTATATAATAATCTGAAAATAAATATAGAACTGTCTATGAAGAAAGTTCACAAATCTCCATATTAAGTCATTCTTCCAATGAAATATTTATCTCATTGTGGATAAAGTCTCAAATCCTTGTGGATAAGGTCTCAAATCCTTGAGTTGAAATTTTCTTTGTGGATAAGGTCCCAAATCCTTGAGGTGAAATTCTCATCCCAAGTGATGTTATTGTGTTCTTGGTAAAACAGATTGTGTGTTAGAGTTAGATAATAATCTGAAAATAAATATTGAACTATGTATGAAGACAATTCACAAATCTCCATGTATTAAATCATTCTTCCAAAGAAATACTTATCTCCTTGTGGATAAAGTCCAAAATCCTTCAAGAAATTCTCCTTGTGGATAAAGTCTCAAATCCTTAGATGTAATTCTCATCCCAGGTGTTGTTATTTGATCATATTTACACAACAATAAAATACTAATCTCCTCAGTAGTTAAATACTTCTCTTCTTCTTCTGCAGTGATCATATAATCAAATTTCACGATTCCCTTTCAAACTAAAGGACTCATAAATCTTCATATTAAGCAATTCTTCCAAAAAACTACTTATTATCTAAAAAAGTCCACAAAACTCCATTTTAAAAACCATTCTTTCGAAAAGTACTTATCTTCTCTTTTTTCGATGGAATAGATGTTCTCATATAATATTACGCCATTCTTGGACAAGAAAGCAAGGACTGCAATCGAGAAAAATTTAGAAACTTTCTATTTTATGATGTGGGATAGAATCTGTTCTCAAATATTCAAACATATTCAAGTTCAAAATTAGGTCTTCATCATGATATAACCTTAAATAAGTTTGAATGTACACCATCTAAGACAACGACAAACTTATTTAGGGGTTCTATATAATTCAAAATAATTGAGGAAAGGCTAAACTATAAATTTAAGAAAACAAAAAATTGATAAAAGTCAAGAACATACGTTTATGAATCATTTTGAATGGACACATCCTTTCCTAATCTGGATGCTTCCTCAATCCCAATCTCCCTTCTGAACACACTCTCAGATACTCTCTTCTCCACATTAGCCTATATAACACATTTCAAATTTGAAAATTTTAAAAATTATATTCAAATGATTATATAACACATTAAATTTAAATGATTTTATGACATTAAATGATACCTGTGAACTCCCACCCTCTTCAAAATCTCCCAATGAGAATTGAGACGAGCCAGCCTAAGTACCAGTTGATGGAATAGAGAGATGTGAACAACACAACTAAGAACTAAATCGAGGATTCAACGTGTTCACAATTATACAAAATTATAAATGTTGTTGAACTCTTATTCAAAAGAGTGGAGATTGAACAACTATTAGAAAAAACATACCCAATTCAATCCATCCAAATTCAAACTTGTCGAATCAAGTCCCCTATTGACTAGAGATTCATTTAACATATCTCCAAACTACAATTAATGGCAAGAAGAACTCGATTATTTCTATAGAGACAAGGATATCTAAATCTAGAACTTGAAGTAAACGCGAACTAGGTAATTGTTAACATACAGTTCGAGCCACGACGAGAGTTTTAGTAGGCTGTGGCAGGGCTGTTGTTCACACCTCTCCCTCAACCTCTGTTGTAGTCATGCGTGACCCCTTTACTCCATAAGTGAGTTTGGTCGACAAGCTATCGTCAACCTGCATCATCAACAAATCATGTCAGAACATATCCTTGTCATATCATCCAATCAGATGCGCTAATATCATAGTAAAAAAATCAAACCCCAATGGTATCACTCCCTGACTTGATCCAGAGTCCAAGGCATTCCATCGATGCATAGGCATCCTCTAGGTCTGTAATCTTGCACACTCAGTAAAACCGAGTCAATAGCACCTGTCTATGTCAAAGCGGTAAAACAACATGTCATCAACCCATAATGCCTCATAATCAAAATCAAAAATTTTAATAGCATAATAATCCAGATCACTTGCGAGCAAGTGTCCTCAAAGAATAAGTTTACTCAGTGTGCCAAAGCGAGATGTTACATACACCCCCTCTTGGTCTAAAATTCATCCTGAAGTTTCACAGTATAAATGCCGAAATAAAGTGTATCACAGTATCATATGTCTATCTATCAAACAAAAATGGAAACTGTTGGCGCATATCATATGCGTCTTCCCAGGTCGCTGAGTGTGAACTATAATTGTCCCACTAGACCCTGACCTGCCCTATCATTCGACGCCGTAGCTGTCGAATGTGATGATCCAAGATGCGGATCGACTCAGCCTTGAGCGCACCCTCATCCGACACCCACAAGGTGCTCAAGTCAAATCATGTGAAGGATCAATAATCATAAAGTCTCAACAGAGATGTGAAATACATCAATCATATGCCTCAAGAATCGGGCAAGGATAGTCATCAGGCCACATGCCTCTCTTTTCCAAAATATCGTAGGATCCCATGAACCTAGGATATATTTTACCCCCCCCTTCTTTTTTTTTTCCAAACTAGATCGAACACTTATGCAGTTTCAGCCGCAAAAAGACTCAATTGCCACAACGTAACTATGGTCGACACAACGCGCATCCTCGTAACTCTTCTATTGATCCTACGCTTCCTTGATCCTTTGTCTTAAATTTTTCATTTAATCTTCCAATTCTTGGATCGCTTCTGGTCCCACCTGGACCCTATCTACAAGCTGATCCCAAATCAAAGGCACCCGACATGGTCGCCCAAAAAGAAACTCGAAAGGTATCATGTTAATAGCGCTTTGGTAACTATTGTTATAAGCGAATTCCACCAGTGGCAAGAATTCTTCCCAACTCTTTGGTTGGTCCATCACGTACATGAGCAACATGTCCTCCAAGGTCTAGTTCGTTCGTTCAGTCTGCCCGTCAGTCTTCGGGTGATACACAGTACTAAAGTTAAGTTGGGTTCCTAAGGCCTCTTGGAAACTCATCCAAAATCGTCCAGTAAACATCAATCCTCGATCGGATATAATCCTCCTAAGCATGCCATGCAGCCTCACAATATCACTGATGAAAACTCTAGCTAGTTCAGGTGCCTGATACGTCGTACGCACAGGAATAAAGTGAGCACTCTTTGTCAGAGTGTCTACTACTATGAAAATCAAGTCATGTCTCCTTGTCGTCAATGAAAATCCAACAATAAAATCCATCGAAATAACCTCCCATTTTGATTCTAGAATAGCATGTGGTTGTAGTAATCCTGTTGGGTGTCTATGTTCAGCCTTTACCTGCTGACATTCTATCCATTTGGCCACATATTTGACTATGTCTGCCTTCATTCCCTTTCAAAAGAATAAGGGTTTAAGGTCTGCCCTCATCTTCGTGACTCCTGGGTGAGCCATGTAAACTGCTCTATGAGCCTCGCTTAGTATCAACATCCCCAACTCGTCGTTCGGTGGTACGTAGATCCGATTTTCAAACCTCAATAAACCATCGCTATCAAATGAAAAACCTTCAAATCGTGGTACCATCATTGTGTTTTGTCTAATAAAACCCTTGACCTCATTGTACCAGGCATCAACATGCTATAAAGTTAGAATCTTTTCACGTAGATTCGTTTGAAGAGGCAGTACCAAAAGATGAGTGGTCTCCAAATCAATGCATCTGCCACTTGGTTCACTATTCCTTTTATGTGGTAATCTCAAATTTGTACTCGCTAAGCAATTCCGACCAACTTCATTGTCGTGCGTTCAAGTCGCTTTGCGTAAAGATGTGATGTAGTCCACAATGGTCAGTCTTTAGTTCGAATTTTCATCCAACAAGGTAGTGTCTCCAAACCTTCAAGGCATAAATGATGGCTAACAACTCCAAATCATGCGTTGTGAAGTTCTTCTCATGCCTTTTTAGTTTCCTCGAAATGTAAGCAATCACTCGTCTATCTTGCATCAAGACTCCGCCTAAGCCTTCCTTGAATGCATCAGTGCATACCAAGAAGTCCACATCCATGTCAGGGACCTTTATAATCGATGTTGTCAACAACTCCTTGAGCCTCCAAAATAATTCCATGCATTTCTCGGTCCAACCAAACTTCTTTTTTTTTCTTCTGCAATTCCGTGATCGGATTTGCTATCTTTGAAAACCCCTCGATGAACCATCGATAGTATCCTGCTAAACCCATGAAGCTACTCACTTCTGGGACATTCGTCGGTGTAGGCCATTCCATAATAGCCTCGACCCTTGATGGATCCACAGTGATGCCTTCATCGGAGATGACATGCCCTAAGTAGTGAATCTTTGATTGATAAAAAGAGCATTTGGACAACCTTCCATACAATTTGTGCTCTCGCAGACACTGTAGTACCAAGCACAATTACTCGTCATGTTCCTCCATCGTCTGAGAGTAGATCAAAATATCGTCAATGAATACTTGGAAGAACTTTTCCAAGTACTCGCGGAACACCCCATTCATCAAACTCATAAATACCTCGGGGGAATTTGTTAGTCCAAATGGTAAAATACTAAAATCGTAATGTCCAAATCTCGTCTTAAAGGTGGTCTTAGGGACGTTGTCCTCCTTGAACCGTAACTGGTGATATCCTGATTGCAAGTTGATCTTTGAGAACAGCTTCGCGCCCTTCATTTGATCGAAAATATCATCAATCCTCAACAACAGATATTGATTCTTGATCGTGGCCTTGTTCAGTTGACAGTAGTCAATGTAGAGCCTCCATGACCCATCCTTCTTTCATATGAAAATAAAAAGTGCACCCCATGGTGACACACTAGGACGTATAAGTCCCTAGTCCAGCAACTCCTTTAGTTTCATTTTCAAATCTTGTATCTCCGGGCTCGACATCCGATAAGGCGTTCTCGCTATCAGTTTAGTCCCTAGTTTTAGGTCTATGGTAAACTCCAATTCCCTCTCTGACGACATCCCAGGTAACTCCTTTGAGAAGGTGTAAGCAAACTCTCTTACCACCAGAAGCTGTTCTACACCGTCCGCTTCTCATTTTTCTTTTGACACAAGGATCACATAAAGCTTGCATCCCTTGCGCATGCTCTTCAGAAGTTATAAGGAAGAGATGAACCTCAGGAAAACTCCCGGGTTTCGGCCTACAATCACACGTCTCTATCCCTCTTCATCGACCAAGCTCAACCATTTTGTCTTACAGTTGAGTATCGCCTCATGCCATTCCAACCAATCCATACCAATCATGACGTCATAAGATCCTAAGATCATGACGCACAGGTTGACCCTCATGAAAAAATCTCCCAGGTTAAGGGTAAATCTCGTAACCTTTCCTCCGAACTTCTTTTTGGCTCCTGAAGCCATCTCTATGAAGCTAAAATCATCCTATTTGACTGCCTTTACCTTAATCATTTTTAGTTCTACACCAGAATGAAACTCTCGGTAGCATCGGGATCTATCAAAATACTAAGGGTCTAGTCAGCGACAATACCTGACATCTCGAGCACAGTCGACTGATGCTCTGCTAGGCGGTTATTCACCACTGCATGTATCTAATGGGCCTTGCCCATATCTCCCATGGTAGTGGGTCCAAAGGATCTGGATGCTCTGGTCCTCTCCACATGGCAGTCGCGCTGGTAGTGTGGCTCCCCACACGTTCAACACCCCTTCTTCAGTCCAGTACTCCTAGTACCCAAAGTCAAAGATGAATTCTAACAATAAGGCCAAACATGAACTTATTAATCTTATGTTTCTGGGTAACTTGTGCGGAGCATATCAAGCAGCTCCAAAAGGGCCTCGTACTCGAGCACCATGTGGCTACCTCATCGCAAGGTGTCTATCTCGTTGAGCTAATGCTCAATGAATTCCTTAGAAACATACCTCTCTTGGAACCGTCCCTCGAACAGTTCCCATGACACGTTGCTGATGACCAGGTTCAAAAGGGGCAGGAGCATCTTCCGCCATAAAAGATCGCTCCCCTTCAGTCGAAAGACCACCCTGTGGACCTTCATGCTGGAGGTCGTATACGGGAAGTGTGAAGCACACACCTTGCTCTACAACTATTATTCGATGACACCAATGTCCGTGACACTCATGGACTCTAGAACTCATCTCTCTCGAGATCTCAGAAGATGCTAACGGTACTAGCTATTGCGTGTTGGGGACCCTCAGGGGTGCCCTCTAAATGCGATCTCCGCGAGGACACGTTAAGGTTTTTACTTATCGCAAGGGTTAAGACTCATAGGTTTACTGCATTGGAAATCCTGGCGATCCACAGTTGCAGAGTTGAACTCGCTCTGATACCATATGTAACAACCCGGTCGTTACGACCATAAGCGACATAAAACAAGGCTTTTTGTTTTTCCTTTTAGTGTTGCGTTAGGAAAATAACAACATACTAAGAGAGACATAATTGGCACATCAATCACATAATTTAGTGAAACAATAGTAATGCATCAATAATCGAATACATCACAATGCTGACAAAACAACACCATGTACTACAACATGCATGGCGATGTATTAACTCATTAAATAACAACTGCTAAACATAGAGTCTATGATCTTCCATCTCAAAAATCCATCAATCCTAAGCATCGATTAATCAAGGCATAGGAAAAACATTCACATAACTCCCAAGAGACCATGCTAATATCAAGGCACAAGAATTTATCAGTTATTTTTTGAGGCGCAAGGCCCTGTCACAAAACATGGTCATCCCTAACAATTTTCATTACGCTCTAGAAGACTAATGTCTAAGAATGTCAATTATTACTAAATCCATATGCGCAAGGAGTTTAAGATCTAAGCTGTCATACAATGCAAACATCAATGTTTCTAGAGTTCATCTAGAGTTTATATCAATGAAAACTAAGTTTTCAACAATAATTGAACGAGGCAAATAATATTTTCTATGTCCTAAAATCTTTGGACAATTTTCGTTGATCACTATTTCCCTTGCATACCAATACATATTCCCTTTGTCTACCTTCTATATATGTTCCATAATAGCCTCGACCCTTTCTGGATCCACAATGATGCCTTCGCCGGAGATGACATGCCCTAAGTAGTGAATCTTCGATTGATTAAAAGAGCATTTGGACAACCTTCCATACAATTTGTGCTCTCGCAGACACTGTAGTACCAAGTGCAAGTGCTCATCATGTTCCTTCATCGTCAGAGAGTAGATCAAAATATCATCAATGAATACTTGGAAGAACTTGTCCAAGTACTTGCAGAACACCCCATTTATCAAACTCATAAATACCCCTGGGGTGTTTGTCAGTCCAAACGGTAAAAAAGTAAACTCGTAATGTCCAAATCTCATCTTAAAGGCGGTCTTAGGGAAATCCTCCTCCTTGATATGTAACTGGTGATATCCTGATCGCAAGTCGATCTTTGAGAACAATGTCACGCCCTTCATTTGATCGAATAGATCATCAATCCTCGGCAATGGATACGTATTCTTGATCGTGGCCTTGTTCAGTTGACGGTAGTCAATGCATAGCCTCCATGAACCATCCTTCTTTCGTATTAAAATAACAAGTGCACCCCATGGTGACACACTAGGACATATCAGTCCTCGGTCCAACAACTCCTTTATTTTCATTTTCAACTCTTGTAACTCTGGGGTCGACATCCGATAAGGTGTTTTCGCTATCGGTTCAATCCCTGGTTTTAGGTCTATGGTAAACTACAATTCCCTCTCTGATGGCATCCTAGGTAAATCCTCTGAGAAGGTGTCAGCAAAATCTCTTACCACTGGAAGCTATTCTACACCTTTCACTTCTCATTTTTCTTTTAACGCAAGGATCGCATAAAGCTTGCACCCCTTGTGCATGCTATTTCGAAGTTGTAAGGAAGAGATGAACCTTAGGGAAACTCCCGGGTTTTTGCCTACAATCACACGTCTCTATCCCTCTTCATAGACCAAGCTCAACTGTTTCATCTTACAGTTGAGTATCACCTCATACAATTCCAACCAATCCATACCAATCACAATGTCATAAGATCCTAAGATCATGATGCACAGGTTCACCCTCGTGAAAAACTCTCCCAGGCTAAGGGTACATCCTGTAACCTTTCCTCTGACCTTTTTTTTGGATCCCGAAGCCATCTCTATGAAGCTAAACTCGTCCTATTCAACTGCCTTTACCTTAATCCTTTTTAGTGCTCCACCAGAATGAAACTCTTAGTAGCACCAGCATCTATCAAAATACTAAGGGTCTGGTCAGCGATAGTACTTGACGTCTCGAGCATAGTCGATTGATGCTCTTCTAGGCGGTTATTCACTGCTATATGTATCCAATGGGCCTTTCCCATATCTCCCATGGTAATGGGTCCAGAGGATCTGGATTCTCTGGTCCTCTCCATAGGGCAGTTGTGCTGGTATTGTGGCTCCCCACATGTCGAACACCCCTTCTTCAGTCTAGTACTTCTAGTACCTGAAGTCAAAGATGAATTCTAACAATAAGGCCAAACTCAAACTTCTTGATCTTACATTTCTGGGTAACTTGTGTGGAACATATCAAGCAGCTCCAAAAGAGCCTCGTACTCGAGCACCGTGTGGCTACCTCGTCGCAAGGCGTCGAACTCGTTGAGATGACGCTCAAATAATTCCTTAGAAACATACCTCTCCTGGAACTGTCCCTCGAATAGTTCCCATGACACATTGTCGACGGCCAAGTTCAAAAGGGGCAGGAGCGTCTTCTGCCATAAAAGAGCGCTCCCCTTCAGTCGAAAGACCACCCTATGGACCTTCATGCTAGAGGTCGTATACGCGAAGTGTGAAGCACATGCCTTGCTCTACAACTATTATTCGATGACACCAATGTCTGTGACACTCATGGACACTAGAACTCATCTCTCTCCAGATCTCAGAAGATGCTAACGATACTAGCTATTGCGCATTGGGGACCCTCAGGGGTGCCCTCTAAATGCGATCTCCATGAGGACACGTTAAGGTTTTTACTTATCGCAAGGGTTAAGATTCACGAGTTTACTGCAGTAGAAAGCCTGGCGATCCACAGTCACAGATTTGAACCCGCTTTGATACCATATGTAACAACCCCACCGTTATGACCAGAAGTGACATAAAACAGGGATTTTTTTTTAGTCTTAGTGTTGCATTAGGAAAATAACATCATACTAAGAGTGACATAATTGGCACATCAATCACATAATTTAGTGAAACAATAGTAATGCATCAATAATCGAATACGTCACAATGCCGACAAAACAACACCATGTACTACAACACGCATGGCGATGTATTAACTCATTAAATAACAATTGCTAAACATAGAGTCTACAATCTTCAATCTCAAAAATCCATTGATCCTAAGCATCGATTAATCAAGGCAGAGGAAAAACATTCACATAACTCCCAAGAGACCATGCTAATCTCAAGGCACAAGCGTTTATCAGTTAATTTTCGAGGTGCAAGGCCCCATCACAAAATATGGTCATCCGTAACAATTTTCATTACGCTCTAGAAGACTAATGTCTAAGAATGTCGATTATTACTAAATCCAGATGAGCAAGGAGTTTAAGATCTAAGCTATCATACAATGCAAACATCAATGTTTCTAGAGTTCATCTAGAGTTTATATCAATGAAAACTAAGTTTCCAACAATAATTGAATGAGGAAAATAATATTATGTATGTCCTAAAATCTTTGGACAATTTTCGTTGATCACTATTTCCATTGCATACCAATACATATTCCCTTTGTCTACCTTCTATATATGTTCTCTTTTTATATCATTCTCTTAAAATGTCTTTGTCTATGAAAAATATCCTTCTTCCGGACGCTTACTCTAATGATATAAACAAACTTTATCTTTTCAACATAATTAAATATGTAAAAAATAACCTTTCACCACATCCATCATCAATCCTTTTAAGAAATTTAACAGATTATATACATTATATTAATTCAAATTTCAAATTTATTTTGACTAGCTCATTAATATATTTTCACTTATATCATTAAACATGTACTAACATAAATAATTCATAAAAACTCAAAACCTTATACTATTGTAAGACCAATGTAATTTTCATATCCCATATATTACCATGTAAAAAAATACAAAAGTACCACTTAGAAAAATAGTGATGTAGACATCTCATCTCTCCAATTTGGTAAGTGATATCTCATACCTTTAGGTTTACATAATTCTTTTAATAATTTGACATTTTTCCACTTAGTTTATCGTTTAGATACGATGCAATTTTCCTTTATCCTTAGTAAAATTTAAAAAGAACAACAAAATAATTTCATAAAATAATACTCGCTATTCAATATCTATAACCTTAGATAATTAATGGGGACAACCATATAATTCCCTAATCCTTGAATGTCAAATTGAAACTTACTTAACACAATCACTGTAACCTCTAAGTCTTAATTTAGCAGTACGTCTGTCTTCACAGGTTGAGCGCAGTAATGCACATGGCATCAAACTCGGAATACCTTCATGAATTGAATGCATCAGTCAAGCTGTGCGTGGAGGCAGGTTCAGAAAGCAACCATAAATTCATTCATGCTGGGTGTGAAGGTTGGTTCGGGATAAGGTTGGTTCGGGATAAGAGTGAAGGTCATTCAACAAATAATTTTGTTCAGAGTTTTCATATCTGAGATAAGATTTGCGCCAAGAGCTTTATGAGAGAGAGAAATTCAAGTCTGAGGTTTCTCATCCTCTGTGCGGTGATCTTATGTTCTGTTAATTTAGGAATACTTTCTAACTAATCTGAAGGTATTTCCACTTCTAAATTAACAGAATCATATATCTGGTTTCGTTCCTTTTTTTCTATGTAATTTACTTTCTCTAACAGTTCACTCCTTCCATGGAATTTCTCCAGTTATTGCATAATGCTCCAGGATTTAATTCTGTACTAATGCTTTCTATCTCACCACAGATAAATTCATGCGGAAATGTAATGAATTCGTTCCTAGAGTTTACTGGTTAGCATAACACTAGGACCACAGTCTCCCTCGTAGTCATCAAGAGGAACATTTTGTGAATGACATACATAGTGGCTCGAAGGAAAGGAAAAGTGGAAAGGGAGCTCCCACATTCGCAACTTTCATCGATCATAGAAAGATATATGCATTGAGAATGGTCGTTCTTTTCCACCAATCTGAGTGTTCCTTCTAACAAGGAATTATTGGCTTGATGCCAAGAATGCATTCTGGCAAAAACATCATTATAATACTTGCAAAGGATGTCCAAACCCTTTTTCGACAATTGACTCATAGTCTACATTCTGATCCACTTCATTACATAGGATCCCTTCAGTGATAGTATTTAGCTTTCAATTCATCAGATTATTCATGCCCTTATTGGCAATCTATGTACTTTGATTGGTGTTGCCAAGCATGTGATATTTTTTGAACCAAGGGTTGTTGACCTCTGCGGAAAAAAAGTTTTTTTTTTTTTTTTTCAAAGGCTATTGAGCACGTTCGTGTATGGGGTTCTACCAGAGAATCCCCAAATCAACATGTCCCACAATTGTCAATCCTAATTTGACAAACAATCGGGTTTAAGAAAAACCATAATTGCAGATAAATGTGTACAACACGTTCGAGATAATCTTTCGATAGTGAAAAACCATGACAATGTTACCTCTAGTCCTTCTACTTGAACCTTATTATGCCAAAAGAAAGTCATATGCAATTCAGTCCAAGTCGTTCCTTCCAAGCCATTATGGCGAATTTAATATCAAATTCTTGTGAATTTAAACTAATTTACTTCTACCGAAATTTGGGTGAAAATTGCTTAGTTTTTAAAACCCAATCCATCAACAGTAAAAGTAAAAGTAAAAGTAAAATCGCTGGCTATCATTCAAGTGTATCATGAAGGATGAGGTCGTATTCAATAATCAAGGTTCAGAAAAAAGCTGAGATTTAAGCCAATGATACCAAGTGATGCAGAGTAAGATCGTAGAGTAAAGGTAGACCAGAAGTGAGGAAAAGCACACAATAAATTGCCAGGAGAAGCATTAAAAGCTTGGTCTTAAATAATTTCCAGGAAGGGTATTAAAATGTTGAGTTACTTTGCTAGGAATGCATCAAACATAGGGATCAGACATAGAGGATAAAAGTGATTCACCAAGGGAAGGGTAATACAATCACCAAGGAAATCGATCACAACAAGGCACAATGACCATCAATCAACCAAGATCAATCAGAAGGGGTAGACGGCTGATGGGAACTTCCTTCACTCGCCATCCTCGCACAGAAAAGCAGGGCGTTGAGATCCATAGGTCTTTTAACACTAAGGGGACAACGGTAGATCAGGCTCCTGGATGATTGCTCAGGCAAGGACTGATGAGCTAGGGACGAAGGCTAAACAACCTCAAGGTCACAATCAACACCACAGGGCGGTCACAACATGCAGGAAAACAAGGCCATAGGAGATGACAACCAAAGAGCTAGGCTAAGAAAATTTCAGCTATCAATCTAAACATCCAAACTACTTACATAATCAACATGCAAATCCAATCATAAAACCTACAACATTCTATCATTCAACGAAGAAAGTGTATCATTGCCTGTTCGCCCACTCCGAGTGACGTCCACGTGCTTCGTGCAACTCCTCCTTGTCGACCGTCGAGACTTCACCGATACCTCCCAGCCAATGCTAGGGGTACTCTTCTTCCCCCTTAGCCCCCCGAGTTGTAAATGGGCCACGCACACCATCCAAAGATCTCGTCTAGCTCCCATCTCACCTCGCAATCCCAAGCTACCACTCCTCTCCGAGCTGGGTATCCAAACTCCCACAAGTAAATCAGTCAAGTAGATATTTCTGTATCATAATGTTACGCAAACATAAGATGATATTTTGTCCTTCTCCTTCCTTCATTATATAGAATTTCTCACTTCCTCTCTTTCCTAAAATCTCATTTAATTAAAGTTTTTAAAACAAATTTCTAAAAATTCTTCTCCGTACAAGTGTCACCCATCCCCTTCATTCCTCTATTATTTAATTTCTTTAATTTATTAATTATTTTGTTTCCCTCACCCACCTAGAGTTACTCCTAGAATCATTCCTAGGTGTCCCCAAATTCCCTTACAGGTTTTAAAGGCTTTCCCTATTATGAAATTGCTAATTCCATTTAAAATTAGAAAGCTCTTAAATGGTATATTCTTTACTAAGTTGACTTTCCACTTTTTCCCTTTTTATATTACCTCTTTTCCCTAGTTTCCTATTTTTTTATTTTACCTCTTTCCCCTTTTTACTTAGAACTCAAAAAGGCAGGTGTGAAAATTAACCCCCTTTTCCCTTTTCTTATTTAATTAGTATATTTTAATCTATTAAGGTAATAAAACAATTAATTCCCTTTCTAAATTTTAATCCAACATAATTTTATTTTATTTTGAATAAATTAAATTTCTTAGTCCCTTCATGTTACAAGATTTAATGAAGATCATAATTATTATTTAAGTTGTTTTTGTTTTTATTATTATTATTAAAAAAAATTTTTATAGAAGACAAGATTTTACCACTAGCGTAATTTAGACTTAGGCCTTGAATTTCGTACTGAGCGACATTTAATTAGGGAAATTGTTTTTTTTTTAAATTACTTAACATGTTATTTGTCTTAGGGCCATCTAGGTTCATTCCTCTATCATTAACAACATGACATGCCCTTCAAGACGCACTAGATGCTCCAAGGGTGCCACTCGCCTCATCTGTTTCTTTGCGCGACGTGCCCTTCAGGACGCACTATGTGCTCCAAGGGTGCCACTCTCCATTCTCCATTTTTCTGGTGCGACGTTCCCTTCAGGATGCACCACGTTCTCCAAGGGTGCCACTCACCTGTTGACCAATTTGGTAGACATCAATAACCCCTAGAGTCAACACTCCGCTAGGTGAACTTGTGGGAGACTAAGGGCTTCTAAAATAAGGCCCCCACCTTAATGTGCACCCCTTAGAATCATCGTGAGCAACTTTCTCACTCTGCCCTCATGGCATCGTGGGTCCTCTCTAACTAGGTAGTCGTTAGCCTACAGTTCGAGCCACGGTGGGAGTGCTGGTAGGTTGTGGCAGGGCTGTTGTCCACACCTCTCCCTCAACATCTCCGGTAGTCGTGCGTGACCCTTTTACTCCATAAGTGAGTCTGGTCGGCAAGCTATTGTCATCCTGCATCATTAACAAATCATGTTAGAATATATCCATGTCATATCATCCAATCAGATGCACTAATATCATAGTAAAAACAATCAAACCCCAATAGTATCACTCCTTGACTCGATCCGAAGTCCAAGGGGTTCCATCGATGCCTCGGCATCCTCTAGGTCTGTAATCCTTCACACTCAGTAAAACCGAGTCAATAACACCTGTCTATGTCAAAGCGGTAAAACAACATGTCATCAACTCATAACACCTCATAATCAAAATCAAAAGTTTTAATATCATAATAATTTGGATCACTTGCGAGCAAGTGTCCTCAAAGAATAAGTTTGCTCAGTGCGCTAGAGCAGGATGTTACAAAACTCTGCAAAAAAATGTCTTGCAAAATAGTGTGGAACCTCATCATTCCATGATAATTTCCCATATGCCGCCAAAAAATTGTTATACAAATGATCGACAAAGTCAGGGTGCTTAAAATATTGCGCCTTCAACATTTTCTTCTTTGGGACCTCTTTTAAATTGAACATGGAGATGGTGTCTTCTTTTGAAACTCTTTTTTTTACTATCTCCCATTTATCAGGACCCATCACCTCTAACTTTCACCACCTCATTAGATCGACGAAACTGTCAGTGGTTGGCCCCATCTTCTGATATGCATCCATAAAGTTTTTTAGTGAATGAAAAACAATTTGTAAAATTTGTTTGCTCTCTTGAGGAAGTTCCAAGACCGCCAAATCATTTTCCAACCTCTTTTTTACACCTGAGCATCGCTCAAGCGTCATTGCTTTTGTATTCCCTTCCTAGGGAAGTTCATCGCCAACTTCTGAAGGATAGGTGGATGTCGGCGTGTAATCTTTTGTTTCTTCATAACGTGGCCTCCTAAATCCACCTTCACCCTCTGCACCGACATTTGAATCTTCGTGACAACCACTCTCATTGTTTCCCCTTGCTCTAAATTGATTTCCTACACATACATTTGAAAGTAACTTCAAGATTTAACCTCACATAAATTTAAATACAACAAAATTTAAGAAACTTACCAGAAATATTCTCTTGTCCATAGCTTTTCACTACATTCTCAGGTGTAGGAGTGTTGATGTGCAACCTATCTAAGAAGGCTGCATCCATAACACTGGTTTGAACAGGTTCTGCAGCTGGTCTATTTATAGACTCATTTGAAAATCTCCTCTAACGAGATTGTTGGTGCTCACTTGGAGTCTCAGTTGAAGAAGGAGTTCATGTTCTTCCTTCTTGAGAATGCCTAGAGAATTTGTGAGGAATGTTTGGATAATCTCATGTCGACATCACTCCTTAATATCTATCCACAATGCAAAGTTTATTAAAAAAAATCCAGAGATGTACACAAAAAAGCAATTAAAAATGCAGAGATAAATCAAATTTTTAAACAATCAAGTCACAAAGGTACTTTCTCATTAGAAGGCAAAAATACTGGTCATTCAGCCATGAATCAATCAACTAAAAGATAAGTAAGGGGTCCATAGACATCATGGTAGATTCTTATCCTTCACTCATCATCCATGCAGAGAAAACAGGGCATTTGAATCTATATGTCTTTAAACACTGAAGTGACGACTGTCGATTCAGCTCCTGGTCAACTTCTCAGGCATGGACTGATGACTAAAGGGATAAGTGATAGAAGATAAAACCACAAAATTTTCACAATAATCAATAAAACCCACACATAGAAGTCATTGAAATTAAAAGTTGGGTTCGCCAAGAGACTGTCATTCCACTGAGAGGTTTATCATTCACAATCCACATCAAAGAAAAAGACGCAAAAACTAAACATTCAGCCATGATTCAATCAACTAAAAGATATGTAAGGAGTCCATAGAAAACATGGCAGATTCTTATCCTTCACTCATCATCCATGCACAGAAAAGAAGGGCATTTGAATCTATAGATCTTTAAACACCGAAGTGATGACCGTTGATTCGGCTCCTAGCCGACTGCTCAAGCAAGGACTCATGACTAAAGGGATAAGTGACAGAATATAAAACCACAAATTTTTCACAATAATCAATAAAACCCACACATAGAAGTCATTGAAATCAGAAGTTGGGTTCGCCAAGGGACTATCATTCCACTGAGAAGTTTATCATTCACAATCCACATCAAAGAAGAAGACGCAAAATCTAAACATTCATCCATGATTCAATCAACTAGAAGATAAGTAAGGGGTCCATAGACAACATGGCAGATTCTTATCCTTCACTCATCATCCATGCACAGAAAATCAGGGCATTTGAATCTATAGGTATTTAAACACCGAAGTGACGATCGTCGATTAGGCTCCTGGCCGATTTCTTAGGCAAGGATTGATGACTAAAGGGATAAGGGACAGAAGATAAAACAACAATCTTTTCATAATAATCAACAAAACCCACACAAAGAAGTCATTGAAATTAGAAAGTTGGGTTCACCAAGGGAAATCAATTCAGAAAAACAACAAGCAAGTGGATTCATTAAAAGTTCCCTATGTTTGGATCCACTAAAAAATGTATTAGAATATTTCTTTAATATTCCTTAAAATTTCCCTATGGTTGGATCCACAAAGACCACATATAGTGTAATGCATTAGAATCCCCAAAACAAAGAGTTTAATCTTCATAACCTCACACAAACTTGTTTTAATCACAATGAGGTGAAGGTTTTGCATGAACATGAATTATATGCCATTGCTTTAAACTTCCCATTAGCATTGTTTAAATGTCAGAGTTTTTATAATAATTGCTTTATTGTCATGTTAAATGGGATGGGTTTGAGGGTTGTTTGTATTCCTAATATAAATTAAATTAAGATGAGGTGGAGCAAATGTAATTTTGCTATATTATATATTTGGATCACTTGAGAGATTTAAGTACAAATTGTTGGATAGTTGTGGATATAGTTGAACTAAATAAATAATTTTGAAATATTTTATGATGACCTAAAGTTACATAAAGGGACCTAATTTTACTATAAACTAATGGATTTCCACTAAGGGATACATAAAGAGACCTAATTTTACTATTAACTAAGGGATTTCCACTAAGAGATTTATACCTAATTGTTACATAAAGGAACCATATTTCCACTAAGGGATTTCTTAACTATAAAATCCCTAACTCCCTTGCTTGATATAGTTTCCCCATTAAGA